>JAUMJM010000121.1:0-500380 GCA_033558235.1 Neomorphus geoffroyi | reverse complement strand
CCGTCCCAGCCCCGCAGCCCCCGGCAGCCGCAAGCCCCAGGTCCGGGGTGGTGCCCAGGACCGGGTCCCCCCGCAGCTCCCCGGTGCCCCCCCCCGCCTCCGGCCGGTGCCCCGGAGCCGCCCCCTCCGGATCTGGGCGGGGAGCGCCGCCCCCCGCCCCCCCCCGTCCGGTCCTTCCAGTCCCGCCGCATGGGGCCCCCCGGGCCGGCCTGACCCCCCCCTGCAGCCCCCGGAGCACCTCGAGACCTCCGGCTGGACCACCCCGGAGCACCCCGAGACCCCCGGACCCTTCCCAGGAGCTCAGGACCCTCGAAGCCTCCCCCGGGGCTGCCCCGACTGGACCCCCCCCCCCGGCGAAAAGACCCGCCCGAGCACCCCGAGACCCCCGACCGGATCCCCCCGAGACCCCTGGACCCTTCCCGGGGACACCGGACCCCCACAGCCACCCCTGGGGCTGCCCCGACCGGACCCCAACCCACCCAGAGAGACCCCTCCCCTGCCTCGTCCCGTCGCTGGAACAGAGACCCCGGGATCCTCCCCCACGACCGGGGACCCCCAGGGATCCCCAGTGTCCCCCCTCCGGCCCCCCCGGGACCCTTCCCCACGGCTGGGGACCCCCAGGGAATCCCAGTCCACCCCCAGCACCCCTGGAGTCCCCACGGGGGCGAAAGCTGCCTGGAGCCCTCCCCCCCCAACGGGGGCGAAGGCCCTGGACCCCCCCTCCCCGCCTGCATCCCCCATCCCGGGCTGGACCCCCAACCGCCGAGGGTCCCGCTGTCGGGGCTGGGGGAGCCTGGAGTGCCCCTGCCCCCCGGTTGAGGCGTCCCTGAGCTGTGGGGCATCGAGGAGCCCCGGGGGGGGCGCGCTGCCCACCCCTTGCTAAAGCCATGGCGGCCAAGTGGTTCAAGGAGTTCCCTTCCAACTTGAAGACGGTGTCGGAGCGAGCGCGGCCGAGCAGTGGGAGCTTGGCCAAGGGGCGCAAGAACTCGGCCAACGAGCTGGGGGGCTGCCGAGCTGCCCCGGAGGGGGCAAAGAGGGGGGCGGGCGGCTGTCGAGAGACAACTTGCAGGGTCTGCTCCAAGCCGCTACTGGGAAGATGCGGAAGAACTCGCGAGTGGAAGGGGGGACCCCAGAGGGCCCCCCCAAAGTCTGCGGCACCTACATCAACCGCCTCATCAAGGTGGACGCTAACGAGAAGAATGGGAAGGGGTACCCAAGCCCCCAACCCGCTGGCCTGCCAGCCCTCGAGCAGGACAAGGGGAAGCACCCCAAGACAGAGACGGTAAGGAGGGAGCACTGGGAGGGAATTGGGGGGGACGAGGGGAATCACACGGCACTGGCGGTTGTAGCGGCTTTGGGTTGTGGCTCTCATTAGACCCACTAACCCCAGCCTTTTGTAACGCCCGGCTCTGCTGCCTTCAAATCCTGTTCAAAGCTCCCTTCATCCCAACCGCCCTTCATTCATCCGGTGCTTTTTAGGGGGGTAGCACTGGCTCTGGCCCCCTCCCCCCCCACATCCCATCCCACCCTGACCCCGCACTTGGCCGCTGGTTGCACAAAGGCTGATGCAAAGCTTTGGGAAGTTGGACTTTGCCCCCCCACCCCCCGGGGTGGCTGGGAGACAGTTGGGAGGAGGGGGAGTGTCACACAAAAGGGTCTCTGAGCCCCCCCGAAGCTGCTCCTCGCTGCTGGGATGCATAGGGATGGACACTATCCCCACCCAAAGGTGCCACCAGCTGCAGCCTCCTGGATAGATGGCATCCGTCAACCCCAGCTGAGTTACCACCCTCACCTGGGGAACCCAGCGTCCCTGTCATCTGCTGACGACATCATTGCCACCCCACACAGCTGGTGACACCCCTCAACCTGGCATCCCCCTCTAAGCTCTTCCTTGCTGCTGGGGTGCATAGGGACGGACAGTGTCCCTATCCAAAGGTGCCACTGGCTGCACCCTTGTGGGGTGGTGGCATCCATTGATCTCAACCGAACTGTCATCCTCTCCATGGTACCCCCACCTCCCCTGTCCCCTGCTCGTGGCATCCCCAACACCTCATCAACCAGCAGAGCTGGTGACCCTGATGAAAGTGGTGCCCACCCCATCCCAGGTCATCATCCTGGAGGACTATGCTGATCCCTATGATGCCAAGCGCACCAAGGGGCAGCGGGATGCCGAGCGCCTGGGCGAGAACGACGGCTACATGGAGCCTTATGATGCTCAGCAGATGATCACAGGTACGTGCCGTGCCATGGCACCGCGCCTGGCACCACTCCCTGCCGGCACCGCATAGCCGCCAACCCTTGGAGCCGCCTGACGCGAGAGGCTCCGGGAACAGGAAAGCTGCTTGCCGCTTCCTGCGGCTGCGCGGGGCCAGATAAGGAGCGGGCGCGAGGCCGGACACTGACCCATTCCCACTGACCCTGCGTTGGGTGCCACCACCCAACACCATCATGCATGGTGCATGGTCCTGGTGTGAAGCCCTCAGTGCTCTCCTGGTGGGTTCAGCCCCAATGAGCCCACTTGTGGGGGTTCCCTATGGCCGTGCCCCCCGGCCAGCGAGCCCCCATCCGGCGCGGTGGCCGCCCAGCTGGCCACAACAACAGGAACTGACTCGGCCGGATGCTGGAAATAAAAGATTTGATGCTGATGGTTTTTTTTCCGTGCGGGGCAGCCCAGGCTGTTTGGCCGGGCCCAGAACCGTGGGGCGAAGCGGGGGGTCTCGGGGGGTGTTAGCCCCTCGGTCAGGCTGAGCTCCAGCACAGGGTGTAGCATCCTGCCACCATGGAGTCGCCACAGAGGCGGTGTTGTCACTTCGACAGCAGACCTGGAGCCACGGGGGTGGGCCCCTCCCTGACCCGTCTCCCGTGCCAGTTCCCAGCGGAGCACCCCTGGCGTAAAGTCCCTGTGCACATCCCTCCCCAAGGGAAGGTGGGAGTTGGGGGGGTTCAGTGGACACACGGCCCCACCCTGTCCCCCATCCCTCTTCCTTCCTTTATATTTGATAGTGGAATCATGAAATGGTTTGGGTTGGAAGCCCACCCAGTGCCACCCCCTGCCATGGGCAGGGACACCTCCCACTGGGTCAGGGGGCTCCAAGCCCCATCCAACCTGGCCTGGAACACCTCCAGGGATGGGGCAGCCACCACTGCTGTGGGCAGCCTGGGCCAGGGCCTCCCCACCCTCATTGTGAGGAATTTTTTCCCAGTGTCCAATCTAAATCTTCCCCCTTCCATCTTTCCCCAGATGTCCCTGCCCATGGCAAGGGGTTGGAACTGCATGGGCTTTGAGGCCCCTTCTAAACCATTCCATGATCCCATGATATTTGAGGTCACTTTCAACTCAAACCGTTCCATGATCTTTGAGGTCCCTTCTGACTCCAACCATTCCATGATTCTCTTTTTTCCCACAGAAATCCGCCGTCGGGGCTCCAAGGACCCCCTGGTCAAAGCCATCCTCCTGCTGGAAGGTCCTGGTGAGCCCACGGAAGGTGGCAGCAAGCCAGAGCCGGCCAAGTGGCTGGGGGGCAAGGAGGCAGCAGGGAAGGGGCCACAGCTCTACGATACCCCCTATGAGCCTGGGGACGGGGGGACCGGGGGACCCCGGAGCGCAGGGCGAAGGCGGGGGATGGGCGCCTGCCCGAGAACGATGAGCGCCCGGTGGGCGAGTACGAGCAACCCTGGGAGTGGAAGAAAGAGCAGATCGTCAAAGCACTGTCAGGTAGGGGATGGGATGGGATGGGATGGGATGGGGAATGGGGACAGGGATGGAGGTGAAGATGGGGATGTGGGTGGGGATGGGGACAGGGACAGGAAATGGGATGGGAACAGGGATGAGGATGGGGATTGGATGGAGCTGGGGACAAGGACAGGGATGGAGACGGGGACAGGGATGGGGTGAGAATGGGGACAGGAATGGGGAAAGGGAGTGAGATGGGAATGGGGATGAGGTTAGGGATAGGGATGAGGGCGAGGATGGGGGCGAGGAATGGGGGTGAATACAGGAGTGGGGATGGAGATACAATTGGGGAAGGGACAGGGAATGGGAATGTGGATGAGAAACAGGGTTGGGGATGGAGATGGGGACAGGGATGGGGACAAGGACAGGAAATGGGGTGGGAACAGGTATGGGGATGGGATGGGTACAAATTCAAGGATGGAGATGGGGATGAGCATAGGGAGAAGGATGGAGAGAGGGGATGGGGATTGGAACAGGGATAGGGATGGTGCTTTTTGGGGGCTCACGTCTCATCCCTCCCAGTCCAGTTCGAGGGCTCAGAACGTCCCAAGGAGGAGGCGCCGCGGCAGCACCTCCGCCAGAAGAGTTGGACCCCAGGATGCTGAAACCGGCAGGCACTGAGCAGAGCGAGGGGGAGCGGGTGGACCCTGCCCTGGCTCTGGAGAAGCAGCCGTAAGTAGCGAGGTTGAGTCACGTGCAGCAGCTGGGATGGAAAACAGAGTGGGAAGGGGGGGGTCTGGGGTTTTACCACTACTCAGCGTCCCCCTGCGTATCCCCCGCAGTTGGTACCATGGAGCTATCACACGGGCCGAGGCAGAGAGCCGGCTGCAGGCGTGCCGGGAGGCCGGCTACCTCGTGCGCACGAGCGAGACCGGCAGCGGCAAGTACTCCATCGCACTCAAGTGAGTGGCTGGGTGGCTGTGGTGGGGGGTGGTCCAGGACCCGGGGTGTAGGGCTCAGGGCTCCCACCCTAGAGGGATGAGGTGGCTCCCAACCCTGTAGGGATGCAGCAGCAGGAGCCCCCCCCAGTTCTTCACACTGGAGCTCCAGTGGGGTGGGAGCACCCACGTCCCAGGGCACGGCACCCCTCACCCATGGGGTCCCCATCCATCGTGGCGCGGCACTGGGGTGGGGGTGGCAGCACGTCCCCCTGGCCGGTGCATTGTCGGGAGCGCTGGTGGCGTTTCCTTCCTGAGGAAGCGGAGCCCCTGGAGCTGAAACAATTGGAGCAGGACGGGAACAAACAGGGGTGGATGCGGCCGTGGCTGCAAGTGGGTGGGCGCCGGGGGGCTGGCGGCATCGCTGACGCCCGACAATTGCCCAGGACCAGCCAGGGCTGCGTCCACATCATCGTGGCACAGACGAAGGACAACAAGTACACGCTCAGCCAGGCCAGCGGCGTCTTCGCCAGCATCCCCGAGGTCGTGCACTACTACTCCACCGAGAAACTGCCCTTCAAGGGGGCCGAGCACATGGCCCTGCTGCACCCCGTCCACTGCAAGCTGCATTAGTGCCCGCTGAGACACCCCGGACTGGCCCACGAGCCCTGGCCCCGCAGCGTGGGCCAGGGTCCAGCCCCGGCGATGGCTGCGTGCCGTGGGGAGGGTCTGGCGCAAGACTCCTCGGTCACGTCTCCAGCCTTGGGGAGACCCTGCTCCTGCCCCGTGGCCGCTGCTGGACCCTGGTAGAGCTGCGCTGCCCCTGTGCCAGGACGGCTCCTGCCCACCCTGTGCCAGAGCTGAGCCATGGTGGGGCTGTTCCGGCACCCGGGGTGGGGAATGCAGTGAAATGGGGATGTGAAATGAAGTAGTAAAATAAACGTGTTGGCTGAGAGGAGGTGGGGGGTCCTGGGGGGCCACGATGGGGAAGGGACGTGGCAGGATTGGGGCTGGGGGCTGCAATGGGGCCGGGATGAGGCAGAAGTGGAGGTGGGGGCTGCAGTGGGCAAAGGATGGGGCAGGGCTGGGGCTTGAGGCTGCAATGGGCAAAAGGATGGGGCAGGATCGGGGCTGGGGGCTGCAACGGGGCAGGGATGGGGTAGGATTGGGACTTGGGGGCCCATCAGGGGTGACCCCAGGATCGGGTCCCTTGACCCCCAGGGGTCTCCTGCCCACCTGGGAGGGATGGACTGCGTGCAAACCTCGACCTGGTGCCAGGAGCCACCCTGGTTTCGAAGGGCAGGGGGGCTTCCCACACCCACACATCTGCATCCTGCCGTCTTTTTATAGCCCGGGGGAGAACGCGGTGTCCCGGGGGTGCCCAGTGCCCGCTCCCTGTGGTTTCCTGCCTGGTTGCAGCTGCAGCTCCTGGGGCATTGCACAATGCGGCTGGGGTGGGCTGCAGTGGGGTGCAGGGCATGGGGAGGGGGGGGCATGGTCTAAGGGGGCATGGCATGGGGAAGGGGGGACACGGAGGGGGCCTGCCTGGAGTATCGGGAGAGGGACATGGCCTGGGGGGCACTTAGTGGTGTGGGGTGCAGGGCATGTGGAAGGGAGCGCAACCTGAGGGGCACATGGGGGCAAGGGGGCACAGCCTGGCGGTGTATGGAGTGGGGGATGTGCCATGGCAAGGGGGGCACGGCATGAGGGGCACAGCCTGGCTATGTGGCGTGGGCAGAGGACGGGGTGGGAGGGCACAGGCGGTGGGATACAGCCTGGGAAATGCAACATGAGGAAGGGGGCACAGCCTGGGAGACATTCGGTGGCATGGGGGTACAGCTTGGAGGGGGCACAGCTTGAGGGTGTGCATGGCATGGGGAGAGGGGCACTTGGGGGCATATGGGGCACAGCCTGAGGTGCAGGGGATGGAGTACTGCACTGCGGAGGGAAGAACAGCCTAGAGGGCACTCAGTGGCATGGGCAGAAGGGGGAGACACACATCATGGGGGACACTCAGTGGCAGGGGGGGCATGGCCTGGGGAGGAGGGGGGGATGTGACATGGGGAGGGGGGGCAGCACATCCTGGGAGACACTCAGTGGTAAGGGGGGAACTGCCTGGGGAGAGGGGCACAGCCTGTGGGCACGGCCTGAGAGGGCACTTGATAGTATAGGGGGCATGGCCTGGGGAGGGGGGCAACAGCGGGGGGGCAGTTGAGGACTCGGCGAGCACGGCCTGGGGGGCACTTGGGGGCATGGGCTGGGTTATGGGGCACGAGGATGGGGCACAGGAAGGTGTGGGGACACAAGGCAAGGCGGGGGGCTGCAGTGACCCCCCTCTTCTGACTCCCCCACTCTGTTACAAATCCAAACCGTTTATTCCTGACTCCTTTGGCCGCACTTCTCCCCCCAGCGGACTTGAAACACAGCCCCGGGGGGGACAGGACAGGGGATGGGGCTGATCCAGCCAGGCCCCCCCCTCCCCATGGCACTTGGGGGTTCGGGACCTTCCCTGGGGACCCCCAAACCCGGCCTCGCTCCCACGCTCCCAGCATCACCCCCCCGACCCCCCCAGCTTGGCCGCAGCCCCAGAGCTGCCCCCCCCACCTCCCCGGGGACCTATTTTGGAGGCCCTTTGGGACCCATTCTGGGGCTCCCCGGGTGGTTTCGCAAGGGGGCAGCATTGAACCCCCCCCTCCCCCCCCCCCCTTCAGAGACTGCGCCCACCCCAGGGAACCCCAGACTGAAGGGGGAGGGGGCTGCCAGGGCACCCATGATGTGGGGGCTGCTCCTGGGGTCACATCCCAGCCCTGGCACCACACTCCACACCCCAGCCCCAGGGCACCCCCAGATCAAGGGATGTGGAGGCTGCTCCAAGATCTACCCCAGACTGAAGGGGGGGGGCTGCTGCCAAGGCATCTGTGATGGGGGGGGGCACCCCCAAATGCAGGGGTGAGGGGGCTTCTCCTGGGGTCACATCCCAACCCTGGGACTGCCCTCCCCCCCAGCCCCAGGGCACCCATGGATCAAGGCAGAGGGGGCTTCTCCTGGGGTCACACTCCAGCCTTAGGACCCCTCCAGCCCCAGGGCACCCCCAAATCGAGGGGTGGTGAGGCCGCTCCAAGGGGTCCCTCCCTGGATCAAGGCTGGGGTGGTGGGGGGGAGGGGGTGCTGCTCTGAGGGTACCTCTAGATTGAGGGGTGGCAGAGCTGCTTGTGGGGCCACATCCGAGCCCTGTTCCCCCCAGCCCCAGGTCACCCCTAGATTGAAGGGTGGGGAGGCTGCAACCCGGGTACCCCTGGACAGAGGAAAGGCTGCTCCAGGGCACCCCTAGACTGATGGGGGGGTGGGGGGGGGCTGCTCCAAGGGCACTCCCATACAGAGGGGTGGAGGGGCTGCTCCTGGGGCCAAATCCCAGCCCTGCCCCCTCTCCAGGGCACCTCCAGTCCAAGGGTGGGGGGGTGCTGCTCCAAGGGTACCCCCAGATCAAGGTACTGGAGGGCTGCTCGTGGGGTCACATCCAAGCTGTGAGCCCCTCCAGCGCCAGGGACCCCCGTATGCTCTGCAGGCACCTGCGAGCTCATCCAGTCCCCTGGTTATTGCCCAGAGAAGAAATAGTCCAAGTTGGTGACGTGGAGCCCCCCGGGGGTCCGGGGGTTGGATGGGGGTGACAGCAGGGGGCTGTCAGTGAGGGAGGGGCTGAGGGGAGCCAGGGGCACCAGTGCGTGTTGCCCTTCACCCTCCGGCTTGGCCTCCTGCTGCCCACCTGGCTGCAACGTCTGCCGGTACCTGCAGGAAGGGAGAACGGTGCCAGGTCGGACGGGCTGGGCGGGTGCCCCCGCCAAACCCCCCAGACACCCCCCAGGCATTCACCTCACCACGATGGCCACAAAGAGCACAATGCCCAGGACCAGGCTGCCCCCTGCTACCACCAAAGCGTACGGGGGCATCACGGAGCGCTCGCTGGCTTCAACCATGGTCCCTGTGGCACAAGGTGGGGGGGAAATGGGCTCAGGGTGGAGGGACAAAGGAGCGGGGAGGGTCCCAGCCCCACCCCCCCAGCCACCCCAAGGCCCCCTTCTCACCACCAGCACGGTCAGCAGCATCGTCCCCAAAGAGCTCGGGGGGCAGCGTGGCCCCGTGGCTGTCGTAGTCCATGGGGAACTGCAAGGGAAAGTAGGGGGAGGCAGGGTGGGATGGGCTCCCCAACCTGGTGTCCCCTTGTCCCACCTGGGGACACGGGATACGGATGGGATTGTGCCGTGTGTCCCCGTGTGGTACCTGCGAGCTGAAGGGTCCCATCTCAGATGTGAGGTCCCTGGGGTCTGCAAGGCGACGGAGGGGGCACAGTGAGGTTGGGGGACCCCAAGCTAAGCCCCCAACCTCAGGAGCACATGTTCCTCCCTCCATTCCTACCTATCCAGGGGGTCCCCACCGCCTCCCGGCTCCACTCGCTCCACTCGCCATGGCCGAACTCCTCCTGCGCCCGCACCTGCACCACGTGCCGCATCCCACGCCAGGCGTCGTGGATGTCCAACCATGTCGTCGTCACCCGGTCCACCTGGATGGAACACAGGGGTTGGGGACAACCAAGGTGGCCTGGGGAGACATCTCCACGCTGAGAATTGAGGGGGGGTCTCATCTCACCTCCGTGAAGGTCCTGGCGGGCTCGGGGCGGTAGCGAACCTGGAAGTGGAGCCAGTAGAAGCGGGGATCCCAGGATGAGGGGTAGGACCAGCTGACGCGCAACCGCTGCGGTGCCTTCTCCAGGGGCTCCACTGTCACATTGAGGGGGGGGTCCGGCTTCACTGCCAGGGAAGGGGGGACTCAGCACCCGGCACTGTGGCCCTTGGCCAGCCCTGAGCCCGCCGACACGAGGGGAACGGCACTCACGGACGCTGCTGAGAGTGATGATCTTGTCCTCGCCGGCTGAGCCGCCGGCGCTGTTACTGACGCACGTGGACACCACGAGGGATTTGGTGTCGTCGGCGCCGGGTGGCACCTTCACTCGACAAACAAACTTCCGCACCTTGGAGTAGTAGTGACACTGCTGCTCCGTGGCATTCTCAGCCGTGAACCTGCGAGGAACGCAGCTCCGTGGGCCTGGGAAAGGGTCCAGCTTGTTGAGGGGACAGGAATGTCCCCATGGATGGGGACACCCAACGCTCACCTCCGCTTCACCCAGAGCATCGCCCGCGTCCTCGGGGATGGCTTCGCCCGCTGTGGCCACTCGCAAAGCACGTCTTTGTCGTGGCTGCGCCGGTAGCAGGAGACGCGGGGAGTTTCGGGGGGCTCTGCAAAGCAGGGAGGCGCTGGGAGACGGGGGACGTGGGGTGGGGTGATGTCACCAGGGATGTTCCCTGCCCCAGCGTGCACCCACCTTCCACCAGCAGCCGCAGTGAGCGCAGCGGGCGCCCCCCCCCGAAGCAGCTGTAGCGCCCCGAGTTCTCGTAGCGCAGGTGTTGCAGCAGCAGCACGTTGCTCTCCGCCAGCCGCCGGCTGCGGCCCCCCATCATCGCTGACCCCCGCTCCACCAGCCACCAGGACACGGAGACGTTGGCCGGCTCCTCGTCCTGGCAGGTAAACGTCAGGTTGGCACCTGGGCGTCCCAGCACTGTGTCCCGCGGGAGGTCTGGGGGCACAAAAGGGGGGCACAAAAGGGGGGATAAGAGGGGGGGATAAGAGGGGGACAAGAGGGGCGAAAGAAGGGGGGAAAGGAAGAATGGGAAGGGGGGGGGAGGAAGAACGGGGGGGGTGTCAGGAAAGGGAAACAGAACCCCAGCCCTGAGGGCGGCCCCAGAAAAGGGGGGCGCCCCCATCTGCTCCTGACGCCCAGGACGCTGCTCTGGGTCAATATTTGCAGGAGGAAACGAGCAGCAGCTCCTGCCGAGTCAGCGACTCCGTGTTGAGCTGGGCACCGGCACCGGCACCGGCACCGGCACCCCCCTTGGCACAGGGAACCCTCCTTGGCACGGGACACCTCCCCCCGCCGCCGGCACCCAAGCAGGGCGCAGAGCGGGGGCTGGCAGTAGGACCTGGCAGGGGAGCACAGAGCTGGCAGCTCCGGGAGGGGCACGGGCTGGGGGTCCCGGTACCGGAGGGGTTAAGCGGGCGCGCGGGATGGGGGCACCCAGCCAGGTCCGGGCTGGGGCCAGCGAGGCTCCGGCTGCAAAGGTCAGCAGCGACCTCTGGCCCCGAGCTCCGCTGCCGGGAATGCACCCAGCACCGCCCGGTGCCCAGCACCCAGATAGTGCCCAGCACCCAGTAACATCCACTGCACAGCACCCAGCACCGCCAGTGCCCAGCACCCAGTAACATCCACTGCACAGCACCCAGCACCGCCCAGTGCCCAGCACCCAGATAGTGCCCAGCACCCAGTAACATCCACTGCACAGCACCCAGCACCGCCCAGTGCCCAGCACCCAGATAGTGCCCAGCACCCAGTAACATCCACTGCACAGCACCCAGCACCGCCCAGTGCCCAGCACCCAGCACCCAGTAACATCCACTGCACAGCACCCAGCACCGCCCAGTGCCCAGCACCCAGTAACATCCACTGCACAGCACCCAGCACCGCCCAGTGCCCAGCACCCACTCAGTGCCCAGCACCCAGCACCCAGTAACATCCACTGCACAGCACCCAGCACCCACATAGTGCCCAGCGCCCAGCATCGCCCAGCACCACCCAGTACCCAGTAATATCCACTGCACAGCATCTACCCAGTGCCCAGCACCGCCCGGTGCCCAGCACCCAGTGCCCCGTAACATCCGGCACCCACCCAGCACCCAGCACTCGCTCAGCACCCAGTACCCAGCCTCAGCACTCAACCAGCACCAGTTCGCAGTAACAAGCACTTGGCCAGCACCCAGCACCCAGTGTGCAACTCCCAGTACTGACCCAGTACCTACCCAGCACCCAGCGACTCATCCAGCACCCCGTTCACAGCACCCGCCACCCCCGGGAGTCCCTCCCGCCCCAGTCCCGGCCCCCCCCCCGCGCTCACCCGCGGGGCCGCAGAACCGCCCGATGACGGGGTCGGTGAAGAAGAGGAGGAAGAGGAGGATGAGGAGGGGGCGGCGGGGGGCGCTGGGGAGCGGCGGCCCCGCCATGCGCCCGGTCCCGGCCCCGCAAACATCAGCAGAGCCGCCGCGCCGCGGCCGCTGCCCCCAGGGTTGTGAAACCGGGGCGGGGGGGGCAGCACGTGCGCGGGGGGCGGGGCAAGCGGGGGGGGCACCCAGGGGAGGGGCGGGACCGAGGGGGGGGAACAGAGGGGGGTCGGGACCGGAGGGGGTGGAATTCGGCCCCGGGGCGGGGGGGCACCAGCAGGGGATGGGAGCACCAGGGGACGGAGGGAGCCGGGACCGGGGGCTGGGCGGTCCCAGGTGAGGAGGGGCGGTCGGTGTGAGGCGGGGCAATCGGTAGCGGGGGGTCACGGGCACCGGGGTGGGGCGGGGAGGCAGCACGGGGGGAGAGGGGTCGGGGTCGGCACCCAGGGGTGCCAGAATCAGGGGAGGAAGGGGAGTCGGTAGCCGGCGGGTCGGTACCGGGCGGGTCGGGCAGAACCGGGGAGGGGGAAGAGTCAGGACCAGGGGAGGGGACACGGAGACGGGGGGGGGAAATCGCTACCGGGAGGGCAGCACCAGGAGGAGTCGGTACCCGGGGGGGGGGGGGGGACACCTTGGGGGGATCGATACTGGGAGGGAGGAGCGGGAACGGGGTGGGCAGCACCGGGGAAGGGCTCGGTAGCGGGGGCGGCAGCACGAGGGGAGGGGGAAGTCGGTCCCCGGGGAGTGTCAGTACCGAAGCAGCGAGGGGGCGGGGGGGCAGCACCAGGTGAGGGGGGGGCAGTCGGTACGGGGGGCAGAAATCTGTAGCAGGGGGGAACGGGCACTCGAGGCGGGGGCAGTACCGGGGCGGGGGGGCGCAGAACGAGAGGAGGGGGGAGTCCGTACCGGGGAGGAAATCGGTACCGGGGTGAGCGAGGAGCCGGCAGCGGGAGGAGCAGCACCCGGGGGTGTCCGAACCGGGGGAGGGGGGGGATTCGGTACCCCAGGGGGGCAGAACCGGGGGGGAGAGACAGGCGTGAGGACACCGGGGGAGGGGGTCGGTACCCGAGGGGAACACGGAGGGGGCACCAGGGGGTGGTGGTGGGGATCGGTACCGAGACGGGGACGGAGGGCATTGGGCAGGGGGCGCCGGTACCGGGGGGGCAGCACCAAGGGAGGGGGAGAGTCGGTACCCGGGGATGAAATCAGTACCAGGAGGGGGGAACCGGGGGGGAACACCTTGAGGGGCTGGGGTGGGTGTGGGAGTCAGAACTATGGGGGGACACACCTGGGGGGGGGGGTCGGTACGGGAGGGGCGGTGGAAATCGGTATCGGGGTGGGGGGAGAGGCCATGGGCATTAGGGTTTGGGGGGGAACCCGGTACGGAGGGGTCCAGCACCGGGGGAGAGGAGTCGGTACCGGGGCAGGAAGGCACCGGGGAGGGGCAGAACTAGGGGAGAGTAGGGGGGGAGTCGATATCCCTGGGGGCTGGGGACATGGAGGGAAGGAGTCGGTACCAGCGTGTGGGGGAGCAGCACGAAGTCGGTACCGGGGTGGGGGGGGGTAAGCCGGTACTGGAGTGGGGACAGCAGGGGGGGTAGTCGGTACTGGGGGGGGGGGGGGGGGGGAAGGTATCAGGGCAGATAGGGGATCCCACACCTGTCCCCTCTGACTCCCAATGCCCTCTACCTGCGAGCCACGCCCCCCCCCAGACACAAGACTCAGAAGTTGCTCAGAACATTTTTTATATAAAAAAAGCTGGTTTTGGGTTTGTTTTCCTCTGTGGACCCATAAAATGATACAATCCCACAATATAGAAACGTGTAATAAATTAGACCCCTGCTGTCCTCACCACCCCCCCCAAAAAAATAACCCCCCAAATACCCCCAAAAAGAGACTCTGGCTGTGCCAGAGCCCGTCCTGAACAGTTTCCTCTTTGGTATCAAGGCAAGCGGCCCCGGGACCCCCAGAGCTTCCCCCCTGGTGGGGGAGCACAGGCACTGCCCCCCCGTCCTGGGAGCTGGGGAGGAGGAAGCAGAGGCCAAGGGTTGTGCAAGACCTTGGTGTGGGAGTGAATCACGGCGGCCTGTGACCCCCCCAGCTTCCCGCTGAAAGCAGGAAGGAGCCCGGAACACTTCCCCTTTCCCAGCCAGAACCCTGTCCTGCTGCTCCTCAAAACGGGGGGGGGCACCAGGCAATGTCCCCCCCATCCCCTCCATGCTCTCTATAACCAACACCACGTGAACCATTGCTCTGTAAACTTGGAGGGGGGTTTCCTTGCTTTTTTTGTCTTTTTGTTGTTTTTTTTTTTAGGTTTTTTTTTTCCTTTTTTTCCCCTTTTTTATATCAAAAGAAGACACGTGGGTGAGGGGGGGACACGGTATTGTCGAATCCCCCCCCGCGGCTCTGGCATGATACATTCGCGTGTGATGGGGAATTTGCGCTCCAGGGAGGGGAATAGTGACCGAGGAACAGCCTGGGGGGGCTGCTGGGACAGTGTCTGTCTGTCTGTCCCTCCCTCCCCAGGACCAGGAATAGGATTGTTTTGGTTACACTGCGATAGTCCAGGCTCCTCCAAACCTCAGCACCAGGGCACACACAGCGCACCTGCTCCCCCCATGGGACCCCCACCCCGAGAAGAGGGGTTCAGCTCCATTGGGCTGGGGCGAAGGGGCTGCACGGGGTGGGGGGTGAACGTGACCCCCCCCAGCCTCACACTTTGAGCATCCTGTCAGCTGCAGCGCTGGGGCTGCCAGCGGTGCTGCCATCGCTGCCTTTCTTCTTGCGTAGGGTCTCAATCCACCCGGCGCTGGGGCGGGCGGTGAAGCTGGAGAGCGCCAAGGAGCTGAGCCGCATATTCTTGCCGGACATGATGAGTTCTCCGAACCCTTCCTGGTGGGAGAAGGCATAACCGGAGCGGCGCGAGCCTACGCGTCCCACACGCCGCATGCACCGGTGTTGGGTCTTCTGCTTCTTCCGAACCAGCTGAGTGTAGCGCACCTGGGGATGGGGCCAGGGACAGGGTCAGGGACCTGCAGAACCACTCATTCCAAGCACTGGGATCCTGTGTCAATCCCCATGGCCAAGCACTCTCACCGTGTCCGAGAGTTCAGGTTTCAGGTCCAGCTTGAGGAAACGAAAGGCCACCACGGGCATGATGCAAACCACAGTGGTGAGGGCGATGGTCAGCCATACCGTGGGCTGGGCCAGCGTGTTCTGCGCGTTACCTGGAGAAAGGGAAGCACAAAGTCAGCCAGGGCTCAGCCACAGCAGGACCCTGCTGGCTTGGCAGGCACTGCTCGGCACCCCTGGGACTCACCCACAAAGCGGAACTGGTTGGGGAACATCTGGAAGAGGCCATCGCTGTGCATGGCGAAGAGGATGGCGAAGTAGACAGCCAGGCTGCCCCAGATGAAGAAGTGGTTGATAGCTGTCCAGAAACCCGTGTCCAGCCCGATCTGGTGGAGACAGGAAGGAGGAAGGGCTCAGGGAACAGCCATGGTGCTCTGAGCATGGCCACAGCGCAGGATGGGACCCAAACCTTTTCGCTAGAGGGCTGAGCAGCCGCCTCCCTACCTGCACACTGACTACGATTACAAGGGAGGTGGCAACGGTGACAGCGAAGGACTGGTAGTCAGCCAGCTGGGCG
Source organism: Neomorphus geoffroyi (assembly GCA_033558235.1). Classification (NCBI taxonomy): domain Eukaryota; kingdom Metazoa; phylum Chordata; class Aves; order Cuculiformes; family Neomorphidae; genus Neomorphus; species Neomorphus geoffroyi. Next base: position 485,076 of record JAUMJM010000121.1, on the reverse strand, counting down.
CCGTCATCACGGGTGGCGTCAGCAAAGACGCCGTAGGGAATGAAGAACATGAAGACAGAGGTGTAGATGCCCTGGGCGATGCAGATGAAGAACTCTCGCTTGTTGAAGAGCAGGTTCAGCTGCCCGGGCTCATAGAGCTTGGGGTACTCCATGCTCCGCTGCTCCGGCACATCCTAAGGGCACAGGGGACGCTGGGCACCTCCCTCTGGCCCCAAACAGGTTGGGGCTGGAGCAGCATCCACTACCACTTGTGGAAAGACAAGGACAGCCTGGCCCATCCTCCCGCAGGGTGGACCAGCTCCTCATGCACCCAGGGACCCCCCCTCACTGCCCTCTGCCATACCTGGTCGAAGACGCCCATGGCGAGCACGGGCAGCGAGGTGTAGACGATGTTGTAGAGTGTGATGAAGTACTGGTCATACACAGTCTGCGTGGAACAGAGTGCTCAGGGGCACACCAGACCCAGCGCCCCCACGTCCCCATGCCCACAGGAGAACCACAGCCATCCCCACCACCCGTGGGTGCCAACCCCAAGTGTCGCAAGGTGCTGCTGCCACCACCTGGCAGCACTGACCACACAGGCTCCTCACACCCATCACACTCTCCAGAGGGATCCCAGGCTGTGCCCGCTGGCGCAGGATGAGGCTCTGCAGGGAGCCCAGGGCATCTTTCTGAGCAGAGGGGTCCCACGGGCAACCCATCCCTGAGCCACCGACTCACCTGCGCTGAGAAGCCGCAGAAGAAGCCAAACCAGAAATGGACCATGGTGAAGGCGAAGTTCTTGTAGAAGAAGTAGCAGAGGAACTTGCACATACGTAGGTAGGACCAGCGCCCGTGCACCAGAAGCAGGCGCTGCAGGAACTTGAACTGGGAGAAGGAGTAGTCGGAGGCCAGCACGGCCTGGATGCCTTCCTGCCCGCTGATGCCCACCCCGATGTGGGCAGCTGCGGAGGTAGAAGGCACATGGAGTGAGGAGGGCTCTGCCAGGAGCACAGGGGCCCGAGGGTATCTTCCCACAGTAGGCTTGTGCTCCTGTGGGGCTCAGAGGGCAAGGACAGAGACTTCCATGGGCCCCACAATGATGCAAGGGTGGACCTGTCTGTTTCCAAACCCCAGGACCTACTCTTGATCATGCTGACGTCATTGGCACCGTCCCCAATGGCCAGGGTCACTGCTTTCTTGTACTTCTTCACCAGCTCCACCACCTGAGCTTTCTGTAAGGGTGTGACGCGGCAGCAGATGACAGCCTTGCAGGCACAGGCTGTCTCCAGGAATTCAACCTCCATGTCAGCCTCCAGTGCGTGGGCCTGCGAGGAGAGCGGGGAGACAGTGGGGGACACAGCCCACAGCTGAGCACGGTGCCACATCCAGCCCAGTACTCTGAGGTTCCTACCAGGCTGTGCCCGTTGATGACCAAGGCATACTCGCCCGCAATGGCTTCCAGCACAGAGGTGAGCTTGGAGGAGGAGAGCTTTTCCTGGTAGGAGAAGCCGTTGCCCATAGAGCGTGACCCATCCATCATCTTCTCCCGAGCTTTCCTGAGGAGAAAGAGGGATTAGGGGCCCCGATTCGTGGCATCATTAAGGATGGAAAAGACCTCTCAACTCATCCAGTCCAACTGTCAGCCCAACCCCACTGTGCCCACTAAACCATGTCTTGAAGTGCCATGGCCACACGGTTTTTGAACTCTTGCAGGGATGGGGACTCCACCACTGCCCTGGGCAGCCTCTGCCAGAGCTTTATCATTTTCAGTAAATACATTTTTCCCAATAACCAATCTAAACCACCCCCAGCACAAACTGAGGCTATTTCTTCTCATCCCATCATTTGTTCCTTGGGAGATGAGACCAGCACCTGTGTGGTTCCAGCCTCCTTTCCAGGAGCTGCAGAGAGCGATGAGGTCTCCCCTCAGCCTCCTCTTCTCCAGACTAAACACCCCCAGGGCCCTCAGCAGCTTCCAGAACATCTGGGCTCCAGTCCCTTCCCCAGCTCCGTTCCCTTCTCTGGATGCGCTCCAGCCCCTCAAGGGCTTTCTCGGAGTAAGGGGCCCAAAAATGAACCCAGGATTCCAGGTGCAGCCTCACCAGCACCAAGTCCAGGGGGACGATCCCATCCCTGCTCCTGCTGGCCACCCCATGGCTGATCCAAGCCACGATGCTGGTTCACCACGTTCAGCTGCTGCTGACCAGCATACCCAAGGCCTTTTCCCCCAGGTAGCTCTCTTCCCCAAGCCTGGAACATTGCACCAGCACTTCAAGGATTCAGGGCACTTCCATATCCCCCAGCTCTGCCCCGTACGTGTCCCCTACCCCGGACCCTCACCTTAGCTCCTCTCGCACCTCCAGCACTGTGTGGCCCGTCACCACAAACACCTCTGTCATGTCATCTGTCAGCATCTTGCAGGAGTAGCCGATGTTCACAGCCGTTTCTGGGGACAGGAAAGCAGAGGCTGAGCCAGGGTCAGCTCAGGGGGGGGCAGTGTCTGCTCCACCACCCCCTAGGCACATGGGATCCAAGCCCATGGATCTGTTGGAGCGAGGAGGCTATGGAGATGAACCGAGGGCTGGAGCACGGGCCGCTTGAGGCCAGGCTGAGAGAGCTGGGGTTGTTCAGCCTGGAGAGGAGAAGGCTCTGGGGAGACCTTAGAGCAGCTCCCAGGGCTGAAAGGGGCTCCAGGAAAGCTGGGGAGGCGCTCTGGATCAGGGAGTGCAGGGATGGGACGAGGGGGAAGGGTTTTGAGCTGCAAGAGGAGAGACTGGGATGAAATCTTAGGAGGCCCTGGCCCAGGGTGCCCAGAGCAGTGGTGGCTGCCCCATCCCTGGAGGTGTTGAAGGCCAGGTTGGATGGGGCTTGGAGCCCCTTGATCCAGTGGGAGGTGTCCCTGCCCATGGCAGGGGGTGGCACTGGATGGGCTTTGAGGTCCCTTCCAACCCAAACCATTCCATGATTCCATGAAAGTACTCCTCCCCAGCTGTCCCAGACCCCCACCCCAGCAAAGCCTCACCTTGTTTGTCCCCCGTCAGCACCCAGATCTTGATATTGGCCAACGTCAGGATGGCAATGGTTTCGGGGACACCCTGCTGCAGTTTGTCCTCAATGGCTGTGGCCCCAAGCAGCTTGGGGACCCAAAGAGGCCTAGGTCAGTAGGGGTTGCCCTCCAGTCACCTCCCACCCCCCTGGCATCCCCCAAGCCCACCTACCATCATATCATGCTCCACCTCGTCGTACAGCCGAGCCATTCGATCCTCACGCGCCTCGGCAGCACTGCCGGCTCGGTGGAGCCGCACCGACCAGTCCTCATAGTAGCTCTCCTCCAGGTCTTTGTAGGCCAACACCAGTGTCCGCAGCCCCTCACCAGCGTATTCCTGCCAGGGAATGGAACAGGATGTACATGACAACCCCAACAGTGTCCCCAGATCCCAACTGTCCCCCGGGAGCCAGGCTCCACGCTCCTGGCAGCTCCCCTGCCCCACTCACATTGAGGTGGTCAGTGGTGACGTTGCTGAGGTCCTGGTTGACAGGGTGCAGGCGCTCCAGCAGGATAGTGTCAGCGCCTTTGCAGTACAGGCAGATCTTGCCCTCAGGGCTGCGGACTGCAGGGAGCAGGGAAGGTGTTGCCTGGAGCAGGGATGCAGGAGCAGCTTCTGCTCCAGCCCCCAGCTATGACCCCACGATGTCTCCACAGCTGGCGAGGGGCTGGTTCCCAGCACGCAGCATTGAGCCCCTGTGGCCCAGCCCCACCATGGTGCCTTCAGCCCCACTGCCACCATAAGAGCCCCACCATGCACCATTGTCATCTCCACAGTCCCTTCAGCATCACCATCAGACTTCCTGGCCCCACTGTGGTCCTCTTGGCCCCACTGCCACCTTCTCAGCCTCATCGCAATCCCTTCTAGGCTCACAGGGGTCCCTTCCCAGGCCCACGGCTGCCGTCCTTACCTCACTGTAGTCTCTTCATCCCTCCCAAGGTCCCTCCAGCCCAACCACAGTCTTCAAAAGCCCCACTGCGGCCCTCTCAGCCACATCACGGTCCACTCCCAGCCCTACCACAGTCCATTCCCAGCCCCACCACCCTTGCACCGTGCCCAGGCCTCACCGATGACGGACATGCGTTTGCGGATGTTGTTGAAGTCCAGGATTGCCAGCAACTGGTAGGTGATGGCTCGACCCAACTCATGTACCGTGATGGTCTTGGGCGTGCGGGATCGGAACACGAAGCCAAAGTTCCTGGCAGCCGTGACCAAGGCTCCCTCATCTGGTGACTGAGCCTTGTAAAACAGCTCCCCTGGGGACAGCATGGGGTTATCAGAGCCAGCACCACACCTCGAGCCACGCGGGGCTACATCCTGCCCTCCACGCCCACCTTCGCTCTTCTCCTCGGACATGACGGTGTGGCAGAGCGAGAGCAGGCGGAAGAACTCGTGCACCTGGGGGTCTCCCAGCTTGACGGCTTCCAGTAGGCTGGGGTCCCAGAACTGGAACCGGGGATCCGCCAGCGGGTTGAAGGAGAAGTCTACTGGCTCTGGCCTCTGGCAGGGGTAGGGATGGAGTTACCCTGCTGCAGCACACGGCAAAGCCGAGGCACTCTCCCCCTGACACCCTTACCTCTCCCAGCTCTGCCTTGCGACCCAGCACGTCCTGCACATCACCTGTGAACCAGAGCATGGAATTAACCAGGACAGGGACCCAGCAGCTACACCCACACCACAGCTGAGCCCCCTCATCCCTCAGCCACCCTGATTGCCACAAAGGGTCTGCAGGAGAGGACAGGGTGCACCCACACCACAGCTGAGCTCCCTCATCTCCCTCAGGCTCTATAGTAGGGGACTGGATGCACCCATGCCACAGCTGAGCCCCCTTGTCCACCAGGGGTTCTGCAGGAGGGGACTGGGTGCACCCAGACTCTGCAGGCAGACCCAGCCTGGCCCCGGGGCTCACCGTAGCTGTGCCCGTTCACAGAGCACTTGCTGAAGACCATGATGTTCTGGGTGAGGGTGCCGGTCTTGTCGGAGAAGATGTACTCCACCTGCCCCAGCTCCTCGTTGAGGGTGGTGGTCCGGGCCTCAGCTGGCGTCCGGCGCTTGGCACAGTACATCTTCTTGTCCCAGTTGATGAAGTAGCTGTGCCCGAGTCGGATCACCTCCACACTGCGAGGGGGGACAGCTGAGTGTCACCAAGGCCGGGCAGCACACTCTGCTAAGCTAGAGCCGGGCACACACACGTCCTCCCCGGACCCCCAAAAGCTCCCTGGGGCATCCCAGCACCTAGGGCCCCATGCTGCTTGCTGGCAGCCAGGGCTGGCCCACACCCGCTCCTACTGACAGCCACCGCCAAGTAGGGCTGGGGACATGGGGCTGGCATGGAGGGCGCAGCCAGAGGGCCTCCCCGGGCATCTCACACACCTATACACCCTGAAACCCCCTCCCCGGCCCCCAGGACAGCCAGCAATGAGCTAACGGGAGGGGTGGGGGCGACACGTTCTTACCTCGGGGCTAAGGGTGACAGAACCCATGCTGGGGAACGAAAAGAGAGAGAAATTAAAAGAGAGAGAGAAGGGGACAGTGCAGGAGCCTGGGAGCTGCAGGAGGGCAGAGCAAAATAACCGGCATGCAGCCAGGGCAGGGAAAGGCGAGCAGCCAGACAGACACAGCCAGGGGCCCGAGAGAACCATGGGGTCTCAGGTTTTGGGGTATTCCCAAGGGCAGACGTGGTCCATGGCTGGGGGAGCAGCCCACGTGCCCACCCCGCGCACACAGCTCTGCCCGTGGGTCTCCGATCCCATCTCCCCTCCCCACAGGACACCTTTAACGCCCCTTGCCCAGCCCGACCCCTTGGCTCTTGCCCTACCTCACGTAGAGCGAGATGGGCACCACAGTGTTGAGGATGATGATGTAGGACCAGAAGGAGAGGAAGCCGGAGAAGAAGGCACTGTGCACCCCCTCGTCCCAGGGCAGGTAGATCTGGAAGCAGATGCCCACCTCGTGCTCCCAGATGGCGTTGCCAATGGCCAGGATCACCCCCATGCACACCAGAAACCCGAAGATCTGGAGAAAGGATGGGACATCAGTGCCCCCAACTGAGGCACAGGCAGCATTCCCTGGGATCTGCCTTCCACATACCCAGAGCACCAGCGTGTTCATCAGCCGATCAATGCTCGTCCGCTTGAACTTGGTCCGGCCGCTGTTCTGCATCAGTTTTGTGTCAGGCCCTGGGGAGAAGGAAAGGATGTCAGTGGGGTCTCTCCCTTCCACACAGAACCATAGTGACAGTCGTCCCAGCCCACCTGCAAAGATGACGAGACCGAAGCACCACTCGGTGTTGCGCAGGACACAGCCCCGCAGCAGCATGTTCTGGTTGCTCAGGGGGTACTTGTTCTCTTTCCAGTAGAGCATCCCACTAAACTTGTCCAGCTTGTTGTTGGGGGGTTCACAGATCACCTCGCCTGGGCACGGGGGATGGCTTGATTGTAACGGGCCTTCTCCACATGGCCACTTCCATCCCAGCACCATCTGCTTCAGGCCCCAGGACCACACCACCATGTACATGGTCCTGGGCTCCCCAGGGTGGACCTCTCACAAGGTGATGGAGAAGGGAGCCCAGGGGTTTCCCAGTCACAGAGGACCAGATGCTGGCACTCACCATCAAACTGAGCCAGCTTGCTGGTGTCCCCCAGCTCCGAGGTGACAGGGATGGCCTGACGCACTTTCATGTTAGTCTCTCTGTAGGCAAAGAGGCACCAGGCATGGGGATTTAGCCTAGCAGGGAGGCCCTTCATGGGCATTGCTCAGTTTCGGGTGCCCAGCAGCCCCCACCTTGCCCGCAGCCCATTCTCACTCCTGCCTCTCACCAAGGGTTCATGGGTGCCCAAGGTGAGCAAGCGCTACCTACCCATCCAGCTCTGCCGTCTCGATGTAGCACAACCCATGGGGTTCACTGCTGCAGAGGAGGAGGAGATCAGCCTGCCAGGAGAGACATGGGAAGGATTTTGATGATGCTTGGGCTCCCCTACAGCTTCCCCAGGGAACCTCCTGACCCTTGGATGCCAGGGGACAGCAGGGTCTCCAAAGCCACAGAACCTTATGGGGGCGCTGCCAGCATCCTGGCCTGGACACCATCGCCTGAAGCACCTACATCACCTACATTGTTGTTGTGGCAAGGTGGGTGTTGGTCTCTTCTCCCAAGTAACAAGAAACAGGACAAGAGGAAATGGCTTCAAGTTGTGCCAGGGGAGGGTTGGATTGGATATTGGGAAAGATACGTTCACCGAAAGGGTTCTCAGGCACTGGAATGGGCTGCAAAAGGAAGTGGTGGAGTCTCCATCCCTGGAGGGGTTTAAAAGCTGGGTGGACAAGGTGCTCAGAGATCGTTTGGTAGTGGACAGGATGGTTGGACTGGATGATCTCAGAGGTCTTTTCCAATCAAACGATTCCAGGATTCTATGATCCCCAGAGATCATCAAACACAGCTCAAATACTACAACTTAAATCTCAGAATCACAGAATGCTTAGGGTTGGAAGGGACCTCAAAGCCCACCCAGATCCAACCCCTGTCATGGGCAGGGACACCTCCCACTGGATCAGGGGGCTTCAAGCCCCATCCAACCTGGCCTTGAACACCTCCAGGGATGGGGCAGCCACCACTGCTCTGGGCACCCTGGGCCAGGGCCTCCCCACCCTCACAGGAAAATATTTCTCCCCAAGATCTCATCTCAGACTCCTCTCTTGCAGCTCAAAACAGTTCCCCTCGTCCCATCCCTGCACTCCCTGATCCAGAGCCCTCCTCAGCTTTCCTGGAGCCCCTTTCAGTACCTGAAGTCCCTAAATGCAACTTCCAGGCTGGGAAGTCTCCCCTGTCTGCACCCTGGGAGGTGATGGAGGGGCACAAAAGCACAGTGGGTGCAGCACCACACTGAGCTGCCATCCCTGTGCGCCGCCCAGCTGGGATTGTGCCCGGCTCAAGACCACACTCACCGCCACAAACTGGTTGTTCTCCAACTTGATGATGTCTCCGACACGGACATTCATCCACTGCTCCTGCCGGAGGCTGCAGAGGGACAGTGGAGTGGAGTTTGGCGGGAGGTGGTAGCACTGCTTTGCCCCCTGCCCCAACACATTCTGCCCCAACACACTCTGCTCCTGCCCACAGCCCGGTGCCCCCTCCCCACTTTCCCCATGCCCCCCACACTCACATTCCACCGATCAGGACCTGAGACTGCCGGTTGTTCACCTGGTTGTCACTTTTATGGCGGAACTGGATGTGGAAAGGACAAGACAGCAGTGTCAGCCCTGCTGGGGACAGGGTCCTGTGTCCCTGCCCCTGTAAATGACCCAGCCCTGGGCACCACATGCCCGCAGCGAGGTCACATCACCATTCCCAGCCCCACATCCCTGGTCTCAGCCGGGACCACTTACATAGTCGTCGGTAGCATCTTTGACAGCTGTGATGGTTAAGACAAGAACCAAAGGCACGATGGTGGTGAACCAGGAGAGCGAGGAGATCTGCGGAATCAGCTGGGAATAGAGAGCAAGAGTCACTGGAGACCAGGGCAATCCCAGGCCCACACTCCATGTGCCAGACCTGGTGCTTCCCTGGGATAGGACGTGCCCTGCGCCCTCATGGCTGCCCAGGAGAGCGTGAGGGTGTCCCACCTGTATTCCCAGCCCCCCCCAAGCTCACCTGCAGGATGAGGAGGAAGAGGAAATAGGTGTTGGCCACTTCCTGGAACTGCTCGAAGAGGTTGACAGGCAGGAAGGTGATGATGTTGTACTTGGAGGTCTTGATACAGTTGCTCTGGGGACAGAGGAGGCAAGAAGGGAGTTTAGGAATCACCAACACCCTGCCCCACCCCGGCACCACTGCTGCCCCTAATTCAGGAGCTCTCCCAGGTCCAAACCCTGCTCTAACTCCATGGCAGCTTCCTCAAGAAGCCGATTCCTCCACCTCCATCACTAATCGGTACCCAGGGACAAAGCTTCCTCCAACAGCTCCATCCAGAGCACCCAGCAGCACCCAGACCCACAAGGGTCACCCCACCACAGACCCCCTGGTCCCCCCACCACAAGGCCAAGCAGCCCTGGTCCAGAGCAGCCAGGAACAACCTCTCTGCTGGGTAAAAAAACTGGCTGGATGAGTGGGCCCAGACAGTGGTGACGAATGGAGTTCAATCCCATTGGTGGCCGGTCACCCAGGTTTCCCATGGCTCCGTGTTGGGGCCAGTTGTGTTCAACATCTTCATCCATGATCTGAATGCAAGGATCAAGTGCTCCCTCAGGCAGTTTGGAGATGACACCAAATTGGGTGGGAGTGTGGATCTGGAGGGCAGGAAGGCTCTGCAGAGGAATCTGGCCAGGCTGGAGCGATGGCCGAGGCCAACAGGATGGGGTTCAACAAGGCCAAGCGACGGGTCCTGCACTTGGGCCACAAAAATCCCAGGCAACGCTCCAGGCTTGGGAAGAGTGACTGGAAAGGTGCCCAGGGGAAAAGGCCCTGGGGGTGCCGGTTGACAGCAGCTGAACATGGGCCAGCAGTGGCCCAGGTGGCCAAGAAGGCCACCAGCATCCTGGCTTGGATCAGCCATGGGGTGGCCACCAGGAGCAGGGAAGGGACTCAGCCACACCTGGAATCCTGGGTTCAGTTTTGCCCCCCTCACTCCAAGAAAGCCCTTGAGGGGCTGGAGCGCATCCGGAGAAGAGAACGGAGCTGGGGAAGGGACTGGAGAACAGGGGTTCTGGGAGCAGTGAGGGCCCTGGGGCTGTTTAGTCTGGAGAAGAGGAGGCTGAGGGGAGACCTCATCGCTCTCTGCAGCTCCTGGAAAGGAGGTTGGAGCGAGATGGGTGCTGGTGTCTTCTTCTCCCAGGTAACAAGAGATTGGATGAAAGGAAAAGGCCTCGGGTTGTGCCAGAGGAGTTCTGGATATTGAGAAATATTCCTTCACTGAAAGTGTTCTCAGGCACTCGAATGGCTGCCCAGGGCAGTGGTGGAGTCACCATCCCTGGAGGGGTTTAAAAGCCGGGTGGACGAGGTGCTCAGGATGGTTTACAGTGGACAGGTACAGTGGGACTGGATGATTTCAAAGGTCTTCTCCACCCAAATGATTCCATGATTCCAAACTGCAGCATGATGCGGGAGGCCAAGGTGAGCAGGGCCCTCTTGCCACAGCTCCGGAACCTCAGTAATGAACCCAGAACAGAATTCCATCAGGGGAGCAGACAGAGCTGGGGGGGGGGTTGGGATGGGCAGAAGACATGGGGTTGCATGACCACCATGGGAGCACCTGGTGTCCTCCCTCCAGCCCAGCTGCCCCAGCGCTCTGTTGCTCCTAACAACTCATCAGCACAATTTTCCCAGGGACAAACATCTGTTTTGAGCTGTACCCTCACATCCTCTGACAGGGGGGTGTCACCGTCCCCAGCCCCTCCAAACCTGCCCGTAGGCTGGGTCTCAGCCTCCCCACTCACCGCATACTGGAACTTCTCGTTGTACTCCCGTGCGTTGGCTCGCACCCGCCGCTCCTCCTCTGCAAAGCGGCACCTGTCAGCCTCACACCTCTGCACCCACACAGCCCCCGCTGCACCCCCAGAAGCCCTCCCAGTGTCTCCAGACCTGCCACTGCACCCCCAAACACTCACACAGTGCCCCCACATCCTCTCTGCACCGAGACCCCCTGTACACACAGACCTCCACTCTACACTCTCAGACCCTTTGCAACCCCAGACACTCCCACTGCCCCGAGTCTGCCCTGCACCGCCAGAATCCCATTCCTGCACCCCCAGACCCCTCCAGCTCCACAACCCCAAATCTCAGCCCTGCACCCCTAGACCCCTTCAGCTCTGCACCCCCAGACCCCATCAACCCTGCCACCCCCTGACCCCTCCAGCTCTGCAACCCCAAATCTCAGCCCTGCACCCCAGGCCCCATCAGCCCTGCACCCCCTGACTCCTCCAGCTCCACAACCCCAAATCTCATCCCTGCACTCCCAGACCCCTCCAGCTCTGCAACCCCAAATCTCAGCCCTGCACCCCCTGACCCCTCCAGCTCCACAACCCAAATCTCAGCCCTGCACCCCCAGACCCCTCCAGCTCCACAACCCCAAATCTCATCCCTGCACTCCCTGACCCCTCCAGCTCTGCAACCCCAAATCTCAGCCCTGCACCCCCTGACCCCTCCAGCTCCACAACCCCAAATCTCATCCCTGCACTCCCTGACCCCTCCAGCTCCACAACCCCAAATCTCAGCCCTGCACCCCCTGACCCCTCCAGCTCTGCAACCCAAATCTCAGCCCTGCACCCCCAGACCCCTCCAGCTCCACAACCCCAAATCTCATCCCTGCACCCCCTGACCCCTCCAGCTCCACAACCCCAAATCTCATCCCTGCACCCCCTGACCCCTCCAGCTCCACAACCCAAATCTCAGCCCTGCACCCCCAGACCCCTCCAGCTCCACAACCCCAAATCTCATCCCTGCACTCCCTGACCCCTCCAGCTCTGCAACCCCAAATCTCAGCCCTGCACCCCAGGCCCCATCAGCCCTGCACCCCCTGACCCCTCCAGCTCTGCAACCCCAAATCTCAGCCCTGCACCCCCAGACCCCATTCTCCCCTGCTCTCCCGAAGCACCCCTGCCATCCCCAGTTCAGGTCTCCCTGCCGCACCGGGCCCAACCGGGGCCTGCACCGGCACCTGTACTGGAGCCTCTACCACGGTCCATTCCCGGTCAGTACCGGGAGCCACCGTAGCCTCTACCAGGGCTCATACTGGGGCCCATACCAGTCCCACCGGGACCCGTACCAGGGCTCATACTGGTCCCACCGGAAACCACACTGGAAATACCGGGACCCACCGGGGCCCACTCAGGGGCTACCGGGTCCTACTGGGGCCCCTATGGGAGCCCATACCAGGGCCCATATCGGTCATACCGGGACCCACACCAGGACCCAACCAGAACCCGCACCAGTCCCATACCGGGACCCTTACCAGTCCCACCAGGGCTACCAAGGCCCGTACCGCAGCCCATACCGATCACACTGGTGTTCCTATCAGGGCTACCGGGGCCCGTACCGGGACCCATACCAGAGCACATACCGGGTCCTACCGGGGCCCACACCGGACCGGTACTGGGGCCTGTACCGGGGCTACAAGAGCCCGTGCCGGTCCCCCCGGTCCCGTATCGGAGCTCATACCGAGGCTCCCGGAGCCCGTGCCGGCCCCCCCGGGGCCGCCCCGCTCACCTATCCCCGGGCGCGCCGCGCACCGCTCCATGTCCCGCGGCCCCGCAGCCCATGGGGGGGGCGGCCAGGGGGGCCTGGGCCGGTACCGGGGGGCCGGGGCCGCGGGGGGGCCGGTACCGGGGCCACTGCCGCCGCCTCAGCGCCCCATGGCCCCGGCGGAAGTGATGGCGGGGGGGCGGGGAGGGCGGGAACCGGGGGGGAGAACGGAGGGGGCGGAGCAGAAATGGGGGGAGGCAGAACCGAAGGGGGCAGAACGGGGAAGGCAAAATGGAGGGCACCGGGGAGCCTGGGGGCGGCACCGGGGAGCCTGGGGGGCGGCACCAGGGGGCCCGCGGAGCGGCGGGGCAGAACCGGGGGGAGACGGGAAGCCAGGCAGGGGCCCGAGGGCGAGGACCGGGGGTGGTCTCGGCTGTCCCGGGAGACCAGAGGGGTTCCAGGAGCTTCCTTAGAGGGTCCGGGGATGGGGGGAGCAGAGAGAGAACTGAGGGTACCGGGAAGCCGAGGGGGGGGTCCGGAGGCGGGGAGTACCGGGGGCAGCCCCGGGGGTCCCGGGGAGTCAGGGAAGGTCCAGGGAGTCCCGGGAAGCCAGGACAGATCCCGGGGGAAACGGGAGTGGCACTGGGGAGTGGGGCGAAACCCGGGGGTCCCAGGATCATCCTCGGGGGATACCGGGGAGCCGAGGAAGGTCCTGGGAGGACGGGGCAGGACCGGGGGTCCTGGGGAGTGAGGGGGGAGGGGAGGGCAGAACTGGGGGTCCCCGGGGGGGAAGGGGTCCCGAGGAGCCAGAGGCAGCCCCAGGGGGTCCCAAGGGGCAGCCTTGGGGGACGCAGAGTACAACCTCGGGGAGCGGGGCAGCAGCGGGGCAGCCCCGAAAGACCCGGGAAGGCAGAGGCTGCCTCGAGGGTCCCGGGGACGCAGAGCCCGAGGGTCCCAAGGGGTTTGGGGGCGGGATCTGGGCACCAGCCCTGGTGGTGGTATGTCCTGGGGGGGCAGAGGCCGCTTTTGGCATCCTGGGGACACAACCCCGAGGGTTTCAGGGAGCCTGGGGGGCAGCAGGGGTATCCCTGGGGGTCTTGGGTAGGCAGGGGTGTTCCTGAGGGAGCACTGGGGCAGCCCGGGGGTCTAAAGGAGACAGGGAAATTCCTGGGGGGCAGAAGGGGCTGCCCCAGGGGCCTCAGGGAGACAGAAGGGGTCCTGGAGGGACACCAGGGGCAGCCCCGGGGGTCCCGAGGGGGCAGCCCCAATCCCCCCAGCAGCACATGCTCCCCCAGGCCAGGGTCCCCCTGCAGCCTGGCTCTGTCCCCACCGGGGGGCTGGGGGCTGGTGCCCCCCCAGCTCCAGACACAGACACCTCACGCCCTTTGGTTGGTTTAATGGTGCAGTGGGGACCATGGGGGAATCTGTGCCACCAACTGGGAGTTCTGGGGGGGACCATGGTTGCAGTGGGTCCCTGATGTCACTTCTGGGCCAGCATCTCCCTGGTGTCCTTCTCCTCAGGTGACCCCGTGATGTCCGGTGGGACGGCAGTGTTGACAAGGACCAGGGTGCTGTGCAGGGCGGGGAGTTCATCCTCCTCCGTGGGGTGGTGGAAAGCCACGAGGAGCTGGTACAGGGCCGAGCCAAGCGCAGCTCCCACCAGCGGTGCCACCACTGGTACCCACCACCACCCATTGCCCCTGCTGGGGATGGGGCACAGTGGGTGGGTGTCAACGCTGTCACCCCCAAACCCCTCACCCCCCTTTACCCACCTGAACACCTCGGCGCCCCAACCCGCCACGTAGGTGAAGAGCCGGGGCCCGAAATCCCGTGCTGGATTCATGGGGCAACCACAGTTGGAGCCCATGGAGACCTCGATGGAGAACACCAGGAGAGCCACAGCCACTGGCTCCAGCCCCTTGGGAATCCCCTTATTCTGGGCATCCAGGATGGCCTGGATCCCGACGATCAGCACTGCTGTGCCCATCACCTGCAGAGCCAGCACAGCGGCTCAGCACTGTGCACACCAGCGTCGCGCTGGAGGGGTGTGGGTGAGCGAACCCCAACCTGGTCCAAGAAACCATTGGAGAGGGAGAGGTAGTCGGCAGGGTAGGTGGCAAAGATGGATGCGGTTTCCCGGGGGCCGGAGACAGTGAGGGTCCCGTTGCTGTAGTGCCAGATGGCATCTATGGAGTGGTGGCAGAGGTCATCTGCGAGCCTGGCCAACCTGGCCAACAGATGACCTCTGCCACCCAATGCCCACCTATCCATACCAGAATAGAGGGCATAGACGGCTCCGGCGGAGATGAAAGCTCCTGAGGTCTGCACAGCCACAAAGATGGGGAACTTCCACCATGGCAACTGCCCCACCAGGCACATGGCAAGGGAGAACGCCGGGTTGAGGTGGGCTCCTGCAACAGAGCGGGGAGAGGGGCTCAGAGCGGAGGGTCCTTAAGGATCAAGACTTGGAGGATGGTGTGGGGTTGGAGCCTTTATCTGGCCTCACCAGACACCCCTCCTGCTGTATAGATGGCCACCATGACGGCCAAGGCGCCTGCCAGGTTGGTGGTGAGGATGTTCCCCTTCGTTCCGGAGGTGGTCAGCATCTGCGCCGAGCCGCCCAGTGTGATCAGCTGGAGGAGAAGGACATGGTTCCACTGTGGGCCTGCAGCTGCTGGTAGGATCAGTTTGAGGGGACAGACACAGCTCCAACACAGCCCTGCAGCCACTGGTGGGATCAACTGGAGGGGACAGGCACGACTGCACTGTGGCCACTCATCAAGCCCCCTCCCAAAGCTGCTGGTGGGATCAGCCGGAGGGAACAGACACGGCTCCACTGCAGCCCCACATGGAGCCACTCCCACAGCCGGTGGTGTGATCATAGAATCATAGAATAGTTTGAGTTGGAAGGGACCTTAAAGATCATCCACTTCCAAGCCCCCTGCCATGGGCAGGAACACCTCCCAATGGTTCAGGAGGCTCAAGACCCTGTCTAACCTGGCCTTGAACACTTCCAGGGAGGGAGCATCCACAACCTCCCCAGGCAACCTGTGCCAGTGTCTCACCATCCTTATTGTGAAGAATTTCTTCCTCGTGTCTAATCTAAGTCCTGCCCCTTCCAGTTTAAAGCCATTCCCCCTCATCCTATCATTACAAGCCCTTGTAACAAGTCCCTCTACTGTAGCCGCCCATCAGCTGGAGGAGACGAGCACAGTCCCACGAAGGCTCCGCAGCCGCTGGTGGGATCAGCTGGAAGGGACAGACATGGTTCCACCATGGCCCCACAATTAGCCTCATCCTGCAGCTGCTGGTGGGATCAGCTGGAGGGACTGGACACGACTGCACCGCGGCCCTGTGCCAAGCCCCCTCACGCAGCTGCTGGTGGGATCAGAGTTGATCCCGGGTGGAGAAGGCTGAGGCAAGGGCGGCTTTGGGTGCCTGATAGGGACATGCGGAGGCTGTTATTGCTCTCACTCATGGCTTTGACAGCAGAGCAAACAAATTATCAGTAATTAATTAACCTGGGGAGACGCAGTGATGCTGTCTTGCTGCTGGCTGTGGCCCCAGCATGGATGTGTGGCACCAACCTTTGCCTGCGGCAGGGTGAGAGGTGTCGAGGCACACAGCGCCCAGCGCCGCTCCCTTGGGTGCCATGTGCTAGCACACGTGTCCTTATCGCGCCGGAGCCACCATGGTGGACACACCGACACGTTAACAAGCCCCAAGCCCCCTGACCCTGCCAAGGGATGGGCAGGAGACCCTCAGGACCCGACCCCACACTCAGCCCCATCCCCGCTCACGATGAGCATGAAGACAGCAAGCAGCTCAGCCAGGCACTCCCGTGCCAGCTGGTTCCGGATGCGGAGCAGAGCCCGGGCCCTCTTCAAGACGGATGTGGTGGTCATGGGGCTGGTTGAGAATGGGCAGTGACAGCAGCGATGGTGGCTCCTTCCCGGTGTGACGTTATGAGCCCCAAGGCTGGGGTGGGTGATAACGTGCAGACTTTAATCCAATCAATGCCACACAGCAGGGAGACACTTGGCAGGGACCAGAGTCCCGCGTGGGGCAGGTGACAGTGGTACCATGTGATGGCCATGTCCCCCAATTGGAGAGGACCTGGCAGGAGTACCCCAGGATCCCAAAGCAGTCGTGGGGAGCCGAGCCCTCAGTGTGCTGGAGCAGGTGTTTCCCTGCGGGGAGACCCCAGTTTTCCCTTCCAAATCCCTGTCCAAACCGCAACCGCAGGCAGCGTTAATGATGAGGCCTTGGAAAGGCTCCCAAGGCCCTTAAGAACATCTCAGGGGAGGCGTTAGCACGGCAGCAGGCAGGGAAATGGGAGTGGGAGGTGGGCACGGGGCCAGGGCAGAGGAACTGCACCCATGGAGCAGCCCCTGGGATCCCGGCCTCGAGAGGTTCCAGCCTGAAGGGGCCTGGCAGGTCATTGTTAGCATAAATAGACTTTATTGCTCCGTACACACGTGCACCCACAGCCCCACGGGCGTCCCCGCAGCACCCCAAAAGGCCCAGGCACCAGCTCCCAGCATGACAGGACCCATCTGCAACAAAACCAGGTGGTGAACAGAGGTCGCTGCCCACCACTGTGGGCCAGCAGCTCCCCAGCATCCCGGGAAGCCATGGGGTCCCCCCACCCATCACACGTACGGGTGCTCAGCCCGGAGCAGGTGCAGCTACCAGCTGGAGAACCAGCGTCGGAAGAAGCTGCTCAGTGTGGACGAGGGATCGCTCAGGTTGGGAGCACGAAGTTCGTCTCGCCGCGGCCACATGTCGGCAAACTGAGCCAGCTCCCCTGAGAGAGCAGGAGAGCTCACTCAGAGGGGTCCCATCCCGCTCCCCGCGCCCACCCAGTGCCCCACTCACGGTCATCCATGTTGACCACCTCCTCCCGGTAGTCCTTGCCCTTCCCGTCCTCCTTGGTGGTGGTGATGAAGGCCTGGTCCCCTCTCCAGCGCGTCACCGTTGTCTCCCGGTGGCCCTGGCTGTCCTGCACAGTCCGGCGTTCTTCCACTGCCTGTGCAGAGCACAGAGCTCTGAGATGCCACCACCCTGAGCTTCTGGAGCTGGAAAGAGCATTCCCAGGTTGCCTGTGGGCCACTGCCGCGCCCGCCAGGGCCACTCACCCCATCAGGAAGAGTCACTTTGGTGACAGAGACGCTCTTGAAGTAAGAGCGGGACTCGGGTTCGCCTGGTGTCAGGATGGTGCCCAGCCCTGCAGAGGATACCTGGGAGTCCAGGTCTGTGGGGAGACATCAGACGGAGACAGTGCGGTGGGAAGTGTCTGGGAAGGGCTGGCTGGGACCCCTGGCCCCACGCCCAGCACCTACCTTGATCTTCCTTGAGTCCAGGAGCCAGGCGAGCATCTTCCAGCTGCAATGCAAAGCCAGGAGTTGGTCACAGGGAGGGAAGGGTGACGTGGGGCTGGGAAGGGAAGCATGGGCAGAGAAGGACAATGTGGGGCAGAAAGGGCAGGGAAGGAAGGGCAAAACGGGGAGCAAGATGCAGGACAGGGAAAGGCACGGAAGGAAGGGAAGGGTGACACAGGGCAGGAAAGGGCAGTGAGGGAAGTGCAATGCAGGGCAGGGAAGGGTGACATGAAGCTGGGAAACACGGGGAGGCAAGGGTGATGCGGGGCAGGGAAGCGATGGGTGACACAGGACAGGGAACCAAAGGAGGGGAGGGCAATGCCAGGCAGGGACTGGCGACGTGGAGCAGGGACACATGATGCAGGGACTGAAGCGTGACATGGAGCAAGCAAGGGTGACACGGAGCAAGCAAGGGTGACACGGAACAAGCAAGGGTGACACAGAGCAAGCAAGAGTGGCGCATTGCCTGCAGGCTTCGACGGCCACCACAGCTGAGCCTGCGCCACGCAGAGCCTGCACCCACCCCTAGGAAGGGGCTCCAGGGCCGGGCTGGCTCCGTGGAGCCCTCGGAGCGTCCGGGGGATGCGCTGGAAGTGGGGCCATCTGGCTGCTTCAGCATGGAGTCCCGGAGCGGTTGCTGTGGGCTGGGCATGGGGGGCTCTGGGGGACGAAAGAAGGGTCAGGTCAGGCCTGGGGGGCCCACAGGAGCCCCCCTGAGCCCAGCCCCTTCCCATCCGCACCCAGGGGGGGTGGGGGCCTGGGCCAGGCCCCCCCGAGCATGCCCAGGAGCTCGCCCATGTCCCGGAACAGCTCCTCGAAGGCACTGCGGGAGCTGCTGGGGCCGAAGCCGAAGCCAAAGGTGAAATCCTGGGGAGGCTCAGCCAGGCCCGGGCCAGCACCGGCCTCATCCTCATCCTCCTCGTCCCATGCTGCGGAGCTGAAGAGCGGGTCCCAAGGCCTGCAGAAAAGCGGTGCTGAGAACCGGAGAGACCAGCAGTAGGGAAAGGGCCTGGCAGCAGTGGGGTGGGGGAAACCGGGACAGGAGGGGGGCAAGAACTGGGAAAAGGGGAGGAGGAGAACTGGGAAGGTGGAGGGAGGGGAACGGGGAAAGGAAGGGGAGAGGAACCAGCACGTGGGAGAGAAGGAGAACCAGGACACGGGGGCGGGGGGGAACCGGGACAAGGGGGTGGGGGGGAACTGGGGAGGTGGAGGTGGGGAACCAGGTTGGGAGGGACGGATCGGGGGTGGGGGCAAACATGGATGGGGGGATACCGGGATGGGAGTGCAAAACCAGGAGGGAATGGGGGGGCTGGGACAGGGGAGGGGGCACCGGGACAAAGGGGGGGAACCGGTACGGGGAGTGGGGGGAATCGGGACAAAAGAAGCAAGGAAACCGGGACACGAGGAAGTAATCGGTACGGGGAGCAGAGATAACAAGGAAAGGGGAAGGAGGGGTGGGGGAAAGGATAAGGGAGAGGGGAAGAACGGGAGGGGGGAGGGGGTAACCAGGGGGATTGAGACGGGGGGGGGGGAAGTGGGACGGGTAGGGGGGAGGAACCGGGATAGGGGGCGGTGACGACCGGGAACCGGGGAGGGGGAAGCGGAAAAGGGGGAAGAACCAAGACGGGGAGGGGGCGAGAACCGAGGAAAGGGAGGGGAGACTGAGGAAAGGTGGGGGGTGGAAACCGAGGGAGAGGCCCAGAGCAGGGGGGACACGGACACCGGGATAGGGGTGGGAAAATCGGGACTGGGTGTGTGTGGAACCGGAACAGGGGAGGGGGGGGAACTGGGTAAGGGGGGGGTCTCGGTACCGGTTGCGGCCCCGCCCCGGGAACCCGAAAAAGCCTCGGAAAGCGTCGTAAAAGCTCATGAAGCCCCGGTCTCCCCGGCTTCGGTCTCGCTGCCGTAAAGCGCCGCGGCCGTAAAGCGCCGCCGGGTGTCGCGAGGCGCCCCCCCTTCACTGCCCGGTTTCCCCCCCCACTGCCACTGCACCCCCACCCCCCCCCCCAGTTACCGGTTCCTCCCGCCCCGCACGTCCCGGAGCCCCCCTCGTCTGCCCCCCCAGCCCCGGGGAGGAGGGGGGGAGGGGGTCCCGCTCCTGGGCCCCCAGAGCTCCCCCTGCTCCGGGGCTCCCCCCTCCGAGAAAGGGACCCTCCCACCTCTCCCCGAGGGGCGATGGGGAGCGGAGGGGGCGCAGCACCCGGTACTGGGGGGGCCGTTTTCCCCCGTGTGCTGCGCCCCCTCACAACAGCCCCTTCCAGGGGGGCATGGAGAGTGCAGGAGGACGTGGGCACAGCACCCACTCCCAGCCCCTCTCCCACCCCCCCCACACCCGTGACAGCCCCTGGGAGCCCCCCCCCGCCATTACAGCCCCCAGGGTCCCTTCCCTGCCCTGTGCTGGGGACTCCCCCCACAAAGGGGTCCTGACTCTGGGACCCCCCCCCGTGACAGCCTCTTCCAGAGGGGCGATGGGGAACAGGGGGTGGTGGCTCAGCACCCACTCCCGGTGGTCCCGTCCTCCTCCTCGGTACTGCCCCCCCCCCGCCATGACAACCCTCAGGGTCCCATTCCCCTCCCTTGCACTGGGGACATCCGCACCCCCTTAACAGCCCCCAGGGTCTCGTTCTCTCCACGGGACCCTCCCCGCCTGTCACAGCCCCTGGGGTCCCGTGCCCCTCCCCTGGGGACCCCCCATGACAGGAGGGAAGGGGAAGCACAGGGGGCTCCGCACTGACTGCTGGGGGGCCTCTCCCATAAGAGCCTCTTCCAGAAGGGCAATGGGGAGTGTGTGGGGGTGTCAGCACCTGCTGCTGGGGGTCCTATTCCCCTCCCTTCCCGCGGGTGTCCTCCCACTCCAGGTCCCTCCTCCCCCCAGGGTTTACCCCCCCTCTCCCTAGAACCTCCCCCCTCCATGACAGCCCTTTCCAGGGGGGATGATGGGGAGTGTGTGTGTGTGGGGGGGGGCTCAGCACCTGCTGCCAGGGATCCTGCCCTTTCCAGGAGGGTAATGGGGAGATCAGCACTTGCTGCCGGGGGTCCTGACCTCCCCCTCTCCCCTGAGACCCCCCCACGTGACAGCCTCTCAGGTCCTGTTCCCCTCTCATAGGGACAACCCCCATGAGACACCCCTCTCCAGCAGGGCAGAGGGAAGCATGGGATCCTGTCATTTCCCCCTGTCCCCTGGGGACCCCCCAACAGCCCCCAGGAGGAGGGGGGGTCAAAAGCACCCCCAAACCTTGGACAGAGTGGGACACGAAGGGAGTGCAGGGATTCAGACAGTGGACAGGGAAAAGGAGGGCGATGCTGTCCCTGGGAAGAGGAAAAATCCACAAAAGGGGGTGAAAAAAAAGCCAAAGGGGGGGGGGGGGGTGTGTAGAGGGAAGCACTGCCCCCCCTTCCCCAGAGCCAAAAATACGGCAGGAGGCTGCGAAGGTATTAAAAAATCCAGACAGCACGTTGTGATCTTTATTCTCTTTAGTAAATCCCGCCCGGGGACCCAAAAATACAGGATTGGGACTGCAAAAAAGACCAAAAATCCCCCCAAACACCCCAAAAGCAGGAGATAATTACAGCGTGCGGGGAGGGGGGAATGAAAAATGGGGAGAATGAAAAATAGGGAGAACGGAAAACGGGGAGCCCTCAGTAGTGGCAAATGAGAGGACAAGGACGGCGTGGGGTTTTGGTTTTTATATACAAGACACATTTATCCATTAAATTTAGAACACGGTACAAAAAAACACTTCAACTAATTAATCTTACAATGCTGTTCATATCAATTACTGCTTGTATTCCTAATAATAAGGGGGTTCGCCGTAGGCGCCCCGCAGCTTCCACTCCTTCGGATGCGAGAGGGGCAATGGAAGAGGTCACGGGGAGAGGGGAGGAAGGAGTCAAAACCAGCAAAAGGCCCCTCCGGCAACCGGGTTCCGAATGCAGAGAGAGAGAAAAAAAGGAAAAGGAAGAAGAAAAAAATACAAATTCTATATTACAGACAATGGGAAAAGGTGGCGGAGACTGCACGGAGCCACCTGCCGCCGCGTCCTGCTCCAGGGATGCCCCGTGCAGGGCGCGCTCTGCCCGGGCTCCTTCGGCGTTGGGGTGCGGTGGGGTCGGTTTCTCTCAGGAAGCGAGCGGCGGGCACAGAGGCCTCAGTTGGTGCCCCAGCTGTAGCTGTTGTAGGCAGACTTGTTGGCCTGGGATTTCTGGGGGATGGAGCTGCCTTGGCTGCGCTGCCCAGAGCCGCTCTGTGAGAAGGAGAAATGGGGGATTATCCAAAGGGAAGCGGATCCAACCTCTCTGGGGCCCCAAGTCCTGGTGGGCGACGGTGGCTCAGCTGTGGGCAGCACCGGCTCCGGCTCCTCAGTGCTCGCCAGCCCACCTGGGCACAGCACAAGCTCCAGCTCCCCACGATGCAGTAGCCGGATGGTGGCCACTCAGGACCCCCCCTCTGGCCCAGCACCATGCCAGGAGCGCAGATGAGGGCCCCAGAGGCTTTGCAGGAGCAGGGGGTGGAAGAAAGAGGGGGGTAAAGAGAGGAGAGGAGGGGAGAGAGGAGGGGAGAGAGGAGGGGAGAGAGGAGGGGAGAGAGGAGGGGAGAGAGGAGGGGAGAGAGGAGGGGAGAGAGGAGGGGAGAGAGGAGGGGAGAGAGGAGAGGGGAAGAGAGTGAGAAGAAAGAAGCGGGGGAGAGACAGAAGAAAGGGGGGGTGGGGACAAAGAAAGGGGGGGTGGGGACAAAGAGAGGAGAAAGAGGAAAGGGGTTCCAAGTGGGAGAAAGTGGGGGGAAGGAGGGCAAAAATGGGGGAAACAAGTGGGGGGGATGTGTGTCTGTGCGCGGGTGTGTGTGTGTGTGCACGCTCTGACTGAGGGTCCCTCTCCTTGCCTGTTGGGGCTGTGGGGGGGAGAATGGAGGGGCTATGTGAGCCTGGAGTGGGCTATGAGAGCCTGGGAGGGGCTACGAGAGCCTGGGAGGGGCTACGAGAGCCTGGGGGGCCTTAGGGGCAGGGGGGACCCCAGGGCAAGTGCAATGCATGATCAGAGAGGTTCATTACCTGGTCCTCCTGCTGGCGTTGGCAGCACAGAATCATCTGCAAATATGGAAGCTGTTGCAGTACCAGGATATGTAAAAATAAAGGGACAAACTATGACAATAGAAATCCACGGTTAGACCTGAGAGCTAGGGCGGGGCGGTGGCTGTGGCGAGGAACCCCTGCACTGCTGGCCTGTGGAGCCGCCAACACCAAGGAAAAGGGCGAGGTTGGGGCATTCCAGGCCTGGCTGCGCGGAGGGAGGGCACTACCCGACCCTACCTGGTACCTCCCAGCAGCTGGGGGCTGCGCTGAGTCCCCCCCAAGCCCTTCCTCACCTCCTCCTCCTCCTCTTATTGGCCCTGCGTGTATGTGCGGGTGTGTTTGCATGTTGCCGCGTGTGTCCGAGGGAAAAGGGATGGGGAAGCGAGCGCCCTAGGGATCCCCCAGAGCCCGGGGGGGCTCATACCTGCCCGTCCTGCTGCAGGTGGTGATGGAGGATCTGCGAATGGGGCTGCTGGTGCGGGGTCAGGATGTGCATGAAGGGGGTAGGGGGGTACGCCGCCGCTGTCGCAGGGTTGATGGGGCCGCCGCTGCCCAGCGCTGAAGGCAGGTTGAAGGAGGCCGCCGGCGTTCCAGTGTGAAATCCCTGCTTCTCAAAGGATTGCTGAGGAGGAGACAGCAATGGCGGGGTCAGGGCTGGGAGCTGAGCGGCACTTCCCTGCCCCTGCCTAGCTCGACACGTCATGGGCCTGGGAGTTGGCACGAAGATTGGGCAGAGTCTCTGCCTATGGCTCTTTCTGGGCTTGGAATTGCTTGAAGTCAGGAGAGGCCGAGTGCTTCCCTTCTCCCTGACCAGCTGCTCCAAGAGGAAAAGACCCCACTGCCCAGGGAGGCTGGCTGAGAGCTGGGTGTCTGCTCCCCAGCAAAGCGGTGCCTTCCTGGCGCATGCACCAGACACTGACCTGCGTTTTGGAGTAGACAGAGCCCGAGATGTCTGGCACTCCTGTATTACTGGATGTCACAGATACACCTGGGGAGAAGGAAAGGCAAGCAAGCATTAGGCAGCGGCTAGAGCACTGATGGCCCCGTGGCCAGGGCAGGTTTGGAGGTAGACATTGTCCTAGGGAGCAGGGTCTGGGCAAAGTCAAGCTGCAAAGTGTCCATCTGAGTGGAGAAGTGTCTGGATGCCTCCAGAAACAAATGTAGGGTTCTGCTGCTACCCAGAGAAACGCGCATTCTTGAAGAGTCCAGAAAATGGCAACTCTGGGAAGAGCTTTGGGGATGCAGCACAGACAAGGAAACAAACTCCCAGTGTGACACAGTAGCAAGAACGTCCTGAAAGCTCCTTGGCTGGAAAACTGGGAATTGCACATGAAGGAAATTCAGCTGCGGGCTGGGATGGTGGCTGCAATGACTGGCAACACATAACCCACACATGATGCTGGCTGGCGGCACAGAGGTAAGGCTCAGCAATCATTTGGAGCTGGGAAAAGTGTTGAAATGAAAGGTTTGAAAGACTCCGTGTTTTGTTTTCTCAGAAAGTTAATTCAGGCGACCTGGTACAAAGCTGAAGGATCTTCACTAAGTGAAAATCGCATCCTGAAGAGCTCTAAAGTAAGGAAAAAAGGTACAACAGGAATTTAAAGGCTGGAGGAGGGACCCAAGTCAGCCAGACATCAAACAGGGAATCCCAGTACCAAGTGCAGTTCGTGACCTTATTGCATCTCTGAATCAAGTGTGCATCCCTAGAGATTGTGCCATCAGCCAAATGTAGGGGTCAAACAAGCCCCCAGGCTCAGAACTGGAATAATTGTTGTGCTATTAAACACAACACATCTGAAGCTTAAGCTGAAGGAGGGAGACTGAGATGAGATCTAAGGGAGAAATGTTTTCCTGTGAGGCTGGGGAGGCCCTGGCCCAGGGTGCCCAGAGCAGTGGTGGCTGCCCCATCCCTGGAGGTGTTCAAGGCCAGGTTGGGTGGGGGCTTGGAGCCCCCTGATCCAGTGGGAGGTGTCCCTGCCCATGGCAGGGTGTGGAATTGGATGGGTTTTAAGTTCCCTTCCAACCCAAACCATTCCGTGATTCCATTAATCCATACTGGGGTTTGCATTTGGGATTTGGTGGATGAGAAGCTCTCTGAGATCTCACTAGAGCAAAGCAGAGGGGCAGAATCCCCTCCTTCACCCTGCTGGTCCAACTGCTTTGGATGCAGCCCAGGATACAGTTGGTTTCCTGGGCTGCCAGGGCACATTGCTCGTTTGTGTGGAGCTTCTCCTTGGAGATGTTCAAAGCCAGGCTGGATGGAGCTTGGAGCCCCCTGATCCAGTGGGAGGTGTCCCTGTCCATGGCAGGGGTTTGTAACTGGATGGGCTTTAAGGTCCCTTCCAGCCCAAACCATCCATGACTCATTGTGTGACGCGAGTTCCAGACCCATCCGTCTGATTATGGCTCTTGGAGGAAGGCATGAATTACTCTGCACTCCTCAAACCCATTCAGACCTGGATGGGGAACAAACTTGACCTTTTCTAAAGTCAATAAGTAACCTGCGAGTTACACCATGGCCATTTTCCTCCCTCACTGCTGGAGGCAGGGGGAAGCAGCCCCCTCGCACACCAGTGAGACTAGGAACAAGCCCTGCCACTGAGGAAGCTGCTCTGCGGGGTCTCTTACCAGTGCTGTATCCATGCGAGCCGTAGCCACTAGGCTGCTGAAAAGGGGTTGCTGATGCGTTGACGCTGACATTCACACCATGCTGCTTGGAAGAGGTAGGAGCAACCTAGAGAAAGGAGAGTAGCAGAGTGAGGAGAGGCTTTGCTGCATCATCCTGCTGCCTGGATCCCAAATCCTTCCTTCTGGGAAACTCACAGGGAACACGGCGGGCCCATATTGGAAGGTGCTGGGCAGCCCCGGTACCCCTGTGTAGTACGGCAGACTGGTGTAACTGTAGCCAGGAGGCAGCGCAGGGTTCAGGAACGTCTGCTGCGTGGTGTGGTGAGTCTGCGTCTGGCTCTGCTGAGGCTGTGCCAAGGTCGTTGCAGGAGCAGGGGAAGAGGCATCACCTCGGCCAAATTTTGTTAAGTCACCTGGAATACAGGAAACAACCATCACCATCGGTCTCTGCTCCCAAGGAGCCACACAAGCTTAGCAGGGCGCTGCCAGCACCCTGGCCTGGACACCGTCACCTGAAGCACCCACACCATTCACATGTTGTTGGAGCGAGGTGGGTGCCGGTCTGTTCTCTCAAGGAACAAGTGATGAGGTGAGAGGAAATGCTCTCAAGTTGTGCCAGGAGAGGTTCAGATTGGATATTAGGAAATATTCCCTCATGGAAAGGGTTCTCGGGAACTGGCAGAGGCTTCCCAGGGAAGTCGTAGAGTTCCCATCCATGGAGGGGTTTAAAAGCCATGGAGATGTGGCACTTAGGGACATGGTTTAGCGGTGGAGTTGGCAGTGTGAGGCTTACAGTTGGATTCAATGATCTTAAAGGATTCTGTGATTCCATGAAAGGAGGCTGCAGAACAGACGCATCAAATCCTGGCCCAACAGTGACCCAGCCTTTTGACCAACTGTGACTTGAATCAACCCCCCTTCCTACAGCTGCTGAGGACTGAGCGAGCCCACAGAACCTTGCAGACCAATACAGCTGGGCTGTTAATTCTCTTCTTATTCCAGAGTGCAGGATTTCAGAGGGGAAGCCCACAGCAGCCGAGCTACGGTGCCACACCATCGGACATTGGCCTGCAATCTAGCATGGAATAAACCTGCAGCAGCGGTGATGCCAGAGTCCTCCCTATGCCCTCTCTGTGCATCAACACAGCGCCCTCCGGAGCCTGGCCCGAGGTTGGGGTAGCAGCTAGGGGGTCCTGTCGCACCAGAGGAGAGTCTCCAGTTGAGGATGTGTGAAAGGTCCCCTTCTCCCCACCTCCCTTTCTCTGCTGGCAGCACTCAATCACGGTGCTGCAGAGGCCAAGCAGATGGCAGACAGCATCTGGAAATACCGCCTCCTCTCTTCCCAGTGCGGGCGCAGCGCGAGGGCTTGGCTGCAAGGCTCAGGGAAGCT
Organism: Neomorphus geoffroyi; assembly: GCA_033558235.1. Lineage (NCBI taxonomy): Eukaryota > Metazoa > Chordata > Aves > Cuculiformes > Neomorphidae > Neomorphus > Neomorphus geoffroyi. The sequence goes on along the minus strand of JAUMJM010000121.1, from coordinate 458,407 downwards.
CCCTTTGCTGCTCTTTAAGAGCATTTGCTTGGCTCTTCCATGCAAACACTCTCCCCATTCAGAGCTCACACAGTGAGCCAGCGAATTTCTCCGTGCTCTCCCAGCTCAGGAGCGACTCCAGCACAGCCACAAACATTCATTATCACCAATGTTCACTGGCAAATGATGCATGCGGCAGTGTCACGCTCCGAGCTTGGCATTTCAGCCTCAGCATGCTGGGCAGAAGCACTTCCACACAAACAAACTTCTGCTGAAGCAGGGAAGAAGCAGTGCTGGAAAATCAGTGATCCACAAAGTGCAACAATTCCTAACATGCATGAACGTTCAGCACCAAGTGCTGCCTGCTGCAATGGGCACCAACCGAGGTCAGCGAGGGATCAGCCACCACCGGGCAACTTGGTTTGAATCTGTCAGGGCCTCAATGTCCCTGCCCATGGCAGGTGGGTTGGAACTGCATGCTCCCTTCCAACCCAAACCATTCTGTGACCCTGACTGTCCTGTTTTCTTTCTCCATGGGACTGTCACATACATAAAAAACTTAATTTCTCCAGATTTGGTGTTTCTTTGTGTTTTCACTCAAAGTGCTTGAGCAGCGCTGCTTAACCTCTGCCTCACCATGAACTGCAGTTCCCTGCTTTTACATGTCAGGGATTCTTTCAGCCTCTCCTCACTCCCTTTCCAGCTCCTGTATAAACTCCTACTTGTCCACATCTTCCTGGCCCTGACAGGACCAGAAGATCAAAGGGAAGTCAAGAATTTGGCTGCTCCTGAGCAGAGGCAGCACAAAAGGCTGGTGCAGACGAAGCTCCAGCAGACAACGGCACAGGAAGGGTCATAGTGAATGGGGTTACATCAGGCTGGCAACCAGTCCCTAGCAGGGCTCCACAAGGATCCATCTTGGGGCCAGTACTATTTAATATCTTCATAAACGACCTGGATGCAGGACTCGAGGGTTTACTAAGTAAGCTTGCTGATGCCATGAAACTGAGGGGAGTGGTTGACACTCTGGAGGGCAGGGAGACCCTGCAGAGGGATCTGGACAGATTGCAGAGCTGGGCAATCACCCATCACATGAAGTTTAACGTGGGCAAGTGCTGGGTTCTGCACCTGGGACACAACAACCCTGGATGTCCACACAGACTGGGGGAGTGAAAGGCTGGAGAGCCGCCCTGCAGAGAGCGACCTGGGGGCTCTGGTCCACAGCAAGTGGAACATGAGCCAACAGTGCCCTGGCAGCCAAGAGGGCAACCGTGTCCTGGGGGGCATCAAGCACAGCACCACCAGCCGGGCAAGAGAGAGGATTGTCCCTCTCTGCTCTGCACCGATGAGGCCCCAGTTTTAGGTGCCACAGAATAAAAAGGACATCAAACTGCTGGAGTGTCCAGAGGAGGCAACAAAGCTGGTGAAGGGTTTAGAGGGGAAATCATATAAGGAGAGGCTGAAGTCACTTGCTCTGTTCAGCCTGAAGAAGAGGAGACTGAGGGGAAACCTCATAGCAGTTCATGGCTTCGTCACAAGGGGAGGAGGAGGAGCAGGCGCTGAGCTCTTCTCTCTGGTGACCAATGACAGGACATGAGGGAATGACAGGACATGAGGGAATGGCAGGAAGATGGGCCAGGAGAGGGTTGGGTTGGATATTAAGAAAAGGTTCTTCACTGAGAGGGTGGAGGAGCACTGGAACAGCTCTCCAGGGAAGCAGTCATGGCCTTAAGCCTGACAATATTCCAGAAGCATTTGGCCAACGCCCTCAGCCACCCAATGTGAATGTTGGGGTTGTCCTGTGCAGGGACAGCAGTTGGACTTGATGATCCTTGTGGGTCCCTTCCAACTCAGATTGTTCTGTGGTTCTGTGATAAAGCAATCAGCAGCCAATGAGATACACAGTCAGAGCCATCTTTTTCCCTACCAGAGTATGGATTGCTGCTCAGGCTGCCGTCTCTTCCAGTCAGTGGGGTGGTGGGCGTAGGGAATGGGATGCTGTAGTAATCCTGAAGGATCAAAACAAAAAGAGAAGTATTATGACCTGTGTCCAAAGACGCAAAGCAGTATCTTATGTGGAAAAGAGGGATTTCTGGACTGCAGCTGCTCAAGATGTCGGAGCATTGCAGTTCAATCAGCCACACGGAGGCTGATCGCAGCCTGCAGCCGCCCCACGTGCTGTAGCATGCACCGTCCCCCTTGCCTGGCTATGGGGGAGAACCAGGTAAGGTCTACTGGTATGCAGCCCTTAAACTACTCTTGAAACACAAGGGATACACGTCCTATTGCTAAAAAACCCCTATTCTCCTGGAAGCGTTTAGTCACATCCTCTTTCAAGGATCAGCGGAGAGGATCTACCACAGTTCTTCACGCCACTGGCAGGCAAAACAGCTCTGTGTGCGGTAGCGCTCACATTCCCTGTCTTCTTTATTCACACCACTGTCTGAACAACTCTTGATAATAACTTCCCAAGGGCAAAGGAGCAGCCGAATCACTCCTTGCTGAGAGAAGCATTCACCCAGCTCTCTGTTTTGCCTGCTCTTCAAGTCTACCTCCCAGCCTGACTGCCCGTATTCCCAACACCCGCAGCACCAACGGCCGGTCCACATCAGCACTCACCAATGGGAACCTTGTCTGGAGCATCTGCAAGTCATCGTAGCCGTACACCTGTGGCTAGAAAAAGGGCAGGAGAGGATGTTAGGGACACAGACTAAAGACATTTAACTAATTTCAGATGAAACGTTTTGATAAACAAAAGATAAAGCCAGACGCAGGCGATGGGAGGCCACAGAATTACCTGGGTGCAGGCAGATGGCATTCACTAATGCAAGACTGACACTGCTGAGAGTGGTTTTGGGCTGCTCAACCTAAAAGCGAGCCCCAATGCCAAGAGCTGCTGCTCCAGAACACAAAAGCACTGGCAATTTTCTTCTAGATATTACCCCAACATGGAAATCTGTCCTCACCTGGGCTGTGACATACCACCAGCCTCTGGTAGTCACCACCCTTGCTTGCCCTTTGCCATATCATGTTGCTAATACAGCTCTACAATGCATGAGCCCTGCTCTGATCAAGGGCTGCTGCTCCTCAAAGGCTGGGGATGCTGTAGAGAACAGGCAGGTGGAATCTGCTCTGGGGTGACCAGAATACCTTCCAGTATGGAAAGGGGCTACAGGAAAGCCACGGAGGGTTCTTTGTCAGAGATCACAGAACCATAGGTAGGAAGAGACCTTTGAGAGGTCATTGAGTCCAATCATCCCTGTCCACTATTGAACGATCCCTGAGCACCTTGTCTGCCTGGCTTTTAAACCTCTCCAGGGATAGGGACTCCACCACTGCCCTGGGCAGCCTCTGCCAGTGCCCAAGAACCCTTTCACTGAAGGAATTTTACTCAATATCGAATTTAAACCTCTCTGAGCCCATTTCCTTTCGTCCCATCACTTGTTACTTGGGACAACAGACCAGAACCTCCCTGGCTCCAACCTCCTTTCCAGGAGCTGCAGAGAGTAACAAGGTCTGCCCTCACCCTCCTCCAGACTAAACAGCCCCAGGTCCCCCAGCCACTCCCAGAACCCCTGGGCTCCAGACCCTTCCCCAGCTCTGTTCCCTTCTCTGGACACGTTCCAGCCCTTCAAGGTCTTTCTTGGAGTGAGTGGCTGAAAAATGAACTCAAATTCAAGGTGCGGCCTCATAAACACTGAAGTCTCGTCCCTACCCTTGCTTGCCACACCACGGCTGATACAAGACAGGATACTGTTGGCCTGGGCCACCTGAGTCATTGCTGGCTCACATTCAGGCAGCTAACAAGCAGCACCCCCAGACAGGACATGAGAGAACAGGTTTCAGCTGCAAGAGGGGAGACTGAGATGAGATCTTAGGAAGAAATATTTTCCTGTGAGGGTGGGGAGGCCCTGGCCCAGGTTGCCCAGAGCAGTGGTGGCTGCCCCATACCTGGAGGTGTTCAAAACCAGGTTGGATGGGACTTTGAGCCCTCTGATCCGGTGGGAGGTGTCCCTGCCCATGGCAGGGGGTGGGACTGGGTGGGCTTTGAGGTCCCTTCCAACATAAACCATTCCTTGATTCTGTGATTCCAAACCAAGCACAGGAAGGCACCCAGCCACGGGCCGGCCCCAGCACAGGAGGCTGCTGGCACCCAGCTGCAGCCTTGCCTCATGCACTGCTGGGCTCGACGTGACATCCCTTGAGCTGCCACTGCCACCACTCAGTCCCCAGCACCAAAGGGTCTGGCCACACACCACGGTCAGCCCCACACAGGCCAGGAACACTTTGCTCCAGCAAGGCATCACCACCGTAGATACCCCAACTCCACTGCATCCCAGTTTGCCGGGCAAAAAGCAGGACAAAGCCCACAGAATCCCCTCACCAGGGCCAAGGTGCCGCTGCGCTGGGGACTCCCCTCTGGTGTTTCCAGCAGCAGCAAACGCCTGCTTTCTGTGCGAGCACTGCAGGTCAATCAGTCAGAGCTGCCTGAATGAGTCTGCCAGCAACTTATCCTTTGCTGTCGCGTACATTGTCCCCCCTTTGTGACCACGGCACAGCCAGAAAGGGTCTACTCGTACGCAGCGTAACTAAAGCCCACAGGACTGGCTGCCTCCCAAAGCCACCTGCTTGGATTTAGGAAGAGTAGGAAGGAATGTTTTCCTGTGAGGCTGGGGAAGCCCTGGCCCAGGTTGCCCAGAGAAACTGTGGCTGCCCCATCCCTGGAGGTGTTCGCGGCCAGCCTGGATGGGGCTTGGAGCCCCCTGATCCAGTGGGAGGTGTCCCTACCAGGCAGGGGGTGGCACTGGATGGGCTTGAGGTCCCTTCCATCCAAAACCATTTCATGATTCTATGATTCCATACTGGGGGTTGCACTTGGGATTTGGTGGATGAGAAGCTCTCGAAGGTCTCATGAGAGTGAAGCAAGAGGGGGAGAATCTCCTCCATCGCCCTGCTGGTCCAACTGCTTTGTGTTCAGCCCAGGACACAGTTGGTTTCTGGGCTGCAAAGTGCACTTTGCTGGCTCACATTGAGCTTCTCCCTGGAGGTGTTCAAGGCCAGGCTGGACGCGGCTTTGAGCACCCTTATCCCGTGGGAGGTTTCCCTGCCCATGGGGGGAGGGGTGGGATTGGCTGGGCTTTGATGTCTCTTCCAACCCAAACCATTCCATGATTCCACAATTCTAACTACAGACAGTTACCCTCGTGGGCACATGCATTTCCTCTGCTGTTGTTTAAGGTGAAACAGCAGGTCCAAACTCTTCCCATCCAAGGCACGATGTCAGTGTTTCTGGTTTCTCTACCATATATCTCTCCCTTCTGGCTGCAGATAGAGCCAGGAGGAATCTCGCGGCATGCCATGACTGCAAAGAGCCGGCCGCCCCACTCACCGGATAGGCGTGTAGTAACCCTGGAGCCATGATGTATGGATTAGGCAACAACGGTGGGACTCCAGGAGGGAGATTGGGAGGGGCTTTTCCTGAAACAGGAAGAAAAAGGAGAATTTCCACAGTGAAGCAAAGAGCAGAGTCTCCATGCCCTCCTCCTGTTTAACAGTGCTAGTACCTGATGTTGTAGCAACAGAGCTGCGAGTGGAGGCAGTCACCGTGGAGTTACTGCTGAGGCTGAGGCCCAGGCTGCTGACACTGCTGAGGCTGGATGAAACACTTACAACTGGCGGGGCAGCTGATACTGTGCTGGAGGAGGTGGAGAAAGTGCTAGCAGAAGAATGGAGGCTTGCTTCACTCTCCACACTTGTGTGCTGGGGAAGGAAGAGGAAAAGGGTTAGAACCACAGAATCATAGAATTGTTTGTTTGGAAAAGAACTTTGAGATCAAGACCAACCGTACCTGTCCACTACTAAACCATCCCTGAGCACTTCATCTACCTTTTAAGTACCTTCAGTGACTCAACCACATTCCTGAGCAGCCCAGCCCTGTGCCTGAGCATCCTCCCCTGGAGCAACTTGAGGCCATTTCCTCTTGTTCCATCGCTTATCACTTGGGAGAAGAGACCAGCACACACGTCACTACAACCTCTTTTCAGGTAGTTGTAGGCAATGATGAGGTCTTCCCTCAGCCTCCTTTCCTCCAGGCTAAACAATCCCAGTTCCCTCATCTGCCTCTCATAAGACTTGTTCTCCAGACCCTTCCCCAGCTCCATTCCCCTTCTCCAGACGCGCTCCAGCACCTCAAGGTCTATCTTGTAGTGAGGAGCCCAAAACTGAACCCAGGATTCGAGGTGTGGCCTCACTAGTGCAGAGTCCAGGAGTACCATCAGTTCCCTGGTCCTGCTGGCCACACTATTTCTGATACAGGTTGAGTTCCAGCTTTCAGTCAGGAGACCAGGCAGGTGGAACTGACTGCAGAAATACTGCAGGATGCTGTCTATGGAAAATATTGCGCAGCTCTGTCTGCACCCGGACATTCCTGAGGGCCTGAGTGAACTCAGCTGCTGTAGGCTACAAAGAAACCTGCTTTGCATCTGGCTTAAGTCCAAAGTCCTGATAAGCAGCCAAACCCTAACACTTCCAAGCGTCTTGTGTGGCTGTGTCCCAACACGTTTGTCTGCAGGGAGAAGCTGGGTCGAACACCACATTCATGGCCTGGAGATTTATTCTGCTGCAGAAGCCAAAACCCAGAGACTCTGCACTGCAGGAGCTCCTGTAGTGTAGACTGCACCTCCCGCATAAGGACAGGCTGAGGATGGGTTGTTCAGCCTGGAGAAGAGAAGGCTCTGGGGAGACCTTAGAGCAGCCTCCCAGGACTGAAAGGGGCTCCAGGAAAGCTGGGGAGGGCTCCTGATCAGGGAGTGCAGGGACAGAAGGAGGGGGAATGGCATTAAACCGGAAGGGGGAAGATGTGGATTAGACATTAGGAAGAAATTCTTCAAAATGAACAAGGGGAGGCCCTGGCCCAGGGTGCCCAGAGCAGTGGTGGCTGCCCCATACCTGGAGGTGTTCAAAACCAGGTTGGATGGGGCTTGGAGCCCCCTGATCCAGTGGGAGGTGTCCCTGCCCCTGGCAGGGGGTGGCACTGGATGGGCTTTGAGGTCCCTTCCAACCCAAACCATTCCCTGATCCTATGATTCCATGTTTTAACAGTGCCACTTCATCAGCCACCAGTTTGCTCTGACATCTGGCTGTGACTCTGCAGTGCTTCCAAGAGCTGCTACAGGTCCAAAAGCAGCCACTTTTACACCTGGAATAGGCAGGATGTCAAAAGCCTCCAGCCAGACACGTGCAGTGTTCCAACATAACCCTCTGTCCTCTCTTCATATAACATCCAGACTCTGGAGGGACAACTGGCAGCCTGGCAGCTCTGGCCAAACTGGCGGCTCCTGCTAGGCACGCTCCAAGGCTGGGACCACAACCACTCTCTGAGTCAACAAGGAACGGGAGCACACAGCGCCAGAGTACACCCAGACTCACCAGAAGAGTCGACGTTGACGTTCTCCCAGAGGATGTGGATGAGGACAGGCTGTTCTGCTGGGTAGGTAATGTACTGTGGAAGGAGGAAGAAAGGGTTGTCAAGCCAAGGTGTGAGAGTCACTACTGGTGGCACCAGGCCAGATTCCATTCCCCATCTCCTCTGACGGGATGAGTCATCTCAGCCTTCCCCACTGCACAAAATAGACTTTGATGTCTACTGTAGATCGCTTCTTCTTGTTCTGCATTCAAAGGAATCCACCCACTGTGCTCACTCACCTGCTGAGCTGTGCGGTGGTTGTGCTGGGGAGCTCCTCGCTGTGGCTCAGGCTGCTCAGAGCCGTTGAGTGTTGGCTGGCTGTCGTCAGCAAGGACGATGCCGATACCCCATCGTTGAGAGGAGCGATGCTGGGAGCAGAGGGGGAATCAGATTTCACCGTGGGGCCTGTAGCACCTGTGAAGAAAAGCTTTGGGTTAGGGGCAGCTATTGGCAGCTCCAGGAAGAGAATTTCAGCCAGGAGGATCAGCAAGGGCTCAGCTGGAGAATCAGAGAGATCCGAGGCTTCCCACTTGTTGGCTGATGAGAAGCTAAACATAAGCCGGCAATGTGTGCTCGCAGCCCACAAACCAACCGGATCCTGGGCTGCATCCGAAGAAGTGTGGCCAGCAGGGCAAGGGAGGGGATTCTCCCCCTCTACTCCTCTCTCGTGAGACCTCACCTGGAGCCCTGTGTCCAGTTCTGGAACCCCCAACATAAGGATGTGGATCTGCTGGAACAGGTCCAGAAAGGGTCATGAAGATGATCAGAGGGCTGGAGCACCTCTGCTACGAGGACAGGCTGGGAGAGTTGGAGTTGTTCAGCCTGGAGAAGAGAAGGCTCTGGGGAGACCTTAGAGCAGCCTCCCAGGACTGAATGGGGCTACAGGAAAGCTGGGAAGGGACTTTTTACAAGAGCTTGGAGTCATAGAATGAGGAGGAATGGTTTTAAACTGGAAGGGGGAAGATTTAGATTGGACATTAGGACGAAATTCTGCATGATGAGGTGGGGAGGCCCTGGCCCAGGTTGCCCAGAGAAGGGGTGGCTGCCCCATCCCTGGAGGTGTTCAAGGCCAGGTTGGATGGGGCTTTCTTTGTGCCCCCTGATCCAGTGGGAGGTGTCCCTGCCCATGGCAGGGGTTTGGAACCGGATGGGCTTTGAGGTCCCTTCCAACCCAAACCATTCCATGATTCTACGATTCCGTGACTTGTGATACCGTGATCCTGCTCTGTGCCTCACTCAATTCCAACACTACCATCAGCCATTGACTCTGCAAAGAGCTTCAAGACCCACAGATGAGGTGCTTCGCACCAACAAATCAGGGTAAATTATTGCTATGACGGAGCATCAAGGATCTCATGGATCCACTGGCATAAAGAGGAACATTTGAAGACAAGCAAACAATCTGAGTGCCAGCAATCAGTCCGGCAGGGACAGGACTTCCTGTTAGCACAGGGAAAGCCTTCCAGCCAAAGCAAAGAACATGAGCAGCACAAGAGACTTGAACCGCCCTGTGCTGATGGACTGTTACCTTCAACGGCCTGCGTGGTTTGTAACGGCGTAGCTTGTACAGAACTGAAACCATTCTGAGGAGGAAGAGAAAAAGAGTAATGAGCATTGCACTGCTTGTTTCTAGAGGCAGATCCAGCGTCATTCCCCTCCCGCACTTCTTCCTCAGTTGTGAAACAGGCGTGATACGAACACTGCCTCAGGGAGGGTCCCAGCCAGACCCTCAAGTGCATAATGGGGAAAGCAGTGCATGAAGTTTCTCAGTTGCTGGTAGTTAAGAGGGACTCAACATCCTCACCCCAAGCTCGTTAGCCAAAACTGATGTTGCTGAACTTGCATGCAGCATGCAAGAACTGAATCCTTAAGATAAAATGAACCCTTGGCCTGAATGCCACTGTGCAACAGGGTAATTACGTGTGACACGACACACAGCCTGCAATCAACTTAACCGCTGTTAACCCCACTGGCCCAGCCCCAGGTAAGGTGTCACAACTACGGGCTCTGGTAGCAGCCAGAGGAAAGCTCTCAAGAGCCCACAAACCACATGGTGAGGCTGGAAGACAGCAGAAACACTCAATAAACCACTTAGCTTTCCCAGAGAGAGTGCTTACTCAGCACAACAGGTGAGCAAAGCTGTTTTCCTACCTTGGCCTGGGTCAGATCTTTCTGGGGCGAAGAGGAGATTGAATTTGGGTATCGCCTCGTCTGGGTGGATCTCTGTTCGTACAGTGGTCCCTGAGCGCTGTTCTGGGAGGTAAATGTTGCTGTCTGTATTGTGCCGCTCTGGTAACCAGATTCCTGGCTTTGATTGGACGAAATCGTGGATGAAGATTCACTAAAAAGGGGAAAATAGAAAAGCGGTTTATTTTTCCTTCAGAATAGCCCTGAAGTAAAGCTGCTGACCTGACTGCAGGATCTTCATTCCAAATCCTCAAAAGAAAGAGCCCCAAGCATAAGCATAAAGACCGGGTTGGAAGGGGCTTTGAGCCTGCTGATCCAGTGGGAGGTGCCGCTGCCCATGGCAGGGGGTGGAACTGGATGGGCGTTAAGGTCCCTTCTGACCCAAACCATTCCATCACTATATGAGACTCAGCAATTACTTTTGTATCAATCTGTCCAAAATGACTTGAAGGATCATCAAAGCATTCCTGAAACCAGATATGACAGTGTTGCTGCTCTAAGCAAGACTCTGGATTTAATTTGTGGAAAAACAAATGCTTTAAGCAAAGTTTTTGTGTTGGCAGAACAAGAACTGTGGCCGTGGTGGGCAAATCGAAGCTCTGGTGAGACCAAGTTGGATGGGGCTTTGAGCGCCCTGATCCAGTGGGAGGTGTTCCTGCCCATGGAAGGGGAGGGTGGAACTGGATGGGCTTTTGAGGTCCCATTCCACCATTCTGTGATTCCAAACCAAGCAGAGGAACGCACCCAGCCACAGGCCAGCCCCAGTACAGAAGGCTACTGGCACCCAGCTCCAGCCTTAAGCACTGCTGGGCTCGAGGTGACATCACATGAGCTGCCACCCAAACCATTTCATGATTCTAGGATTTTATGGATTAACGATTCCCTGCCTCGTGCCTGGTCCTCACCTGGCCGTGCTGGTGTACAGGCTGCTCTGAGATTGGCTAACGGCCGTGCTTGTTGTGGGCGTCGATTCGTACTCGGCAAGAACAGGCTCCGATCCAAACTGTAACGCCCCAAACTGCAGGTTTAGCCCTGAGATATCGGCTGAGCCAGGCATTTCCACCGCCAGTGCAGGAATCTGCAAGGGAGGAAGAACAGAACAGGTCAATCACTCCCTGGGACCAGCACAGAGAATGATTTAGGATCTACATTTCCCAGCACATGACGGTAGGTATAGGCTTGCATCCTCAGAATTACACTGCAGGCTTTTCTCCATCATCACTCTGCTCCCAGCAGGATGTCCGAGCCCAGCCCTTCCCTCTCCAGCGCAAATGGATTTTTCTGCAGCTCTAACATGACACAATGCCTCCTTCCCCCACATTGATCCACACCTTTGATGTTAACGATGCTTTCTTCTTTTGCTGCTTCAGCTTCTGCTGTGCTGGCTGCGGGCTGGAGGACTGGTTATCCGAGGAACCTGGGGACATCTGCGGAACAGGGTTGGCTTTGCTGGGCAGCGGCGAGGAAGAGGGAGCCGGCACGGTGGTGGAGGCCGTCACCACAGGCTGTTTCTCCTGCATGAACACTTCTATCATGGTTGAAGTTGACGTGAAGGCCTGTCGCTTGGTGAAGGGACTGTGCATGGAAGAGTCTGTTGGGTTCTTGAGATCTACCAAGGAAATAGTGGAGTTAGAGGAATTTGTTTCCTTAAAAGTAAATCGAGTTCTGACATGTCTCACCATCACGGAAAACAAACCATGACTCCTCCTGGAGCCTGGTGAAATTGGAGCACAGAGAAACTCAGTGTCTCCACTTCCAGCTTTATGCTCTCATTGCCAATGCCGATCCTTTTAAGCCAATAGAATCATAGACTCCTTTGGTTGGAAAATATCTTTGAGATCATTGAGCCCAATCATCCCTGTCCACTACTGAATCATCTCTGAGCACCTTGTCCACCTGGCTTTTAAATCTCTCCAGGGATGGCGACTCCACCACTGCGCTGGGCAGCCTCTGCCAGTGCCTGAGAATGCTTTCAGTGAAGGAATATTTCCCAATATCCAATCCAAACCTCCCCTGGCACAACTTGAGGCCATTTCCTCGTCTCGTCACTTGCTCCTTAGGAGAAGAGACCAGCACCCACCTCACCACAACCTCCTTTCCAGGAGCTGCAGAGAGCGATGAGATCTCCCCTCAGCCTCTTCTTCCCCAGACCTAACAGCCCCAGGGCCCTCAGCCGCTCCCAGAACCCCTGGGCTCCACACTCTTCCACAGCTCCTTTCCCCTTTCTGGAGCTACAGCCCCTTAGGGTCTTTTTTGGAGTGAGGGGCCCAAAACTGAACCTGGGATTTGGGATGCAGCCTTACCAGCACTGAATCCAGGTAGACGATCCCTTCCCTGCTCCTGCTGGCCACCCCATGGCTGATCCAAGCCAGGATGCTGGTGGCCTTCTTGGCCACCTGGGCCATTGCTGGCTCATGTTCAGCCGCTGTCGACCAGCACCCCTAGGGCCTTCTCCCCCGGGCGGCTTTGCAGCAGCTCTTCCCCAAGCCTAGAGCGTTGCCTGGGGTTCTTGTGACCTAATTGCAGGACTCAGCGCTTGGCTGTGTTGAACCCCATCCCGTTGGTTGTAGCCCACGGATTCAGCCTGTACTGAGAGCCTCCTTACCCTCAAGCCAGTCAACACTTCAACTTGGTGCCATCTGCAAACTGACTGAGGAAGCACTCGACCCCTTCATCCAGATCATGGATAAAGACGTTAAACATAACTGGCCCCAACCCAGAGCCCTGGGGACACCGCTTGGGACTGGCTGCCAACTGGATTTGCCTGTTCACCACCACTCTTTGGTCCAGTCATCCAGCCAGGTTTTTACCCAGCAGAGGGTAAACCAGGCCATGGGCAGCTGGTTCCTCAAGCAGAATGCTGTTATAAACAGTGTCGAAGGCTTTACTGAAGTCCAGGTACAGCACATCCACAGCCTCTCCTTTGTCCATTAAGCGGGTAACCTTGTCAAAGCAGGAGACCACGTTAGTCAGGCAGGACCTGCCTTTCATAAACCCATGTTGACTGGGGCCAATCACCTGGTTGCCCTGTGTGTGCTGAGTGACAGAAAAGCCAGTGGCATCTTGGCCTGTATCTGAAACAGTGTGACCACCAGCAGCAGGGAAGTGATTGTGCCCCTGGACTCAGCACTGGTGAGGCCGCACCTCGAATACTGTGTTCCGTTTTGGGCCCCTCACTACAAGGAGGACATCGAGGTGCTAGAGCGTGTCCAGAGAAGGGCAACGGAGCTGGTGAGGTGGCTGGAGAACAAGTCTTATGAGGAGCAGTGGAGGGAACTGGGTTCATTTACCCTAGAGAAGATAAGGCTGAGAGGAGAAATCACTGTCTACAACTGCCTGAAAGGAGGTTGTAGCAAGGTGGGTGTTGGTCTCTTCTTCCAAGTGACAGGTGATGGGATGAGAGGAAATGGCCTCAAGTTGCACCAGAGGAAGTTTAGATGCAATATCAGTAAAAATTTCTTCACTGAAAGGTTCTCAGGCACTGGCAGAGGCTGCCCAGGGAGACGGTTGAGTCTCCATCTCTGGAGGTGTTTAAAAGACAGGCAGATGAGCTTCTAGGGGACCCAGTTCAGTAGTGGCCAGGTACGATTGGACTCAATGATCTCAAAGGTCTTTTCCAACCAAGTGATTCTATGATTCTATAGCAATCAAGATGATCTCCTCCATTTCATCTCCTGCTCCTTCCCCTTCAGGTACCAGGGGTGCTCCAGCAATCCTCCTGCTGGGGCCACCTGCCCTCAGGCCTCAGCACAACCGCACCACCCTCCTCCTTTGCCTTAAGCCTCACCGCAGCTCATTAAAAAGCAGCTCCTATTCACTCTGACTCTCCTCTGTGGCTCCTTGTCTGCAAAGATGAGGAGCTGCCAACACTGCTCGTTACTAGCACAGGGCTTGATTTTTCTACAGCTTCAATTTGAACCAGAGCCATGTCCCTATAGCATGAAACACAACGCATGAGCTGAAATAAACGGTGCTGGTTCTCGCCCACAGTGGGGCTCAGCAGCGCATCTGAAAAGCAGGAGTCTCACGTAATCAACATTTATTCCCTCGTGCCAGCCTGGAGGTAGAGTTACTTCTTGGCATTTAACAGTCACAGGAATCGCGTTCCTTTAAGAGATAACATCAAGTCAGCAGGGACAAGACTGACAAGAGTTGACATTTAGGAACTACGCTCCCAAGTTGCCAACTTCCAGACTCCTTCTCTGTTAAACAGCTTTATACCAGGGAGGAGTTCTGCAAGCTGTTGGGAATGCTGGATCTCTGGCCCTGAAGCTGCTAGAATGACCAAGAGGCAGACGGATTCAAATGCTTCAAGCGTAAACAGAGCAGGGAAGGACTCACATGCACTGTTGCATTTTACTGTCACAAATCTGCACCTGTGGTTCTTTTGATTTCTCCAGCACAGCTGGCTTGGTTGTAAATTGTGGTCTGGCCCTCCACAGCATTCTGAATGGAATGCTTATGGAATCATTAAGGCTCAGACTAGACAGCTGCAGAGAGTGATGAGGTCTCCCCTCAGCCTCCTCTTCTCCAGACTAAACAGCCCCAGGGTCCTCAGCCACTCCCAGAACCCCTGGGCTCCACACCTTTCCCCAGCTCCGGTCCCTTCTCCGGATGTACTCCAGCCCCTCAAGGGCTTTCTTGGAGTGAAGGGCTCAAAACTGAACCCAGGATTTGAGGATTCGAGCCCAGGGGGACGATCCCGTCCCTGCTCCTGCTGGACACCCCACGGCTGATCCAAGCTACGATGCTGGTGGCCTTCTTAGCCACCTTGGCCACCTGGGCCACTGCTGGCTCATGTTCAGCCGCGGTCGACCAGCACCCCCAGGACCTTTTCCAACAGGCAGCTTTCCAGCCACTCTTCCCCAAGCCTGGAGTGCTGCACAGGGTTATTGTGGCTCAAGTGCAGGACCTGGCACTTGCCGCTGCAGTGCATTTCAGCAGCTCTGGGAGAACACATTTCCCTTCGGGAAGCCATGCTTTTCCTCACCGTACTGCACAAGAGCAGACGTCTGCGTGGTGGATCCCATATCCCAGGAAGAAGCAGTGGTGCTGCCAGCAGGCTGGGTGTGCTGAGCCGCCAGCTGAGCCAAAGCCTGGGCCGTCTTGAACTGTTCCAGGAACTGCGAGCCCGTGGTACTGCTGCCTTTGGCCTCCCCGACATCTCCAAACCCTTTTCCCAGCATGCTCACCTGCAATTTCAGCAAGAAAATAACAAAGATATTGAGTTCCCTTGGCTTGGAACTCAGCTCAGAGGATAGGAACATCACTTAACATAAGCCCAAACACTGTACCCTGCTGCTTCTCATTGGGTGCCTCAGCTCAGCACCCCTGAGCTCCGGATGCAGACACTGCTGGCACGGGGCACTCCTGCGTCTCTCACAGCCTTTACTGTGTGTGAGCACAGTGCAGCACCTATTGCCCAACCCTTGGCATTTTACGGAGTCATAGAGGTCATGTTGACTTTGGCTAGGATAAAATCACAGAATGGCTGGTGTTGGAAGGGACACCTCCCACTGGATCAGGGGGCTCCAAGCCCCATCCAACCTGGCCTCAAGCACCTCCAGGGATGGGGCAGCCACCACTTCTCTGGGCAACCTGGGCCAGGGCCTCCCCACCCTCATCATGAAGGATTTCTTCCTGACGTCCAATCCAAATCTTCCCCCTTCCCCACCCTCACATCAAAACATTTCTCCCTAAGATCTCATTTCAATCTCCCCTCCTTCAGCTGAAACCATTCCCCCTCATCCTATCCCTGCACTCCTGGAACCCCCTTCAGTACTGGGAGGCTGCTCTAAGGTCTCCCCGGAGCCTTCTGTTCTACAGCCTCAACAACCCCAACTCTCTCAGCCTGTCCTTGTATGGAAGAGATAATTTTCTTTGTGGTAGCTTGTACGAGGCTGTGTTTGGGATTAGTGCTGGGAGCAGGGCTGATAACGGCAGGATGGTGTTGTTACTGCTGGGCAGTGTGCACACAGAGTC
The DNA here is from genome assembly GCA_033558235.1 of Neomorphus geoffroyi. Lineage (NCBI taxonomy): Eukaryota > Metazoa > Chordata > Aves > Cuculiformes > Neomorphidae > Neomorphus > Neomorphus geoffroyi. Next base: position 442,794 of record JAUMJM010000121.1, on the reverse strand, counting down.
CTGGCCTTTTCTGCCTCTCACACTGCCCCGGCAGCGAGTGCTGTGGTTGCACAGGGAGCTGGGAGGGGACATGGCCAGGACAGCCGACCCCTTGCCCTAAGGGATATCCCATACCACATGGTATCACGCTAAGCTTATTGAGCTGTGGGAAGATGGAGGAAGCAGGGGACACTAAGAGTGGTGGCATTTGTTTTCCCAAGTAACCAATACATACAACAGAGCCCTGGGGATGGCGTAACACCGCTGCCAATGGGAACTCGTGAATGAATTCCTTGTTTTGCTTTGCTTGCACCTGTGGCTCTTGCTAAAGCAATATGAAACTATCTTTATCTCGACCCACAAGTCAGCTCACTTTTCTGATTGTCTCTCCCCATCCCACCAGCGAACAGCTGTGGGGGTTGGGTACCAGCTGGGGTTAAACCACAACAGAGGTTTATGAAACAAGTTAACAGATAGGATCTTCATTGTATGAAGTTATTCTCATGTGTTCAGTTGCACCAGAAGAGAGAGACCCACCAGGAGAACCTGGCTTCACAGTTCAGGTGGTTTTGAAAACCATTCCCGAACCACAAAGTGCACAATTTAAACCATGAAGCTTCTCCCCAGGCCTGTGCAGATCGCTGATGTAGATTCAGCGCCTCCTCCTCCCTTTCCCTGTCGGCAGATGCCAGCATTTCATCCCACACCAAACTCCCAACTTTGGCTTCTCCAATTTGCAAGCCTTGGGCTGCAGGAGTTTTCCCTCCGCTCTGAGCAGGAAAGCAGCTTGTGTTGCAAGTCTGAGAAAGGATATGGAGGTGGAATTATCCCCATTATTTCTAATTAAGCAATAGACTTTGTGCCTCTATTGCAAGCAGCCCAGAAAAAGCATCCAAGCGGAGGACTCTGCGGCCTGTGAGAAAGTGTCCAAGCTGCATTCCCTGATCTGCCCAAATGCTGCCAGGGAACACAAGGGACACTAGCGCCCACCAAAACCCGCACGCATTCGGAGACCAGGATCTCCTTACCATGCTGTGGTGAGAGAAGGAGTTACTAGAGGCCGGCTGGGATATAGCGCTCTGCTTGGAATTGCTGAACACCAGCGGCTGGGCCAGGGAAGGAGCCTGGGATGACTCCAGGTTTGTTGACTCATTCTCCATAGAAGAAGGTGTCTTTCCTAGCAGGACCGCCAGATCGATTCTGGGTAAGGAAAGAATATAAACCACTGCGGTTACCACAAGCTCTGTCACCCCACACACCATTCCAGCTGGATCCTGCCTCCAGCCTCACCATTTATAGGTTTTACTTTACAAACTGAACAAATGTGCAAAACATTAACACACAACTGCCAGCAGCAACCTCAAAAGGACAGAGACAAGCAGGATTCCACATGGCTTCACATTTTAAAGCATGTCTTCCACTAATTTCACACAAGATGCCTCCAGATCTGAAGAACCAGCAGCAGAACCCAGGAAAACTCTAATGCAGGGTTAGGACCAACAAATCCTGACTCAACTTTCCCATTTAAATCCATCTCATCTTATTCAGAGCTGCGGCGTTTTAAGTTCAGTCTGAAATAGCAGATTGCTCTGGGGCTTGCATGCCACTCTTCCCACATAAACAGCATTGCCACGGCCATCACCTCTGTCCAGGTGTGATTGTCACGTTCTCGGCAGGCAGAGGCACTGAAGACACATTGGAGGCAGTGAAGATCTTTGTCTCAGACAGCTGAAAGAGAAAAAAGGATACAAAAGTGAGAATAACATCTTGGGAGTCCATGGAAAGCCCACAAGTGTTTGAGATTCAAGAAATTCATGTGTTTAGACTTCAAACTTCTCTAACATTTGGCTCCCATCAGAATCAGTTTCTGTTTCATTCTCAGGAAAGTGCACAAACCACCTCAAATCCTTCTATAAATTTCCCAGAGTCTATGAATCCACTGGGGTCTTAGAGATGTGGTTCTGAATTGATAGGATGCAGTGCTGATCTGCAACCCTCACTGCAGAGAGGTCAAACTAAAAAGCTTCAGACCCATTGTTAAGCTTCCAGTGATCTTGGCCTCACCTGGATGATCTGCCCAGAGACAAAAGATCTACTTCAACTACGGAGGGGACAATAATGTTGCTCAGAAATGAATGAAGGGGAGGTTTAATGACACCTGTGCCTGGACCATTTCTGAATATGAACAGCTTTTATTTTGGACTGAGGGGCTGCCAGCAACTAAACTGTAAGGGTCTAAAACCTCAGACCCCACCGGGAGTACATCACACACTGAAGGCAGCAGGGTTATCGAAGGCTCTCTTTGAGCAGAGACCTGGCTCTAGGAGCTGCCTGTGTTTCCAAACACAGCAGGAGCGCTTCCTTCACACTGTGCCTGGAAAGCAGAAGCTTTCCCTGTTCTGTAGGCTTAGCAAAAATGAGCATGCGAAACTAATAATGACACTAAAAAAGCCCAGCCCTGCTCCCACGAGTGAGAACAGGAGTACTCCATCAGTTCAGAGAGGGACTGAAGCCCATTCCAGACCAAATGGATGCAGAGGTACTAAAAGCTGGTGATATCAGTGTCTCTTCTCCACTGCAGGAGGCATCAGGCAGAGAACAAAATGCAGCAAAGAGCCACGCAGCTGGCAAAGCCGAGGCCAAACCACAGGGACCAGCAGAGGCAGGCAACATGCACAGGAAACCGCGGCTGCCTCCTCCACAATGTGGGTCCAAGGCAAACCTTCCCAAACTGCCACTCCGCTAGAGCAGCCGAGCAAGAATCTTGTGTGATGTTCGGCCAGCTAACAGGAAGATTCAACCATGCAGTTGCAGGTGTGAGACCACCAGAGTGGATGACCGAGGAAATCCCTTCCTGCCTTGGGCTCCTCTGACAGCTCTGACTACACATGTGCTTTACAAGAAGCAATATTTGCATATTCATCGTAGCTCCAGGAACTGGGAGCCCAGCTTGGGTTGTGCCAGTAGTTTGGGGAGGACAGGCTTTGCATTCCTCTTGAGGCTGTGAGTGTACAGACGCATGGAGGAGAGGGGTTTGGAGAGTACCTACATCTTCATTCCAGTCCTCCGTGCCCCATTCTTCAGTTGCTGCTCTCCATGCACCTATACAAGGATAAAAACAGGGAGAGATGTTATGTGTGCATCAAAGCTCCACCTTCAGGAGCCAGGGAAGCGCTGGGGAGCTTTGCAAGCAGCCGAGAAGATTCTGATTTGTCAACCAGACAAGTTAAAGCAGTCGATCCCACTTCTATTTGCCAACCCGACAAATTAAAGCAGTTGATCCTGACCCACAGGTGAGGAACCATGATGGAATGACCCCAGCCTGGCTCAGGCTGGAAGAGAGGGACTGCTAGGCTGGCAGTGAGGGCAACACACAGACCCTGATATCGAAAAGGGAAGGTGAACTTGGCAGAGAAGCCTCATCATCACCCCCAGCCTCCTCGTGCTGTTTTCCTGATTCCCCCTCGCAGTAGCCACAGGTTTCTGCGTCCATGAGCAGCCAGCGTAATTCCCACAGCTGGGACAGAGCATCTCCTTCGGGGGCTTCCTGCCAGCAATTCTGCAGGACCTCACCACCCAGGTACACCTTAAAAACCCAAGGAGAAGAGAAACATTTGCATGGTTCACCTCCCCCCACCCCCAAACATTGAACCCTCACCACACCAGGAACTCCTGGGCACGGGAAAATGGGAATCAGAAAGCAAAATTGAAGGGACGAAGCACTCCACGCGGTTCCTGTTACCACGTTCAGTAACGTGCTCGAAGGGAGAAGCTTAAAGTGCCAGCGAGAAATGCAGAGTATTGCAGCTGCAAGCCAGCACAGCGTAGTTTGTAAGAGAACAAAGTTTCCCAGGGAATAAAGGCATTGCTTGGCCACATCTCCAGCTTGTTCCGTCCCTCACTTTCACCACTGTTTAACCTTCGTACTTGGAATTTTACATGGTGGCTTCCAAATCCACCAGATAATTGAATTGGTGTGGGAGGAAAGCAGGAACATTCCCCATCCCACAAAACCCAGTGTAAACATAGCCCTGTTTTGCACAGCTTGGAATGGGATGATCTTTAAACTCCCTTCCAATCCAAACCATTCTTTCTGTGCTTGAGGGTATGATGATATGAGGGTGGGGAGGCCCTGGCCCAGGTTGCCCAGAGAAGCTGTAGCTGCCCCATCCCTGGAGGTGTTCGCGGCCAGGTTGGATGGGGCTTTTAGCCCCTGAACCAGTGGGAGGTGTCCCTGCCCATGGCAGCGGGGTAGGACTGGATGGGCTTCGAGGTTCTTCCAACCCCAACCATTCCATGATTGATTCTTTTCAGCCCATGCAAAGCAGATCAACAACCCAACAGAGCTGACAGGGTTGATCCTGGAGACGTTCGCAGGGACGGAAGAAGCTGGCATCAGCTGAAAGGCTTTTACAGCATAAAACCAGGGGAAGGACATTGTGGATCTTTCTGCAGGACACAGCCAGGCTCACTGGGACCTGGGGGGTAGAACACAGCAGATCTTTCCATCCACACTGTAATAACCAGGCCAAAACATGTAAGCAACTGCTCGGCTGAAATGCAGGAAATTATTATATTATCAGTGAATTACTCCCTTTTCATTGTTGAATTGTTTTGTCTGACAAGTTAATGCAATTCAAGAAGCCCTCCTGGATTTTTGTTTTGCTGGCTTAATATTCCATTTATGAATACAGACATTAACACCACACAGCCTTCTGGAGTGCCCACAGTCACGCTACTTTGACCCCTTCCTCCCAAGATAGGAGCATCAGAAGTTCAACACATTCGCAGCTGGGGTTGAAAACCCCAGATTCCACCATTCCTTAGGTTCTTTTGTGCACTCACAGCAGTAGCAGGAAGGCTCCTTTCCAGATTTTTCACGGATCAGGAAGATCCTACCAGCTCAACTCTTCCCCAAGAGGCAAAGTAGGAGCTGGAGGTACCTGGCTTGGCTGCAGTAGGCAGGGGAGAGCAGGAAGCTGGGAGAGCAGGAAGCCAGGAGAGCTGCTCCAAGAAGCGGGAACACGGCACAGGGCTCGATCAGGGGAAATGGGAGAAGCAATGCAGCATGAAAAGCAGAAAAAATCCTGCAGATGGAGAGGAATGGTGGATGGGGCTTTCCCAGCAAGCCTGCTGCTTGAGCACCAGGCATGTACTCAGTATGGCTCATGCTCCTTGTGCATGAAGGGAGAGGTGGAAAACCAAAGTCCTGTGATTTCAAACTCCAGAAAGCTTCCTATCTAGCACAAGGCATTGAGATTGCTTTAAAGAAGAGAGTGGATCCCTCTCCATCGAGTTCTTCCAAAGGGGAGAGCTGCAATGCCAGCATCGCCCTGGCACTTCTAACACCTTATCAGCAGTGTCATCTTCCCTGCAGAAACCCCTCCTCTCTGCTCTAAGGAAGCCCTTCCAGGAGATGCACGTCTTTGAACGCCATGAACCAGGAAAAGGGGAAGAATCAAACTAAAAGTCAGTTGGAGTTTGAAGACATGACTATGCTAAAGGAAAAATCTTATGAAGATCACAGAATCATGGAATGGTTTGGGTTGGAAGGGACCTCAAAGCCCATCCAGTTCCAACCCCTGCCATGGGCAGGGACACCTCCCACAGGATCAGGGGACTTAAAACTCCATCCAACCTGGCCTTGGATACCTCCAGGGATGGGGCAGCCACCACTGCTCTGGGCACCCTGGGCCAGGGCCTCCCCACCCTCACAGGAAAACATTTCTCCCTAAGATCTCATCTCAATCTCCCCTCTTGCAGCTCCAAACCGTTCCCCTCGTCCCATCCCTGCACTCCCTGATCCAGAGCCCCTCCTCAGCTTTCCTGGAACCCCTTTCAGTACTGAGAGGCTGCTCTAAGGTCTCCCCAGAGTCTTCTCTTCTCCAGGCTGAACAACCTCAACTCTCCCAGCCTGTCTTTGTATGGGAGGTGCTCCAGTCCTCAGATCATTTCCATGGCCTCCTCTGGACTCGATTCCTGTGCTATCGACTCCAGAACTGGACACAGGGCTCCAGGTGGGGTCTCCCCAGAGCAGAGCAGAGGGGCAGAATCCCCTCCCTCACCCTGTTGGTCCCACTGCCCTGCATGCAGCCCAGGATATAGTTGTTTTCATTGCCGACTTGTGTGGGGCTTTTCATCCACCAGCATGCCCAAGTCCTTGTCTTGTCCCCAATCCTAAGTCCTGTGTCCCATTCTGTCTTCCAAGTTTCCCAGCCTCGCCTTCCAATACACTTCCTCTTCATCTTAAACTGGGAGATGATCAACCAGCTTGCTCCTCCCGCAGCCCACCAAGCACTCTGCCAATTTCTCCATGCTCCAGACCCCAACTCCTCCACTCTGCATCTCTAAGGAAGGTAAATCTAAACAAAGCCAAAGTGTAGCAAAACTCTATATGAGTTAAGGATTAACCCAGCAGTGAGGAAAGTGGGATGTTCCAAAGAGAAGCTCTGAGTATGTCTGTCTCCAGGTCCCTGTGAGACTCCACAGGCTCAATGCTCCTCATAGAATAGAATCATAAAAGCACAGAATCGTTTGGTTGGAAAAGACCTTTGAGATCATCGACTCCAACCATCGCTATCCACTATCAAACCATCACTGAACACCTCATATGCCTGGCCTTTAAAGCCCTTCAGGAATGGGGACTCCCCCACTGCCCTGGGCAGCCTCTGCCAGGGCCTCACTACTTTGTCAGTACAGAAATCTTTCTCAATATCCAATTTAAACCTCTCCTGGTGCAACTTAAGGCCATTTCTTCTTGTCCCATCACTTGTTACTTGGGCAAAGAGACCAGCACCCACCTTGCTACAACTTCTCTTCCAGGAGCTACAGAGAGCTCTCCTCATCCTCCTCCAGACTAAACAGCCCCAGGGCCTTCACTGCTCCCAGAACCCCTGGGCTTCAGCTCCTTCCCTAGCTCCGTTCCCTTCTCTGTCTGTGCTCCAGCCGCTCAGTGTTCTTGGAGTGAGGGGCCCAAAACTGAACACAAGATGCAAGGTTTGGCCTCACCAATGCCGAGCCCACAGGAAAGATGACTTCCTTGGTCCTGCTGGCTTCCTCCCCCTTCCTGACCTTCAAAAGCAAAGTGGGAAGTTCCTCCAAAAGGGCCCTAAGCCTTAGCTTCCAGCCCTCAGATCGGACGGACGAGATGTTAAGTCAATGGCCTGGCTACGGACACCAATGGGATTTGGTAGGTGTGAGGCAAACTGGGTCATCTCTTGGCTTTGAAAGGCACAGAGGTGCAAGAGCAGGAAAGGCAGTGGCCAGGCAGTGAGTGGCTTTGCCACCGAGCCTCCCAGTCATCCCCAACTCCACTGCCACCTTTGTGGCCTCCTCTGGATTTGCTCCAATAGAGCAGGGCAGGTCTGTGCGGGTGATGAGGAGCATCAAGTGTGAGAGAAAGCTGCCAGCAAGCGCAGGGCTCACCCGGAGGCAGCTGCAAGGGGAGGCAAAGCATGGAGGCAGCTCAGCCAGGCCAAGTCCCCTCACAGCAGCAGAAACAAGAGTGGGGAGGCCAAGGGAACTGGTACTGGGATGAGGGTGAGTCACGGCTTTGTGGGTGGGAGATAAGCAGAATGGGACTAAGCCGCCTGCCACTTCCTCCCCTCGGGTGGGATGCTCTGTCGCCAGCGCTGTGGACACGGAGGTGCTCTGGGTACCAAGAAGCAGCGGCGGAAGTTAAAATTGACAGAATCCATTAGGATTTAGGTTAACCTCTGCCAGTTCAAGGGGTCAGCATTAGTAAAGCGCAGTCAGAACAAATGGCAAACAGTCATTTAAATGAATAAATTAAGAGAGAGAAGAGTGACATATCCACAGATATTCCAGGTTTGTTTAAAAAAGCTATAAAGTAAAGGGATCCGGGGCAGTCAGTGCACCTGGATGTATCGTACCAGGAGCAGTGTCAAATTTTCGGGGATAATTTGACCCCTCACCCCCAATGAAATCAAGTCCTGAAACAAAAAAAAGAAGGTAAGACAAGCAGTGAAATTGTGACTGAAAGACGCGAAGGCGTTTCGCTGCCCCATGCACGCCAGCCACGTCGTACCTGTGGATACGGTGGATTGAGAGGTGCCTGCGGCTACAACGGAAACAGAACAACCACGCAGGGCACAGGCGAGCAGCGCAGTTGCAGGATGAACTGTACAGCTGTGTTGGAGCACTCGAGCGCGTTCCAGGAACCTCTGCGATTCCCCCCCCAGCCATGCTCCATCCCATCTTGTTCCACAACTCCACAAAACATCAACATCAAACACCCCCCAGAAGCCTGCTTGGGCCAGATTCAGCACAGAGCACTCATCCGCTCCCAGCCCTATTCCCTCTGGAGACAGTGAACCCACTGCTCCCTCCCACATTTAAGACTCCAATTCTCTGTCGGCAAGATGATGACTGCTGGGATCTGCTCGTGTTTTACAAAAACAGGCTTACTGTTTCCCGAACAACTCTCCTTGTCTGAAAAAAACCCAACTCCACAGTAAAATCCTCAAAACCCAACCACAAACCCCTACACAAAGAGCGTGCAGTGAAAGCCATCACAGTTGCCAGCGTTTCCGTTCTCCTTTTCCAAAGCTGCCTGCTCTTCAGCAAATTCAAGGAACACAGAATCATAGAATGGTTTGGGTTGGAAAGGACCCTAGAGATCATCAAGTTCCAACCCCCCTGACATGGGAAGGGACACCTCCCACTAGACCAGACGGCTCAAGAACCTTCCCAACATCCAACATGGAAGCAGCCTAACATTAATATAGCTCTGAACGCTTCCTGTAAGCCTGATGTGGAATCTACCTGGTGGAAAACCAGTTTGACTCCATGGTGGTGCAAGTCGCTCCTTAAAAAAACCCCAACCTCTCTTAAACCCCGACAAACAAGGATCGTCCCTTGTGCCTCTCTCCAGTTACCACACTGTAAAACCTGAGCTCACCTGTGTCTCACACAGGGAGAATACACCAAACAAAACAAATGGATATTTTCCCAATGGGAGAGCATGTGCAGGGGCCGTCACAAACTACCCCACAGGGATATGTTCCCTTCCAGAAGGGGAGTGATGAAGCTCCTGCTCAGCCAGTGTCCTGCAACAAGGCTGCATCCTACAGCAGGCTGAGCAGGAAAGAGAACAGTCCCCAAACCGACATCAGGAGCAAAACATTCGAGCTCCGAGGAATTTGCTGGAGGATGCACCAAATATTGCGAGAACCTGTATGTGTTTATCACACTACGGTTCACAAGAAAGGACTTTTCCAAAGAGGCAGTGTGGTTGCTACTGGAAAGCAGAGCAAAGTGTTCCTGTGCCTCTGCTCACACTGGAACAATCATACAGCTCCGAATTTCCTAACAGATGCAAAGGCATCACTGAGTGCGAAGAAACAGGGGCACTGATATCCAACACCCAACAGCCCATTCCCCGGCTCCCAAGCCAAAGATCCAGACTCTCCTCAGTGCAACAGGATAGACAAACCCCATCCACCCTCTAAATTAACACAGTGAACATGGTGTGGGCAGACCGCTTACTTGTGCCGTCATCCGGCTCGAAGCTGCCGGTGTTGTTCCACGTGGTGTTGTTGCTGTTCCCGTAGTTCTCATCCGTGCCAGACGGCTCAGCATAGTCAGCAGGGTTGAAAGTTCTGTCAGAAATACAGAGATGGAAATTTTTACTCCCTCTCCTGAAGCATTTGACAGGCTGAGAGTTGGGGTTGTTCAGCCTGGAGAAGACTCCAGAGGGACCTCAAAGCCGCCTTTCAGTACTGAAAGGAGCTCCAGGAAAGCTGGGGAGGGGACCCTGATCAGGGGGTGCAGGGAAAGGACGAGAGGGAATGGCTTTAAATTGGAAGTAGGAAGATTAGGACGAAATTCTTCATGACAAGGGCGGGGAGGCCCTGGCCCAAGTTGCCCAGAGAAGCTGTGGCTGCCCCATCCCAGGAGGTGCTCAAGGCCAGGTTGGACAGGGCTTTGAGCACCCTGACCCGGTGGGAGGTGTCCCTGCCCATGGAACAGCGGTGGAACTGCATGGGCTTTGAGGTCTCTTCCAACCCAAATCATTCTATGATTTAGAGGCAACTGATTTTATTCAGATGACAAGAATCGGAGTCATAAAGGATAATGCTCTCAGCAGAGACACCCTGGTTGCACCAACCATTCTGAAGGTAAGTTCACATGGTGAAGTTTTGGCTTAATTAACACAAAGAAGAAAAATAGGAACCCATAAGACTGACACAAGTGGTGCATAGAGAGTTCTGTTTGTGCTGTGGTTTGTACCATTGACACTTACCCCATGCCTTGGGCAGAAAACCGTCCCCCTCGCCTTCCGGAGCCACCTGTAAAACATCCACGCACACCCAGCTGAGCACCTCGTGGCTCTGCAGAGCCAGGAGAAACACAGACAACGTATGGAGTGCTGATGCTCCAAGTCTGGAAGCAGGGAGGATCCTCTTGAGCTGCTGGGATTTCCAGCGGCATCTTTGGATGGGTGGGAATAACCTCAGCTGGTTGGCAGCATAATTAGTGCTGCACAATTTCAGGTTCAGATGAGGTTTCCAGCTGGCACAAACTGTAAGTACTGGACCCCAGGCTGGGATTTCTGCAGCGAGTGCCCTCAGCAGAAATTCCTGAGCACCACAGTTTGGGTTGAAAAATGACTTTACTCTACTGAGTGTTTAAAGCCAAAGCTCTGCACTGGCACAGCGGTGCTGCTCAGAGACAGCACAAGAGCAAGGAGGATCCCTTGACAGTCTAACAGTTGGGGTTGTTGAGCCTGGAGAAGAGAAGGCTCTGGGGAGACCTTTGAGCAGCCTCCCAGTACTGAAAGGGGCTCCAGGAAAGCTGGTGAGGGGCTCTTGATCAGGGAGTGTAGGGACAGAATGAGAGGGAATGGCTTTAAATTGGAAGGAGGGAGATTTAGACTGGACATGAGGGTGGGGAGGCCCTGGCCCAGGGTCTCCAGAGCAGTGGTGGCTGCCCTATCCCTGGAAGTGTTCAAGGCCGGGTTGGATGGGGCTTTCTTTTGATCCCCCTGATGCAGTGTGACGTGTCCCTGCCCATGGCAGGGGGATTGGAACTGGATGGGCTTTAAAGTCCCTTCCAACCCAAATCATTCTATGATTCTACAGTCCCGACTGTTCCTAACAAGCAGCTGACCCATCGGCCAAAGTCATCTTAGTTTTTTCAGCTTCCTGCCTCGTTACAATAAACCCCTATTTTTGCCCATTCCGTGGACTGGGTGGAAGAACCAGACACTGTTTCTAGCACACTTAAGATGGGGAAGCAACATGTACGCACTAAGTAAGTGTTTGGCCTCAACTTGTGCTGGGGGGGTTTAGACTGGGTAGAGGGAAAAATTCCTTCACTGACAGAGTGGTGAAGCACTGGCAGAAGCTGCCCACGGCACTGGTGGAGTCCCCATCCCTGGAGGGCTTCAAAAAATGTATATGTGGTGCTTCAGGACATGGCTTAGTAGGCATGTTGTGTCGTGCTGATGACCTTAAGAGGTTTTTTCCAACCTTAATGATTTTACGAAGAGGCAATCAAGTGTGTGCTTTCAGTTTGGCGATTCTGCCCAGAAAAGCGGCTTTCGAACCTCATAGAGGGGACAGATGTGCCGACATAATTCTCCTCCCGCTTCCTCTGACCTCCAGCCCCTTGCGTACCTCGGCCTCGGCCACGTCCCCGTCTCCCTCTTTCCGTGCCTCTTCCAGAAGATCCGCCACTCTTCCCACCATCAAGTCCATTCTCCTGTCCCCGAACTGAAAGACAGAAGGATGCAAAGGCAATTTCAAGATTCATTTTGCTTTAGGGAAGACATAAGACCTCAAACACCAAATTATGGGAGATCACACTGCCAAACACTCCCACAACCTCTTATACTTAAGTAATGAAGGCATCACCCAAGGAATCATCTCGGACAGGGCAGCATCAAACAGATGGCCACACGCACAGGGATCCTTTTCGTCAAGGAAGCACCTGCCCAAGTAGCTTTACCAAGCAGCACAAAGCGCCTGGGCGCACACCGTGGCCGTTAGGGGTGATATCAAAAGGCAGGTCCGTACACTCTCGTCCGCGGCTGGTGCCTCGCCCTCGCCTCGGTGGACCCCCACGTCGTCTGCTGAAATCCCGATCCCTCTCCCGGTTTTCTTTGCTTTCTTCACTAGGTTCCGTCTGTCCACTCTCCTTCTGTCCCGAGACACCCTTCTTCTTCCCGACCATCTCCCAGGAATGCTGAAGGTTTGCAGAGGGGAGAGAAGTTAAATCACTGTTTGATCAATGCAAAGTGCACACAGATTTCAGAGAAAAGAACATAAACATGGTTCCCAACCCAATTTTCTCTTATCGTTAGGAGAGATATCAGCCTACAGCTTCTTCCTTAAGGAAAGCTTGCTTACGGCGTGAGGTAACAGGAGAGAAGTTCTTCTATTTCTACACTAAACCTCTTCAATAGAGTGGGCATAAAATTTGTGCAAAGTCAAAGTGTGGACAAATTTACTCTGTTCAGGGAACAAAAAAAACCATCCCACCTTGCCATTTCCTGCCAGTGGTTGTTTTGGAGAGCTCTCGGAATAACATATGGGAATGTTACCAAGTGCTCTGCAGGCAACGTTTTGGGGTGCATTATCAGAATCATAGAAACATATAACAATTTCATTTGGAAAAGCCCTCAAAGCCCATCCAGTTCCACCCCCTGCCATGGGCAGGGACACCTCCTGCAAGATCAGGCTGCTCAAGCCCCATCCAACCTGGCCTTGAACACCTCCAGAGATGGGGCAGCCACAACTTCCCTGGGCAACCCAGGGTATCTTCTTAGAATAATTTAACAAAATCAGTACCCTAAAAAGCACCTCACAGGATGAAGAACAGCACAGAATATATCCCACAGGGAAATCAAAGCCATACCAAATGCAGCTGGAGGAAGTTACATGTGCTGTCAGCTCAGTGCTGCAGGCCTGCATCACTGTGGTTAGAATACTGCAATCATTTGGTTGGAAAAAAACCTTTGAGATCAGAGTGAAACCATACCTGTCCACAGCTAAACCATCTCTGAGCACCTTGTCCACCTGGCTTTTAAACCTCTTTTAACCTCCCCCCAGGGATGGTGACTCCACCACTGCCCTGAGTAGCCTCTGCCAGGGCTTCATCACTCTGGCAGTGAAGGGATCTTTCCCAATATCCAACCTACACCTCCCCCTGTGCAACCTGAGGCCATTTACTCTTGTCCCATCACTTGCTCCTTAGGAGAAGAGCCCAGCACCCACCTGGCTCCAACCTCCTTTCCAGGAACTGCAGAGAGCGAAGAGATCTCCCCTCAGCCTCCTCTTCTCCAGACTAAACAGCCCCAGGGCCCTCACTGCTCCCAGGACCCCTGGGCTTCACGCTCTTCCAGAGCTCTGTTCCCTTCTCCAGACGCGCTCCAGCCCCTCAAGGGTTTTCTTGAACTGAGTGGCCCAAAACTGAACCCAGGATTCCAGGTGCAGCCTCACCAGCACCAAGTCCAGGGGGACGATCCCATCCCTACTCCAGCTGGCTACCCCATGGCTGATCCAAGCCAGGATGCTGGTGGCCTTCTTGGCCACCTGGGCCACTGCTGGTTCATGTTCAGATGCTGTCAAACAGCACCCCCAGGGCCTTTTCCCCCAGGCAGCGTTCCAGGCACTCTCCCCCAAGCCTGGAGTGTTGGGTAGGGTTTTTGTGACCCAAGTGTAGGACCCAGCACATGGTTTAGGACAGCATGCAGTGGTTTCATACTCAGATGCTGCCCGCTGTCGGAAGAATTAAACGCAGTCACAAGTCACTGACAAACACTTGAAACCAGAACTGGCAAATCAGTAGACAGCCAGTTCGGGATTGCAACATGCAGGGACGGCAAGAAAAACAACACAGAAGCACAAACTGCCCTCACATCCTGGCTTCCCCAGTCTCCCTCTGTAGGCATCAGGATAAGAAGGAAATTTAGGGAAATACTTACATTGAATACTGTAATTTCAATCCACATCTTACTGAATGCTAAGATCTGCCAGCTCCTTTACTGTTTGATATACAGTTATGAGTAACCAGATCAGCAGGAGTGGTCTTCATCCCATGGGAGTATCTGAGCACTCGCTGATCACGAGCCCCTCCCCCACTTTCCTGTAGCCCCTTTCTGTACTAAGGTCTCCATGGAGCCTTCTCTTGTCCAGGCTGAACATCCCAAACTCTGTGTTATTTTCTGTTACACAGAACACAGCCCGAGCTGCCAGGCTCATTCATCTACGCTCAGGGATAACAAGAAATATACAAGTTAAAGCAGACTATTCTGAAGTGATACTTAGGGCTCAGTCGGCTCCAGCCAAACCAGGGTACTGGGAGGATAGGTTTGATCAATGGCAGTTTGGAAGGACCTGAAGGAAATGCAGGGATGGGATGAGGGGGAACGCTTTGAAGCTGAAAGAGGGGCGATTGAGATGAGATCTTAGGAAGAAATGTTTTCCTATGAGGGTGGAGAGGCCCTGGCCCAGGTTGCCCAGAGCAGTCGTGGCTGCCCCATCCCAGGAGGTGTTCATGACGAGGTTTGATCCAGTGGGAGGTGTCCTTGCCCATGGCAGGGGGTGGAACTAGATGGGCTTTGAGGTCCCTTCCAGCCCAAACCATTCCATGATTCTGTGATCATAGACTTTTCAGACATTTTACTGGGCTGTAACTTGCATTTGTTATTGCTGTCACATGAAGGGCATCTTGCACACAGGCAGAAGTTGCCTTCATGAGGGACAACAGCCGAATCTGATGCCACAGCAGTGACCCTCAAAACGAAGGCATGGGCAGCACACACAAGCTGGCCAGCGATTGCCAAGTCGCAGCTGTTTAGGGTTAGAGACACAAAACTGCATGACTAACAGAAAGTACTCACAGCTGGCATTTCCTGCCCTTTAACACAAGTCACTCAGCCCTCGTGGGAAGACAGGCTATTCCACACGCAGGTGAGTGGGAAAGCTACTACAGATGCCACAGCCCTCCTGTCAGCGTGCTGGGATTCAAAGGAATAGGCAGTGAATGAGGTGTTACGTTTTCCCCTCTATTCCTCTGGGCCCACTGGCCACGCTCACGCTCTGTGCAAGGCTCACAGGGAGAAGCGTTAAGAAGCCATGACAGAACAACACATTCAAGGCCACTTGTGAAAGCAGTCACTGGCTCTTGTTATTGCTTTTCTCCAAATACCCAGCAACACCGAATGAGGCCTCACTGGACATACAGGACTCAATCCTACCGTGTCCGGATTGCCCTCCAGCAGCACGTTGATGGCTCGGTTGACATCGCCGTTGCAGTCATGCAGAGCAATCACGCACTCGTCCTGGTTCTTGCCAGTGATGTCAATCAGCTATAGAGAAGAAAACATGTAGTCAGCATGTTCCAAACCAAAGTCTCCATGGATCTCACAGGAGGCAAAGAATCATAAAATTGTTAAAGTTGGAATAGACCTCTAAGCTCATCCAGTCCAACCACCATCCCAACCCCACTTTGGCTATTAAACCATGTCCTGAATTGCCATGGCCACATGGTTTTTCAACCCCTCAATGGACAGGGACACCCCCACTGCCCTGGGCAGCCTCTGCCAGGGCTTCATCACTCTGGCAGTGAAGGGATCTTTCCCAATATCCAACCTAAACCTTCCCTGGTGCAACTTGAGGCCATTTACTCTTGTCCCATCACTTGCTCCTTAGGAGAAGAGACCAGCACCCACCTGGCTCCAACCTCCTTTCCAGGAGCTGCAGAGAACAATGAGGTCTCCCCTCAGCCTCCTCTTCTCCAGACTAAACAGCCCCAGGGCCCACACTGCTCCCAGAACCCCTGTACTCCAGCCCCTTCCCCAGCTCCGTTCCTTTCTCCAGACACCCTCCAGCCCCTCAAGATCTTTTTTGGAGTGAGTGGCCCAAAACTGAACCCAGGATTTGAGGTGCAGCCTCCCCAGCACCAAGTCCAGGGGGACAATCGCATCCCTGCTCCTGGTGGCCACCCCATGGCTGATCCAAGCCACGATGCTGGTGGCCTTCTTGGCCACCTGGGTCACTGCAGGCTCATGTTCAGCCACTGTCAACAGCACCCACAGTGCCTTTTCCACTGGGCACCTTTCCAGCCGTTCCTCCCCAAGCCTGGAGCGTTGTGTAGGGGTTTTGTGGCCCAAATGCAGGACCCGGCAATTGGCCTTGTTGAACCCCATCCTGTTGGCCTCGGCCATCGCTCCAGCCTGGCCAGATTCCTCTGCAGAGCCTTCCTCCCCTCCAGATCCCCACTCCCATCCAGATTACTGTCATCTACAAACTGACTCCCACTGAATCCCAAACCAGAAATCCTACTAAAATGTGTCCTCAGTGTAATTTTGCCCCCTCAATAAGAAGTAACCAAGTGGGAATTTCTGAGTTACCAGTTTCACCACAACCCAACCTACAACCTCTTTCCCTGTGTACTGGGGAACAAGTCAGTCCACGGGAATTCTGGGAGAAGCCAGCTGCATTCCTCCCACCCCCTAGCACTCCCTGTATTCTCAACATCGATCCTGCCTTCCCATCAGAGCTGACCCTCACTTCCCACACTCACTTGTTTCACCTTCTCCTCAAAGTCAGCGTCATTATGGTCCGAAATCATCTGTGCAAGTCGGATCTGTTCCGCAGTGGCCTAAAGAAATGGAATGTGGAGATGGAGCATGATTAGAGCAGTGCAATTCTGAAAAACCTCCCTCCAAAGGCCATACCATTTCCCTGAGATCTCTGGGAAGGAATGAATATGAGGAGGAAGAGTATTAGGCGCACAGAAGGGTCAGAGAGGCGAAAGCTTCAGAGAGGAGAAGGTCAGACAGAAGAGGAGTCAGCGAGGGGAGTCTGGAAGAAAGGAGGAACTGCTGGCTGGAATTTGCAGCAATCCCTAAGCTATGTCCACCTTGGGGCAGACACTGACACCTCCAGAACACCAGGACTCGCGGCTCCTCAGCCACTCACAATTATTAAAGGGAACAGGGAATGCTCAGATGGAAGCAAAGGCAAATCTCAGCCCCAGTTCCCACTCAGAGGCACCGACGCAGAAACCGCCCCAATACCCCAAAGGCTGTTCGTTAGGCCAAGGCCCACCATTACTGCCAGGTCTCCACCTCCAAGCCAAGAGGTCTCCACGGACGCTGTCCCTTACCTGCGGCCGCTGCTTGTGCTGTGTCTGGCTCTGTGTCTGTGTCTGCTCCCAGCTGCCCCGGGCGCGGGTTGTGCCCACCGATGTCATCATTTACAGTATATACAAATAACAGTATTTACAAGGCAGAGCTCTGCGTGGGGCAGGGAGAAGAGAGAATGGGCTGTTAGAAACCGAACATCAACAGCAGCACCGAGACGAATCTCGTGTGGGTGAGGCAGCTGGCAGAAGCCTTGATGGGCCAGCCGGCCACTACTGCATTGTCCCCATGCTGCAGAGGTCACCAGCACCACTCAGGGTTCCTCTGCAGCATGTCGCCATGCCACAGAGCCCTGGCACCACTTGAGGTTTCTCCACCACTGCTGCTGCATGCCTTCATGCCACAGAGGCCACTAGCACCACCTAGGGTTTCTTCATCACTGCCATGTGGCCCTGTGCCAGAGAGGCCACCGGCTCTGCCTAGGGTTTCTCCAGCACTGCTGCCGCGTGCCCACATGCCACAGAGCCCTGGCACCACTCAGGGTTTCTCCACCGCTGTCATGTGTCCCTGTGCCACAGAGGCCACCAACAACACTCGGGGTTTCTCTGCTGCGTGCCCGTGCGCCATAGAGCCGTGGCACCACTCAGGGTTTCTGCACCACTGCCACATTGTCCCCGTGCCACAGAGGCCACCAGCAACATTCGGAGTTTCTCTGCCACGTGCCCCTGCGCCACAGAGCCGTGGCACCACTCATGGTGTCTACACCACTGCCGCGTTGTCCCCATGCCACAAAGGCCACCAACACCACTGGAGTTTTCTCTCCCATGTGCCCTTACACTGCAGATCCCTGACATCACTCAGGGTTTCTCCACCACTGGCAAGGTGAAGCGCTCCAGCTGAAACCCCACCTGCATCCAAACAGGAGCTGTCAGGAGCAGAAATGCTTGGGGTAAAGGATTTAAGACTCGCTGCTACAACGCAAGTGCAGAAGTGGGCGTGGATTTGCCATGGCCACAAGAGGCGACGGTGACCAAGCGGAGCAAGTAAGGCTTGGAAAAAAAAACCTGAAGGAACATCGCTCTGAGAGGAGAACAACTCAGAGCCCTTCTCCTTTCACACCTTCAAAGTGGAGCAGGGGAAGCAAAAACTCCATGGGGTGGCAGGTTTTGGGGTACGGCTTCACAGACCACCGCCCTGGAGAACCGCCTGCTTTTCTCTGCCTCAATCACTCCCTAGAACTGGAATTGTTTTCTTATACTGAGTCTTCCACACTAAAAACCACCACAAAAGTGAACTGGATGCCAACACGGGATAAGAGCCAGTGATGTCACTGGGCCACTGCTCGGGGCAAAGCATCCCAGGAATGGTTCCAGTCAGTATCCAAAGCCAGGGAGTTTCATATCATCCCACTGGAAAGGCCCAACCCAGGTGGCTCAAACTGGATCATCACAGAAGTAGTCCGACCCTGCCTACTGTCTTCCAGACACAAGGGATGCCAGACACATCCCAGAGCAGGACTTCCTACTTCCAAGCCCCTAAAATCCCAATAACGTGATTTTGTTGACCAGACTGTTTGATGCTTTTCCCCGGAGCAGCACGATCTGCTCCAGGCACTTGGGATAAGGGAAGGAATCAGACAGTGGCACAATAAACTCAAGTGGGAAAATCTGACCTGCAGGATACAATCTGAAACCTGACTTCCCAACACCAGTGGGGCAGCACAGAGTGAGACCCGGAGGGCAGAGCATAGAATCACAGAATGACTTGAGTTGGAAGGGACCCACAAGGATCATGAATCCAACTCCTATCCCTACATACGACCCTCCCAACATTCACACTGTGATGCTGAGGGCATTGTCCAGATGCTTCTTGAATGCTGGCAGCCTTGGTGCCATGACTGCTTCCCTAGGGAGCTGTTCAAGTGCTCCAACACTGTCTGGGTGAAAAACCTTCTCCTAATGTTCCACCTCACCCTCCCCTGGCCCCATTTTCCTGCCATTCCCTTGGGTCTAGCAAGAAGAGCTCAGCACCCACTGTTCTTCCCCTTGTGAGGAACTGCTATGAGTTCCCCCCTTAGTCTCCTCCAGGCTGAAGAGACCGAGTGACTTCAGCAGGTGTAGCTCAGAAGCTGCATTAGCAAACAGCCCAGCAAGAACCAGGGAGCCTCTTCCCAAGCTCACAAGCACAGAGACCTGCACGCCAGCTGCCTGCTCCATGAGCGCGCAGCCACCCCACACAGCAAGGTTCTAAACACAGCTCCCACAAAGCCTCCAAAGTTCACCCTTTGGGCCACTCGTGCCTCACAGCAACCTAAACCCAGCGTTTTCCAGCCACACTGTGCCAAGGTTTCCACCAGGACACAACCTGGTCTCCTGTCCAGCCACCAGGAGCACCTGTGACACTCAGGTTTAAGAAACAGCCTGGACCTCACCTCTCCTGGGTGCTGCAGCTCCACAGGCTTCCCCACTGTATTTAATTCCTGCTCTCCACTGCTGTGGCTTTTCCAGTTCCGAGTGTTTCGCGCACAAACAAGTTGTCACATTAAAGCAATTTGGCAGCAGAACTGCAGGCCCAGAGGGCAGCAACCCTGCGCGGCTGCAAGAACTTAATCTGCCATTTCAATGGGACACAGCTCCGGCTACCATGGACTTTTGTGCCGTGGCCGGGCATTGTTCCACAGCTGCCACGCTCCGCTCTGCCCAGCCACATTCCTGCCACAATCCAAACATGAGTATTTCTTCTCTAACAAGCAAAAAACACAAGAAAAGGCCTATTTTAGAAATTTCAGCCAGGCCCTGGCCCTGCCGAGGCCATAACAGGAATCCCCACACTCCATCGAGGGAAGAGGATGCGACTGCTGATCATTTATTCCTTAATCATGGAATTTCAGTACAGCTCACGGGCAACATTTAACAGCAAATCTTGGCTATCCCGACACTTGAACCAACGATAACATGAGTTTATGCATTCAATGCAGCCTCCAGTGGAAGTGTTTGACCTCTCTTTCTCAAGAGCAAAACTCATGGATATTCTCCAAGGGAATGGAATAAGAAAGGGCAGCTCTAACCACGGCAAATCATGATATCCACCCCAAGGAAAAGCATTAAACCAAGTTGTTTCAAGACAACTGGGAGGTGATGCACTTGTATGGGATTTAGGGAAAACAAGAAGGTTCACAGTTACAGGTCAGAGTGCCTGTTCTTCGGGGAAGCTGCAAGAAAACCAGACGCCCTTACCCCTTGTCCTTCTTGACTTACACCGCTGCCACCTTCCACCTCTGGGGAGGGAGGAGAGAGCCTTGACTACACGGAACGTGAAGTGCGGTCTCCGGAAAAAGAGGTGATACAGGAATGTAATGAAGTGGTCATTTTATTGGAAATTTCAGGTGAGGTACAGTTTGAGAACGAGGAGCTGCCAGGCACATCCACTACCCCTGGCCAGCTGGTGCCGAGCGAGTCCCAGCACATCCCAGCCTCAGTTTCCCTATCTGATCATCCAACAAAACTTAATGACCACATGCCAAAGGCTCCAAAACTCCAAAGAAAACACAGAGGGGAAAAGAGACTTTCCTGGGAGGTGGGACAGTACCAGCACGACATTGGAGACAGTTTATCAGTGTTCTGAGTTTCACTCCAGAGCTCCTCCAGTGTGAGGAGGAGAAGGTTTGGGGATGGCCCCAGCTACGCTGCCAGAGCCCCCAGATTGGGACCAATTGAGTGGGGAAGATGAGGATTGGGGGAGATCCCAGTTTGGGGGAGACTGCAGCTACGCTGCCAGAGCCCCTGGTTTGGGACCGATCATGGGGAAAGGAAGAGGTCTGGAGGAGCCCCTAGTTTGAGACCAACAGGGTTTGGAGGATAAGGTTTGGGGGATGAGGTTTGGGGGATGCTCTGGCTATGCCAGCAGAGCTCCCAATTTGGGTTCCATTTGAGGGTGAGGACAAGGTTTAGGGGAGACTCTGGTTTGGGACAAAAAGATTAGGGGAGACCCCATCTATGCCAACAGATCCCCCAGATTGGGAGGGGAGGATAAGGTTTGGTGGAGACCCAGGGACACTGCAGAGTTCCCAGTTTGGGACCAATAGGGGTGGGAAGGACAGGACGAGGTTTGGGGGAGACCCCTGCTACACTGCCAGAGCCCCCGGTTTGGCACCGATTGGGGGGAAGAATGAGATTTGGGGAAGCCCCCAGTTTGGGACCAATGGGGTGGAGAGGACGAGGTTTGGGACCGGCAGGGTGGGGAAAATGAGGTTTGGGGGAGACCCTGGCTACAGTGACAGAGCCCCTAATTTGGGACCAATTGGGAGGGAGGATGAGGTTTGGGGGAGTCTATGCTTTGGGACCAACGGGGTAGGGAAGACGAGGTTTGGGGGAGTCCCTGGTTGGGGGGGAGGCCCCAGCTATGCTGCCACTGCCTCCAGTTTGGGATTGACTGTGGGGAGGACGTAGTTTGGAGGAGGTCCTGGCTATGCTGCCAGAGCCCCCAATTTGGGACTGATGGTTTGAGAAGGATGAGGTTTTGGGAAGCTCCCAGTTTGGGACTTAATGCGTAGGAAGAACAAGCTTTGGGATGAGGACGTTTGGGGGAGGCCCCAGCTTGGCTACCAGAGCCCCTGATTTCGGGATTATTAGGGGGAGGGAAAAAGTTTGGAGGAGACCACAGTTTGGGACCAATGGGGCTGGGAGGTCGAGGTGTGGGGGAGACCCTGGCTACACCAACAGAGCCCCCAGTTTGGAACTGAATGGGGGAGGAGGATGAGGTTTGGGGGAGTCTTTGTTTTGGGATGATGCGGTTTGGGGGAGACCCCGGCTACAATGCTGGAACCCCCCCACTTTGGGACTGAGGTGGGGGAGGATGAGGTCTGGGGGAGCACTCAATTCAGCACAGATAGTGTAGGGAGAATAAGGTTTGGGGGAGACCCTAGGACACTGCAGAGTTTGAGACCAATGACGCTTGGAGGACCCCGGATTGAGGAAGGCCCTGGCTATGCTGCCAGAGCCCCCAGTTTGGGATCGAGGTGGGGGAGGATGAGGTCTAGGGGAGCTACCGGTTCAGTACCGATGCAGTAGGGAGGATAAGTTTTGGGGGAGACCCTGGCTACACCGACAGAGCCCCCAGTTTAGAACCGTGTAGGGGAGGCAGGCGAGGTTTGGGGGAGCCCCCGTCTTGGGGAAGGCCCTGGCTACGCTGCCAGAACTGCCAGTTAGGGATCGAACGGGCCGAGGACGAAATCTGGGGTAACCCCCGGTTCGGTACCGATGGAGTGGGAAGGAGCAGCAGCCACAGGTCGAGCTGGCTCCAGACTCCGCGCCGCCGGTACCGGCCCCGATGCGCTGCCCACGGCCGCAGGGCCCGGTCGCACACGCGGAGCCGCGGCTGCAGCGCGGCCCCATTGTTCGCGGCGGGGCCCAGAGCAGGGCCGGCCCGGAGCTCCGCAGCCCGCGCACAACGCGGGGGTCGCGGCCAGAGGGCACCGGGGCGGCGAGGGCGGAGGAGATGGGTAGGGGGGCGGCGCCAGGTCGGGCCCTCAGCCAGGCGAGCGCGGGCCGCTTCCGCCCTCATGGCCGCGGCCGCCATTCCACACACACCCCCCCCCCCGCGGCTTCCCCGCCCTTCCCACCTCCCACCCGCCCTCCCCGGCCGCGCACTACGCCAGTCCCCGGCGCCGCAAGGCCCGCTAGGCCGCGCGGGGCCCTGCGCGGGGGGAAGGCGGCGGAGCGGCAGGGAGGGGGTCAGGGATGGGAAAGGGGATGAAGGGGGAGCGGCGGGGGCGGGGGGGAGCGCAGGGGAGGATGGGAGGGCGCCCCGCGCGGGAACCGGAGCCGCCGCCGCCGCGGAGCCAACTTTACCTGGGCCTCAGCACTGACAACTCCCAGCGGCGCCCGCCCTCGTCACGTGACGGGGGCGCGGGGCGGTGCCAGCACGGCTTCACTCACGTGATGCGTCCCTGTGCGTGCCGGGGGGAGTGTGACGCCACTGTCTCGTGGCGGGGGCGCGGCTCGGCTTCACCACGTCATGCGTACGTGGGGGGCGGGAGAGGCTTCCTCGCCCTGGTCACGTGGCGGGGGCGCAAGGCGGCTTCACCCATGTAATGGCGGGGCGAGTGCGCTAACCGCGCCGTTGTCACGTGATGGGGGCCAGCGCGGCTTCACCCACGTGATGCGTGCGTGGGGGCGGGGGGGGAGTGCGAGGAGGCGGCGTGCGGCGCCGGTGGCATGTGGGGGCTCCATTAAAATGTGTCCTTGGAAAGTAAGGGAATAGAGGTGAGATTGCTGGGAAAATTTATACAGATGCGTGTAAATTGGATATATATTGTGTGACCAGCTGGAATCACAGAATGGTTTGCGCTGGAAGGGGCCTCAAAGCCCACCCAGTGCCACCCCCTGCCATGGGCAGGGGCACCTCCCACTGGATCAGGGGGCTCCAAGCCCCATCCAAGTCCCTGCCGGACTGATTGCTGGCACTCAGATTGTTTGCTTGTCTTCAAATGTTCCTCTTTATGCCAGTGGATCCATGAGATCCTTGATGCTCCGTCATAGCAATAATTTACCCTGATTTGTTGGTGCGAAGCACCTCATCTGTGGGTCTTGAAGCTCTTTGCAGAGTCAATGGCTGATGGTAGTGTTGGAATTGAGTGAGGCACAGAGCAGGATCACGGTATCACAAGTCACGGAATCGTAGAATCATGGAATGGTTTGGGTTGGAAGGGACCTCAAAGCCCATCCAGTGCCACCCCCTGCCATGGGCAGGGACACCTCCCACTGGGTCAGGGGGCTCCAAGCCCCATCCAACCTGGCCTTGAACACCTCCAGGGATGGGGCAGCCACCACTGCTCTGGGCAACCTGGGCCAGGGCCTCCCCACCTCATCATGCAGAATTTCATCCTAATGTCCAATCTAAATCTTCCCCCTTCCAGTTTAAAACCATTCCTCCTCATTCTGTGACTCCAAGTTCTTGTAAAAAGTCCCTTCCCAGCTTTCCTGGAGCCCCTTTCAGCCCTGGGAGCTGCTCTAAGGTCTCCCCAGAGCCTTCTCCTCTCCAGGCTGAACCACCCCAACTCTCCCAGCTTGGCCTCGTAGAAGAGGTGCTCCAGCCCTTGGATATCTCCATGGTCTCCTTTGGACCCGTTCCAATGGATCCAAGTCCTTCTTATATTGGGCATTCCAGAACTGGATACCAGGCTCGAGGTATGATTGTTGGAAATCGTTCCCTCGTGCATCCAGCACTGAAATAAAGGATGCTGCTTTCTAAAACTCCAAAACGAGTCTCAATAGAGTTTATTCACCAGCATTTTTGGTAGAATCATAGAATGACCTGAGTGGGAAGGGACCCTTAGGATCATCAAGTCCAACTCCTGTCCCTGTATAGGACAACCCCAACATTCACACCGGGTGTTTGAGGCCATTGGCCAAATGCTTCTGGAATATTGTCAGGCTTGGGGCCGTGACTGCTTCCCTGGGAGCTGTTCCTGTGCTCCAACACCCTCTGGGTGAAGAACCTTCTCCTAATGTCCCACCTAACCCTCCCCTGGCATCTTCCTGCCATTCCCTTGGGTGCAGAGAGAAGAGCTCAGCACCTGCTCCTCCTCCTCTTGTGAGGAAGCTGGAGACCACAGTGAGGTCCCCCCTCAGTCTCCTCCAGGCTGAACGGACCAAGTGACTTTAGCCGCTCCTCATACAATGTCTCCTCTCAACCTAAGACCAAAAATGCTGGCAGATAAATTCTCTAAGACTCCTTTTGAAGTTTTAGAAAGCAGCATCCTTTATTTCAGCAATGGGCATGTGAGGAAATGATTCCGTCAAACATGCGTAATGAGTCGAGCTGGGGACAGAACAGATTTCCCACTTACGTGCGCGTGTATAAATTCCTGCAGCCATCTCATGCATGTTCTAGAGAGGAACTCGTGTGAGGAGCAGCTGAAGTCACTTGTTCTGTTCAGCCTGGAGTAGGGGAGACTGAGGGGGGACCTCAGAGCAGTTTGCTGCCTTTTCACAAGGGGAGGAGGAGGAGCAGGCGCTGAGATCTTCTCTCTGGTGACCAATGAGAGGACTCGAGGGAATGGCAGGAAGATGGGCCAGGAGAGGGTTGGGTTGGACATTAGGAGAAGGTTCTTCAAACAGAGGGTGGAGGAGCACAGAAACAGCTCCCAGGGAAGCAGTCACGGCCCCAAGCCTGACAATATTCCAGAAGCATTTGGCCAGCTCCCTCAGCCACCCGGTGTGAATGTTGGGGTGTCCTGTGCAGGGACAGGAGTTGGGCTTGATGATCCTAAGGGTCCCTTCCAACTCAGGGCATTCTATGATTCTACGATTCTACTGGAAATGCTGGTGAATAAATTCTCTAAGACTCATTTTGGAGTTTTAGAAAGCAGCATCCTTTATTTCAGCGATGGGTGCATGGAGGAATAATTCCATTAATCATGCGTCACGAGACAAGAGCTGGGGACAGAACAGATTTCCCAATTACATGCAAATGTATAAATTCTTCCAGCAATCTCATACATATTCTACTACTTTCCAAGGTCTAATTTTAGTTTTATTATGAACTTCACAACAGCCAAGTCTCTGCTCATTAGAGCTTTGAAGCCAGTTCTCTATCCGGCCTTGCATTCTTAGATAAGGAAAACCAGTATTGTCTGGGAACAGCACTATTTAAAAAAAGATACTGTCAGAACAGTCTGTGTCTACCTGACTTTCAAAAAACATACTGTTACTTAGGTATCTCCTAACTGTAGCTAGTCACAAAATGAATTCATAGAAATCTACTTGTCCTTAAATAAAACTATTCCACTTTTTGTAACAGTGATACAAGAAGTGGTTGTTTTGCAGACAATGGAATATTTTGACTATTAAGTAGAGTTTTTCTGTGGAATTGGTTTTCTAACTTAAGTGATATCTAAGTGGCAGTATTTTTAAGTTAGACAGACAGAGAAATAGACTGTTCTTCTGAAATAGTGTGGTTTTTTTAAATAGTGCTGTACCCAGACGGTGTTATTTACTTATCTAAAAATGCAAGAACAAACAGGAAGCTGGCTCTGAAGCTCTAATTAGCGGAGAAAGATGTGGCTGTGTTGAAGTTCATAATAAAATTAGTCCTTGGAAAGTCGTAGAATATGCAGGGAGAATTTATACAGGTGCATGTAAGTTGGATATGTATTCTGTCCCCAGCTCTTGTCTCGTTGCACGGGATTGATGGAATCATCCTCTCATGCTGCCCAGCACTGACATAAAGGATGCTGCTTTCTAAAACTCCAAAGTCTTAGAGAGTTTATTTGCCGTCATTTTAGGTATCAATAGGATCTACTTCTTGTATCACATTTGAGTGGGAAATCTACTCTGTCCCCACCTCTTGTCTCGCTGTGACTCCGAAACGAGTCCTTACAGAGTTTAATTGCCGCCATGTTTGGGTACCAGGCCCCCACTCCCCCGTCACGTGACGGGGGCACAGGGCGACTTCACCCACGTGATGCGGGAGGGGCAGGGGCGGAGCGTGCTACGACCGCGCCGCTGTCACGTGACGGGGGTGCACGGCGGCTTCACGGGCGCCATGTTGTGCGGGCCAGGCCGGGCCGGGCATGGCGGGGGCTGGCAGCAACTGGCTGTCCGGGGTGAACGTGGTGCTGGTGATGGCTTACGGCAGCCTGGTCAGTGCCTGGGGGCTGGGGAGCTGGGCTCGGGAGCTGGGGAGGGGCTCGGGAGCTGGGGTGCTGGGGTCGGGGTGGTCTGAAGAACCGGGAGGGCCTGGGGATCTGGGGGGCTGGGCCTGCAGCGTCCCTGGGGCCGGGGCCCTGCGATGCCCGTGGGGCTGAGCCCTAGAAGTTCCTGGGGCCGGGGACCTGCGATGCCCATGGGGCTGAGCCCTAGAAGTTCCTGGGGCCGGGGCCCTGGGGTGCCCGTGGGGCTGAGCCCTAGAAGTTCCTGGGGCCGGGGACCTGGCGTGTCCGTGGGGCTCGATCTGGGGCTCCCAGGGGGCCTGGCATGTCCGTGGGGCCGGACTGGGCGCATCTGTGGGGCTGGACTGGGGGCAAGGGTGCGTTGGGGTTGTCTGTGTGGCTGGAGGGCCTGGTGCATCTGTGGGGCTGGCATGTCTAAAGGGCTGGGGACCTAGTGAGGATGAGGGGCTAGGGGTAGTCCGTGAGGCCCGGGCCAGGATCAGGGTCAGCCATGGGGCTGGACTGGGGCTGCCTGTGGGGCTGAGCCTGGCATGTCCATGAGGCCGGAGGTGGAGGTATCTATGGACCTGGGGATCCGGTGGGACCGCGTCTGAGGTGTCCGTGGGGCTGAGTTCAAGGAGTCTCTGGAGCTGGGAGCCTGGGCAGGGAACCTAGTGTGTCTGTGGGGCTGGGGACTGGGGCTGCCTGACGTGTTTGTGGGCTGGGACACGCAGGGGGATGAGTTTGGTGTGTCTGTGGTGCTGAGGCTGATGTGTCCGTGGAGCCAGGGGCATCCATGGGGCTCAGCTTGAGGAGTCCATGGGGTTGGGGGCCTGATGTGGCTGTAGGTCTGGGAGCTTCAGGCATCTATAGGGCTGTGGGTCCATGAGACTGGGGCCCAGGGCATCTGCGGGGCTGAGCCTGGTGGGTCTGTGGGGCTTGGCATGTCCATGGGGCTGGGCACATGAGGGCATCTGTGGGGCTGGGGCCTGGCATGTGTGGGGAGCTGGGGGCTCCCATGGGGCTGAGCCTGGTGTGTCCGTGGGGCTGTTGTGCAGGGGCAGCTGTGGCCCTGGCGTGTCCATGGGGCAGGGCTCAGGGTGTCTATGGGGCCCCTGTGAAATTGATCCCAGTGTGTTTGTGAGCCGGGGCCCAACATGTCTATGGTGCTCCTGTGAAGCTGGGTCTGAGGTGTCCCTAAAGCTCTGGTGGGACATAGGCCAGGGTATCTGTGAGGAGCTCCTGTCACATCACATGCAGGACTCTCCTGGGGTTGGCCCTGGGGTCCTGGTGTCTGTGGGGCAGGGAGAGGCCATGAGGAGGAGCCTCTTGGGAGAATGGGGTGTCCATGGGGCTGGGTTTGGTGTGTCTGTGGGGCGCTTCATCGGTGGGACAGGGTTTTAGAGTGCTGTCTGCATTTAGGGGGGATCCCTGGGACCCTCGTCAGGGTGTTAGTGTGACTGGATTTGGGGTGTCTGTGGGCCTGGGATGTCCCACAGGACCCCCAGTGCTGGCTGGGTTTAGGGGGTCCCTGGGAACCTGTGGTTACTCTGCCTGTGGTGTCGCTGGGCCTAGGGTGTCCATGGGGCCTGTGGCACAGCTCAGCATCTCTGATTCCCATCCCAGGTCTTTGTGCTGCTGTTCATCTTCGTGAAGCGCCAGATCATGCGCTTCGCCATGAAGTCCCGCCGTGGCCCCCACGTCCCTGTTGGACAGCATGCGCCCAAGGTGGGTGCGCACAGCCTCGCTGTGGGGCTGTGCCCTCCCTTCCCTGTGCCCACAGACGTGGCATTTCATAGAATCGTACAATTATGGAATGAGTTGGGTTGGAAAGGACCTCAAAGCCCATCCAGTTCCAACCACCCTGCCTGGGGCAGAGACGCCTCCCTCTGGATCAGTGGGCTCCAAGCCCCATCCAACCTGGCCGCAAACACTTCCAGGGATGGGGCAGCCACCACTGCTCTGGGCACACTGGGCCAGGACCTCCCCACCCTCACAGCAAAACATTTCTCCCCAAGATCTCAGCTCCATCTCCCCTCTTGCAGCTCAAAACCGTTCCCCTCATCCCATCCCTGCACTCCCTGAGCCAGAGCCCCTCCCCAGCTTTCCTGGAGCCCCTTTCAGTCCTTGGGAGGCTGCTTTAAGGTCTTTCCAGAGCCTTCTCTTCTCCAGGCTGAACAACCCCAACTCTCTCAGCCTGGCCAGGTGCTCCAGCTCTTGAATCATCTCCTGGAACTTCCACCTCCGGGTGGTGATAGGCAGCTGGGGAGGGGGTGGGTTGGTTTCAGAACCTCCATGATTTTTCTGTTCCCATCCTTGTGATCCCCCAAACAAAACCAATGCTCTGTAAATGGCATTTTTTCCCCCTCAATGGTAATTTTTTTTCCACTGCTGTGCAGGATTTAAAGGAAGAAATTGACATTCGGCTGTCGAGGGTGCAGGACATCAGGTACGAACCCCGACTCTTGGCGGAGGACGACAGCAGGCTCCTGCAGCTGGAGGCACCAGGTACCTGCTTGATCCAGAGACTCCAGCCAGTGCTTGTCCTGCCAGCACCGGCCGTTGCCAGGGCTGGGCTGTGTTGCTGGCCTCTTCTGTTGGCCGTTGCGTTTGGAGGCAGCAGAGATGGTGTCTCTGCACTCTGCTCCACTCTCCCCACCTCCCTCCTGCTGTGGCTGAGTGTTCAGTTGGGTTTTTCTTTTTGCCAGGCTGCTATAATTACCTGTACAGGATGAAGGCGCTGGATGCGATCCGGACATCTGGTAAGGGTCAGAGTGGAAGAGGACGCTTATAGGTGAGGGAAAGGCTGTGTATTTAGTGTGCCTGGACTTTAGTAAAGCCTTGGATGCCATTTCCCACAGCATCCTGGTTGAGGAACCAGCTGCCCATGGCATAGAGAGGGGCACCCTCTGCTGGGTAAAAGCTGGCTGGCTGGGTAAACCCAGAGTGTGGTGGTGAATGGAGCCAAATCCAGTTTGGGGCCGGTCCCAAGCGGTGTCCCCATGGCTCTGTGCTGGGGCCAGTTCTGTTTAACATCTTCATCCATGATCTGGATGAGGGGATCAAGTGCTCCCTCAGGCAGTTTGGAGATGACACCAGATTGTGTGGGAGTGTGGATCTGGAGGGCAGGAAGGCTCTGCAGAGGGATCTGGCCAGGCTGGAGCGATGGCCGAGGCCAACAGGATGAGGTTCAGCAAGGCCAAGTGCTGGGTCCTGCACTTGGACCACAACAACCCCACACAACGCTCCAGGCTTGGGGAAGAATGGCTGGGGAAAGCTGCCCAGGGGGAAAGGCCCTGGGGGAACGAGGTGCTCAGACGTGGTTTGGTAGAGGACAGGGATGCCTTGGGTCAGTGGTCTCAAAGTTATTTTCCAATCAAACAATTCCATGACTCTAGGAGGCTGCAGAGAGGTTTGCGGAGGCGGTGAGGGTGCAGCCAGTGACCAGGAGCCTCCTCATGAGGCACAGGGTGCTCATTTGGGAACAGCCGTCACTTATCCTGCCTGGTGGCCTGAGGGTCTGCTCTGCTTGAACCCTGGGGGCAGTCAGGGAACGGAGGCAGTGGATGTGTTGGCGGAGTTAAATTGCTGCCAGCTTCTGGCATTGTCTGTGGGTGAACATGAGCATTGTGACCTGACCTTCAGCTGCTGGTTGTGTTGTGCTGTTTGATATTTCAGAAATCCCGTTTCACGCAGAGGGCCGATACCCCAGGTCTTTAATAGGGAAGAACTTCTGTGCCTACCTGCTGGAACTGCGAAATTCCAGTGCCTCCTTCAAAGGCATCCGCAAAGCTTTGATTGACACCCTACTGGATGGCTATGAGAGTGCCCGCTACGGCACTGGGGTAAGGCTGGACTGAGGCTGCACTGTGTCCTCTGCTGGGTTTTCATGGAATCACAGTAACGGAATGATTTGGGTTGGAAGGGACCTCAAAGCCCATCCAGTTCCAAACCCCCTGCCATGGGCAGGGACACCTCCCACTGGATCAGGGGGCTCCAAGCCCCATCCAACCTGGCCTTGAACACCTCCAGGGATGGGGCAGCCACCACTGCTCTGGGCAACCTGGGCCAGGGCCTCCCCACCCTCACAGCAAAACATTTCTCCCCAAGATCTCATCTCAGTCTCCCATCTTTCAGCTCAAAACCGTTCCCCTCGTCCCATCCCTCCACTCCCTGAGCCAGAGCCCCTCCCCAACTTTCCTGGAGCCCCTTTCAGTACTGGGAGGCTGCTCTAAGATGTCCTCGCAACCTTCTCCAGGCTGAATAACCCAAACTCCCATCCAGTACAGGAGGTGCTCCAGCCCTCAGATCACCTCAGTGGGCTCCTCTGGACTTGCTCCAACAGATCCATGTCCTTCCTGTGCTGTTTTTCCATGGTCTTTTGTGTTTGCATCTAGGTCTTTGGGAAACCGGAATACCTGAAGTACCAGGATGCTCTGAACGAGCTGGCAAACCTGTGAGTGTGGCTGCTTTCCGCGTCGGGGGTGCTATGTGGGGGGAGTCCTGGGCCCCGCAGCCCCTTGTGGAGATGTGAACAGAAATGGTTTCGGAGCCGAGCCCGGCCTGAGATGTGCAGGCCTTATGCCTGCCCCTCCTTTCGGCTTTCCACCCTCCTTAACCCCTTCTGTTAATGTGGTTTTGGTCTGTTACTTGGTTGCAGATCACGTTCCCGGTTGTGCTGGCTGCTTTGAGCCAGGGATCTCACGTGGGCTCTGGGCCTGGCACCCACAGCTTGTCTGTACCATCATGAGCACTGTCCTGAGTGCAGATCTGCCTGGTGTGGGACAGATGGACGCTTGCAGAGGGCAGCATCTGAGGGTGCCTCTCCTCTCCCCACAGGACCAAGGCGCGTGGTGGCGGCAGCCAGCGGCATCACCAATCGGCAGCGAAGGATCTTACCCTCTCCACAGAGGTCTCCAACCCTGCCACCATCCAGGTTACCTACCTGCCTTCCAGCCAGAAGAGCAAACGTGCCAAACACTTCCTGGAGCTCAAGAGCTTCAAGGACAACTACAACACGCTGGAGAGCACCCTGTGAACCAGGCAGGGTTGTGCCTGCAGTTTGACCGGGAGGAAATGGCTACGCCCTTGTGTCTCACTCCTCTGCGATGCTGGGGATCGATGGAAGCTCTGTTGCGGCTGGCAGAGCCCGTCCCTCGCCGGGAGCTTCTTCGGAAGCCATTCAGGAGCCTGTTTGGAAGCAGCGTGCGTGCCTGTTGAAGCCAGGGGGGACCAGCCGTTGCAGCCACTGCCTCCGCAGGCTTGGGATGCGCTTCAGGCTGGAGGCTTTGAGTCCAGCAGTGCCTCGGAGCCC
Source organism: Neomorphus geoffroyi (assembly GCA_033558235.1). Classification (NCBI taxonomy): domain Eukaryota; kingdom Metazoa; phylum Chordata; class Aves; order Cuculiformes; family Neomorphidae; genus Neomorphus; species Neomorphus geoffroyi. The sequence continues at coordinate 410,736 of JAUMJM010000121.1, read as the reverse complement.
CGGCCTTGTTAATAAACTGATCAGCTTTAGCTTATTTATACAAGACTAATGCCAGCCAGCGCTCCCCCCCACCTCCTCCTCCACCGTGCCACCCAGTGGGCGCTGTTGCTGTCTGTCTGTCCTGTCTGTGTGGTTCTCCAGCTCCAGAGCTGCTCGTTTGTCCTTTCCAAAGGGGAAACGCTCTCCTTTTCCGTGCGGTGCCGAGGCTACCTGCTGCTCCCAGCCCGGGCTGCCAGGACAGTGTGTACATAGCTTGGGGGTCGGTTCCCAGCCGCTGTGGCCAAGGTGCCTCTGGGGTGCAGTTTCTACTCGGAGTTCTCCTGCAACTGGGCATTCAAGAATGTCTTGGGGCAGCTTCCAGCGCCTGGCATGTCCTGCCAAGGGGGTTTTCCCCTCCCATTTTCACCAGCGGCTGCTGAGCCCCTGGGGCTGGGAGCTCATGGCCCCCACCTGGATACCTGTGTCCCGCTGGGCACCACGTGGGCCGGGACCCTGTCCCTCTGCACTCTTTTTAATTGCTGTTTAATAAAATGACAGTTACCCTGAGCAGGATGCGTGCTGGTGGCCTCTGAGTGGGGAGAGCCTTTCCCTGCTGGATCCAGGGCTGTGCCTGTCCCCTGCCACCACCATGGGATGGCAGGGCTGAAGGTGGTTGCAGGGTCCACAGCAAGGTGAGCTGTGGCTGTCCGAGGGTTTCCAGGAATTGCAGGGTGCTGCATCTCCCATGTACGGGTTGAACCCTGCACCCCTCCAGCGCACTACCGTGATTCCAGCTTGTGGCAAAGGGGAGCAGCCAGTGAGAGGGCAGCAAAGGGAGCCCCACAACTGGATTCCAGTGTGGGGATGCAGCAGGTGAGGTGGAGCAGGTGCTGTGTGCCCCCAGGATCCCCTCCTGCCTGCCCCACAGCGCTGGGCAGGGCACTGGTGGTGCTGGGAAAGGATCTGGGCCACAGCTGGGGCTGGAGCAGAGTGTGGTGCTGGCAAGGAGCTGGGGGTGAGGCTGGCACACAGCCCTGGATTTTGTGCCCCCTTGTCCCACCCCAGGGCCACATCCTGGGGACGGTGCTTTCCAGCACCTGTGAGTTGGGGATGGTGGGACTCAACACCAGCTACTCCTCTGTGCTGGCTACTCCAGGATGAGCACCTGGAGCACCGGCAGGAGCTGGGTCAGCTCCGGAAACCCACTTGTGTGGAGCATTGGCGAGTGCCTATCCTGATGTGTCAGCACCAGGCACAGACACTGGGATTGATGGCACCCTCAGCGAGTTTGCCAAGAACATCAAGCTGTGCAGTGCAGTTGGCAAGCTGGAGGGAAGGAATGAATCAAGAGAGACCTGGACAGGCTGGAGAGGTGGGACCATCCAAACCTTATGAGGTTCAACAAGGCCAAGTGCAATATCCTACATCTGGGATGGGCCAATCACAAAAACAATACCAGGCTGGTGGGAGAATTGATGGGGAGCAGCCCTGAGGAGAGGGACTTGGGGTGCTGGGCGGTGAGAAGCTCAACATGAGCTGGTGTGTGCTCAGAGACCAGAAGCCAATTGTGTCCTGGGCTGCATCCAGAGCAGTGGGACCAGAAGGCGAGGGAGGGGATTCTGCCCCTCTGCTCTGCTCTGGGGAGATCCCACCTGGAGCCCTGGGTCCAGGTCTGGAGTCCTGAGCACAGGAAGGACCTGGAGCTGTTGGAGTGAGTCCAGAGGAGGCCATGGAGATGATCCGAGGGCTGGAGCAGCTCCTGTACGAGGCCGGGCTGAGAGAGTTGGGGTTGTTCATCCTGGAGAAGAGAAGGCTGTGGGGAGATCTTAGAGCAGCTCCCAGCACTGAAAGGGGCTCCAGGAAAGCCGGGGAGGGGCTCTTGATCAGGGAATGCAGGGATGGGACAAGGAGGAACGGTTTTGAGCTGAAAGAGGGGAGACTTGAGATGAGATCTTGGGGAGAAATGTTTCGCTGTGAGGGTGGGGAGGCCCTGGCCCAGGGTGCCCAGAGCAGTGGTGGCTGCCCCATCCCTGGAGGTATTCAAGGCCAGGCTGGATGGGGCTTGGAGCCCCCTGATCCAGTGGGAGGTGTCCCTGCACATGGCAGGGGTGGGACTGAATGGGCTTTGAGTTCTCTTCCAGCCCAGACCATTCCATGGTTCTATGATCTCCTGGCTTCCTGGCTTGAAACACCTTGAGCAGGGTAGTGGTTGTCCCCGCTGCTGACTGGGAAGTGGGACAGTGCTGGCTGGAGGTGGAGGGGCAGGGCAGCCCAGCCCCATCTGGCAATGCTGCCCATGACCCCACGCGTGCCAGATCCTGCCCACGCGCTCTGTGGTGGTGCCAGACAGCAGCATGGCTCATATTGTGTCCTATGCGTGGGTTTCCCAGCCGCCAGAGGGATCCGGCTGGGCTGATGTCGGTGGTCCCTGTCCCCCTTTGCCATCCGGGCACCCTTGAGACCCTGTCTGCTCTGGTGGGGCCCCATTCCCCGCCTGCTGTCCCTGACCTTGGCATCTCCCGGCCGCAGGGCCCATCAGGACCCAGGCTGGCTCAGTGTATTGACAGGGCTGGGGGACGCGGGGCTGGCAGCCCCTGCCTGCAGGCCCTCATTAGCTCGGCTGTCAGCTCACATCACGTCAGCCCCTGCTCTGAGCCCCCCGCTCCGTGTCACCACGTGTGCCATAAATCATAGAATCATGGAATGGGTTGGGTTGGAAGGGACCTCAAAGCCCATCCAGTGCCACCCCCTGCCATGGGCAGGGACACCTCCCACTGGATCAGGGGGCTCCAAGCCCCATCCAACCTGGCCTGGAACACCTCCAGGGATGGGGCAGCCACCACTGCTCTGGGCACCCTGGGCCAGGACCTCCCCACTCTCATGGTGAGGAATTTCATTCTAATGTCCAATCTAAATCTTCCCCTTCCAATTTAAAGCTGTTCCTCCTCTTCCCATCATTCCAGGCCCTTGGAAAAAGTCCTTCCACAGCTTTCCCGGAGCCCCTTTCAGCACTGGGAGCTGCTCTAAGGTCTCCCCAGAGCCTTCTCCTCTCCAGGCTGAACAACCCCAACTCTCCCAGCCTGGCCTCGCACAGGAGCTGCTCCAGCCCTCGCATCATCTCCGTGGCCTCCTCTGGCCTCGCTCCAACAGCTCCAGGTCCTTCCTGTGCTCAGGACTCCAGACCTGGACCCAGGGCTCCAGGTGGGTTCTCCCCAGAGCGGAGCCGAGGGGCAGAATCCCCTCCCTCACACTGCTGGTCCCACTGCTCTGGGTGCAGCCCAGGACATGGATTCCTGTGTCCCCACTGCCACCACGTGTCCCCTCTTCTCCGCTGCTTCCCCAGCCAAAGCCCCCATCCCCCAGTGCCAGCAGGCTGCCCCAGCCCCACATCCGGCTCCATTGCCCCCTGGAGCCCCCAGCACCCTCTCCAAGGTCAGTGTCCCTCTGGGACAAGGGACAGAGTGGCACCCCGAGAGGCCCCATGTGCCACTGTGGCTGGGTGCCACTGCCTGGATCCCATTGGTCACCTTAGATTGGGGCTGATGTCCTGCCCTTGTCATATGCTGCCCCCAGGCAGTGGGGCTGCATGTGTGCTGGGTCATGCCATGCCATGCAATACCAAGCCGTGCTGTGCCATGTTATTCTATGCCATGCCATGCGCTGCCATGCTGTGGTGTGCCATGGCATGCCATACTGTCATGCTTTGCCATGCCATGCTTTGCTTTGTCATGCTGTGCCATACCATGCCATGTTGTTCTGTGCCATGCTGTGCCTTGCCAGGAAGCTGTGCCTGCACTGCCCTACTCTGGATTGACTCTGCTCGGGCACCAGATCCCAGCACATCCCAACACCGGTGCAGCTGTCTGGGCAGGGGACAAGAGGTGAGCTCCTCCAGCCACCATGCGGAGGGGACATTCCTAGGGACAGGGGATCCCCCAAAGTAGAGGGGACAGGGACACAGAGGAGGGGACATGGACACAACCCCCCAGCACCCACCGTACTCGTCCTTGGACAGGGTCACAGCAGCCCCTCCGTCACGGAGCCTGCGGCTGCTGCCCAGTATCGACACCCATTAATGATGGGCAGTGTGGCTGGGGGCAGCGCAGGCGCGGGGACCATTGAACAGCATCGACCGGCCGGCAGCTGCCAGGGGGCAGGGGACGTCGATGGGGGAATCAATGGGGATGTGGCCACGTGCGCAGGCCAGGGTGCAGCTGAGCGCAGTTATAAATGGTGGCCAGCGGCCCCTGAGCCCGAGCCGAGAGGAGCCCCCGCGCTGGGCAGGTAAGGACAGACGGACCGGGGTCCCCTTGGCCCCGCGCGCGCAGGGATGTGTGGGCAGCGCTGCCTGCCCTGCTGTGCTCTGCCAGGATGTGCCATGACCTGCTGTGCCGTGTCGCAACATGCCATGCTGTGCCATACTGTGCCAGTCCATGACATGCTGTGCTCTGCCACTCTGTGCTGTGCCATGGCGTGCTGTGCCAGGACATACCATGACCTGTTGTGCCATGGCGTTCCATGATGTGCCATGGCATGCCATGCCATGCTGTGCTATTCCATGACATGTTGTGCTGCTCAATGCCAAGCCATGACATGCTTTGCCATGGCGTGCCATGCCATGTCATGCCATGACATGCTGTGTCAGTCTGCCGTGCCGTGCCGTGCCATGCCATGTCATGCTGTGCCATGCCGTGCCATGCCGTGCCATGCTGTACTGTGCACAACATGCCATGACATGTTGTGCCACAGCGTCACGCTGTGCTGTGCCAGTCCATGCCATGCCATGCTGTACCATGTCATGGTGTGCTGTGCCACGTTGTGCCATTCCATGCTGTGCTGTGCCATGCCATCTGTTCCATGCTGTGCCATGCTATGTTCTGCCATGCCATGTTGTGCTGTGCCAGGAGCTGTGCCCACACTGCCCTGCTCTGGCTTCATGCCCTTGCAGGATGCCTCATGTTTGGGCACCAGATCCCAGAGCACACCAGGGTCTTGCCTGCACGGTGCCCTGGGCTGATCCTGCCCCGGCAAACACCGCTGGGCTCCCCCTGGTGCTGTGTTCAGCCTCTCCTTCTCTCGCAGGGAGCCGAGCCTGGTACGGCCGCGCCACCTGCCTCTGTCTGATATGTTTGATATTCGGTTGTTTGATTGGAAACCCAACTAAATATCAAACATATTCTTACAGCGCCAGGGATGCTCAGCACCGAACCGGCGAGAAGCTGCCCATGCCTTCCTGAGGGCAGGGGGTCCCTCCAAGCCTCTTCCCAACCCCTTCCCACTGCGATGAATCCTGTCTGCCCACTCCAAATTCCTGTTTCTGCGGGGCTGGAGAGGGCGAGCCGGGAGCTGCCGTCCTGGGGAGGTTTGGGATGGTGATGGGGTCAGCGCTCAGCACCTGTCCCCATGCCTGGATGAGCGTAGGACAAAGGCGCGTGGCCCCGTGCCCACCGCTGGCTCCGCTGGGATGTGGGGTTATTTATAGATCCCAGGGCACGGAGCCACTCGAGGCCCAGCATGGGTATCATCCCTGGGGAGCTGCCAGCAGGACCAGGCTTGATCACTCTGGGTGCTGATCCCCACCCCCCCAGACTCTGTCCTGGGGTCATTTATGGATCCCAGGGCACAGAGCCACTCGGGTCTCGGTGTAGGAGCAGGGAGCTGTCACCAGGATCTACATCTCCTGAGTCCCTGGGTGCTGACCCTTGCATCCCGAAACCTGTCCTGGGGTTATTTATGGATCCTAGGGAATGGAGTCACTTGGGACCCTTGGTGGGCACAATCCCTGGGGAGCAGGGGGCTGCCACTGGGATTGCTCTCTGTCTCCTGGCTCCCTGGGTGCTGACTTCCACATCCCAAAATGTGTCCTGGTGTCATTTATGGATCTCAGGGCACGGAGCTTCTCGGGGCACAGCATGGGCACCATCCTTAGGGAGCAGGGAGCTGCCACCAGGGTCTCCGTCTCCTGGGTCCCTGGGTGTTGATCCCTGCATCCCCAAACCTGTCCTTGGATGGGAGCAGTGGCAATCCTTGAGAGACATCCTAACCTGGCTGGAGGCACCAATGAGGCAGCTGATATCGGGCTGAGTAGGAAATGCCGCCACTCTCTCTGCAAAATCCTCCCTTCTCCTGGGAATTCACTTGTCCAGCTGCCAACAGCATTTTCCACCTTGGTACCAAGAATAAGGGCGGCTGGAGCCAGGATTTGGGCTCAGTGTGCTCCTGGGTATCAGGCTTGGCTCCATGCAGAGCCAGACAACTTGGACCCAGGACGGCTGCTAAGCCCCTGCTCCTAAAATAGCACCTGGCTGAGTTCATCCACCCCTGGGCACAGGGATGACACCAGCGTGGGGGCAACCAAAACAGTCCAAGCCCTAGTGGGGTGCAAAGAGGGGGTGGCATTGCTGCTGGAGCCAAATCGACCCAGCCCGATGCTTGTCCAGCGTGGGAATTCCGTGTGGGAGAACAATGTCCCTGCTGACCGATTCTGGGTGTCCCATTCTGGGACCAGTAGGAATCCCTGTGAGACATCCTAACCTGGCTGGTGGGACCAAGCAGGCCACTGATCCCCGGCTGCATGGGAAGAGCCACCCCTTTCCCTGCAGATTCCTCCCTGTTCTTGGGAACTTGCTTCTCCAGCTGCCAACAGCATCTTCCACCCCATCACCGAGCACCAGCACAGCCAGAACCAGGATTGGGGCTCCGTGCCCTCCTGGGGGGCTCATCTTGGGTTTCCAGCTTGGCTCCCCGTGCTGCTTCTTATGGAGTTGGGCAATCCAAGCCCCTGCTCCTAAAATAGCACCTGGCTGAGTTCGGTCGCCCACAGGCATGGGGATGATGCCAGCCTGGGGCCACCAAAACACTCCAAGCCCCAGTGGGCTGCAAAGTGGGGTGGAATCAATGCTGGAGTCACACGAACCCAGCCTGATGCCTACCCAGAGAGGGAATTCCAGGTGGGATCACAATGTCCCTGCTGCCCCAGCCCGGGTGTCCTATTCCAGGGGGGGTGTGGGTGGCAAGGACAATGCCGGACCCCTTGCTTGCGCATTGGCCGCTGCTTTTTATAACCGACCCAGCTGTCCCCAGGAGCCCAAATAAGGCTGCGACCGCCAGACCCCCCGGTGTGGACAATGGGCACCGAGCAGAGACTTTTTGGGAAGGTGGGGAGGTGGCGCGAGCCAAGAAAGGCGAAGCCACCCCAGTGACAGTGCGGATAAAGGGGGCAGCGGGGTGGGGGGCAGCACGGCCACTCTGCCCATCCTGCCCATCCTGCCCATCCTGCTGCCTGCACTGAGTCTCACTGACGATGGAGGCCATCAAGAAGAAGATGCAGATGCTGAAGTTGGACAAGGAGAATGCCCTGGACCGGGCGGAGCAGGCGGAGGCCGAACAGAAGCAGGCAGAGGAGAGGAGCAAGCAGGTAGGGTGGGTGCAGAGCCCCCACCCTGGGGATGCTCTGGGGTTCCTGAGCCCTGGGCTGGACCACGCTAAGCCAGACCTACCACAGAGTCCGGGAAGGGGAACAAGGGGGTGGGAGAGGACACTGCCCATAGCGCAAGGACCAGGACAAGATGCCATGGGGCGTCCTGAGGGCTGCCCAGGCCTCAGCCACTGCCATTTGGGGTCGTGTGGGGCAGGAACAGACACCGTGGGGCAGAGCTGAGCCTAGGATGGGGCAGAGGTGACACCGTGGGGCAGAAGGGATGCTATGTGGCAGTAGGGACGCTGTGGGGCAGTAGGGACATTGTGGGGCAGTAGGGATGTCATGAGGCAGGAGGGATGTCATGAGGCAGGAGGGATGCCGTGGGGTGACGGCTGCTGTGGTTGCAGCTGGAGGATGAGCTGGCGGCGATGCAGAAGAAGCTGAAGGGGACGGAGGATGAGCTGGACAAATACTCGGAAGCACTGAAGGATGCGCAGGAGAAGCTGGAGTTGGCAGAGAAGAAGGCAGCTGACGTACGTATGGGAGGTGGGGGTTCTGGAGTGGGTGCCCCCCCCTCAGAGCATTCCCAGTGGGAACACCGCCCTTCCCGCACCCTTGGGATGGAGGAAAGGGTCCATTGGGCTCCTGGCAACAATGTACAGGAGCAGAGGGGGCTCAGGATGGATAGACACGCCCAGCCATGGCCACACAGGGGACCCAGGGACCATGGTGGGGGCTGATCCCAGCTCCTTCCCAGGCGAGGATGACCTAAGAACAGGGATGGAGCTGGGGGCATCCTCACTTCAGGGAACATGGTCGCTGAGACCTGAGAGGGATCCTGGAAAGGACAGACACAGCCACTCATGGACAGAGGGACGCTGGTGGGGGCTGGTCTCAGCTCCTTCCAGGGCAAGGATATCCTGATAATGGGGATGGAGCAGGTGGGATCCCCAGCTCAGGGCATGGGGTGTCCAGAAGCAGGGTGGGACCCCAGGATGTATGGAGGTGTTTCCCCATGGACAGACGGATGCTGGCAGGGTCCATTCCCATCTACTTCCCGGGCCAGGACATCCTGGGCAAGCTGGGAATGGGGATGGAGCAGGTGGGATCCCCAACTCAAGGCACAAGCAGCCCCTGGAGAGCCGGCCAGGGGTGCTGTTCATGGCCCCAGGAAGCTCTGAGTCGTGACTGCTGCCGGAGGAGCCAAGCTCCGGCGGAGCAGAGAGCCCTGGCACCGGGATGTCGGCACAGTGCCAGCACAGCGCCAGCACCGCCCAGCTGTTGTCAGCTTCTCGGAAAACAATGGCACAAGTGGTGCTGGGTTTCCCATCCAGCCTCTCTCCTGGCCACCCTGCAGCCGGCGTCCAGGACCACTCATCCCAGCGGTAGCTGGGGGGCTGGTGCCCAGGGGGCTGGTGCCCATGGGGCCACGGTGGCTCCTCGTTGGGCCCAACTCTCATGTCCAGTCTCGACACTGGAGCCTTCCTGTCCTGTGATGCCATGGATGCGGGACCTTGGGAAGAGCCGGGCTCTCGCCAGCGCATCCTGGATCCAAGCTGGGGGCCAGGGCAGCAGCGGGAACAGGAGCCAGGAGGGCACTGGGAACAGGAGCCAAGGGGACATTGGGAACAGGGCCATGGGGGCATGGGGAATGGGGGCCAAGGCAGCATCCAGAGCTTCCGAGCCCTCCCTGAGTCCCAGGCAGTTCATCCATGCTGCAACTTCACTCCTGGCTTCCCCTCCCAGCCCTGGTGGCGCTGGAGCTTGGGATGTGCTGTGTGTGGCGTTGCAGAGCTCCAGGGAGCCATTTCCCTCCCTCCCATCCTCTGTCCTCCGCTCTCTGCCTCCATCCTCGCATTCTCCCTGCCGTCCTACCGCATCCCCCACCACTCTGCAGCTCCTTCACCCTTTCTGTCTCTTTGGAGGCCCCGTTTTCTGGCTCTTGGGGCTCTCCTTGTTTCACCCCGGCTACAGGAAGCAGAGGGGGAGAAGGATGGATTTTACATCCCAGAGACCTGGATGCGCAGAGCTGCTTCCTGGCTCCTTCCAGCACAGGATCAGGCTTTCTTCCTCCCCAGCTCAAATCCCCATGTCGAGCACGTCAGGCCGACTGAGCGTGTGCCAGCGATCAGCTCTTACCTACACTGGGGACAATGAGTGACGGTGACACCGCTCACAACAGCAGGAGGTGGCACACTCTGGGATTTGGTACAGGTTGAATTTGGCACAGGGTGAATTTGCCATAGCATGAGATTTGGCACAGGGTGGATTTGGCACAAGTTGGGATTTGGCACAGGGCAGTGTTTCGCAAAAGGAGGGGTTTGTCAAAAGGAAGGGTTTGGCAGGGGGTGGATTTGGCTCCGTGATGGGATTTGGCACAAGGTGAATGTGGCACAGGGAGAGACTGGGGACATGATGGGATTTTACACAGGGTGAGGTTTGGCACATGGAATTTGGTACAGGGTGGATTTGGCACATGATGGGATTTGGCACACGGTGGCACATGGTGGAATTTGTCACAGGGTGAGCCTTGGCACAGGGTGCCCCCACAGCCCCGTGAGGCAGGACCTGGTGTCCCCAGACTCCTGTGGGGCAGGGTCTGGTGACCCCACACCTCCGTGGGGCAGGGCCCAGCGTCCTCATTCTCTGCGGGGAAGGATCGGGTGTCCCCACCCCCCACATGGTGTCCTCACGCCCCTGTAGGGCAGGACCCGGTGTCCCTATTCCCGGTGGGGCAGGGCCAGCTGTTCCCACACGGGGCCGACACCGGTGTCCCCACACAGGCCGGGGTGTTCCCACACTGGGCCCAGCGTCCTCTCACGGGGGACATCCTGATGTCCCCCTGTGGGGCAGGACCTGGTTTCCCCAGCAGGGCAGATGTCGGTGTCCCCATCCAGGACCCGTTGTCCCCACACGGGGCCCGTTGTCTCCTCATTCCGCATGGGGCAGGACCCGGTGTCCCCATTCGCCGTGGAGCGTAGCCCAGCGTCCCCGCACCGCTGTGGAGCAGGACCCGGTGCCCCCCCGCGGGTCCCGGTTTGTACCACACACCCCCGCGCGGGCGGGGCGGGCAGCGGCCGGAGGTGACGTCAGTTCCCGGCTGGCGGGCGCGGCGCTTCCGGTGTGCGCGGGCGGGGCCGCAGCGGGACGGGAGCGGGAGGATGGCGGGGGCCACCACGATCGAGGCGGTGAAGCGCAAGATCCAGGTGCTGCAGCAGCAGGCGGATGATGCTGAGGAGCGGGCGGACCGGCTGCAGCGGGAGGTGGAGGCCGAGCGCCGCAACCGTGAGCAGGTACCGGCACCGGGGGGGCAGGGGCTGCGGGGGCCCGGCCTGGCCCGGCCCCGCTCGCGGCCATCGCGTCCAGCCGGTACCGGGTAGTCAGGGAGTGGGGCCAGAGCCGGAGCTACGGGTCCCGCCCCCGTTCTGCGGCACCGGGGGTCGGAGGGGGGGGGGGCTGCCGTGTCCCAGCCCGCAGCGATCGCGTCCAGTCGGTACCCGGGGTCGTGGGCAACCGAAGAAGGCGGGTCTGCGGAGTCCCAGTTCACTGCGATCGAGCCTTGCCGGTACCGGGGACTGCGGGGTCCTGGCCTGAGGCTCCGAGGTCCCAGTTCAAAGCGGTCGAGCCTTGTCGGTACCGGGGGTCGGGGAAAGGGAGGAGAGAGTCGGGGCTGCGGGGTCCCGGGATTGCGGGGTCCTCGTTACTTCACGGCCCTGACTCGCAGCGATCGCGCCCTGCCGGTACCGGGAGTCATGGTGAACCGGGGAGGGCGGGGCTGCGGGGTCCCAGCTCACAACGATCGCGCCCTGACGGTACCGGGGGTCAGGGGGGTTCGGGGCTGGAGTTTCACCTCCCTATTGCCCCCCCGCGGTGGTCGGGGTTTCCCCATCCTTACCCCGTTGCCTCCCCCCGCGGTGATAGGGGTTCCCCTCCCGGGGTGGTCAGGGCTCTCCTCCCCTCGTTGTTTCCTCCCCCGGTGGTCAGAGTTCCCTCCTTCTCATCGCCCCCCCCCCCCCCCCGGGGTCAGGCTTTCCCCCTCCCCCGAGGTGGCTGGGGTGTCTCATGTTCCCCCCCCGAGTCGGGGTCCCCCTCGCTGCCCCGGCTGCTGGAGAGGAAGGGAGGACTCGCCCGTTCCCCTGGCCCCGCGATAGGAGCAGGAAGGTGGAAGCGGCCTGGGTGCGTAGAAGTGACCTCACTGGGGATGCTAGGGGGCATCCTGCCCGCATCCCGCGCGGGGTGCGTGGGGCTGGGAAGGCCGGGAAGGGATACGGAGCAGGGGCTGAGCCGGGATGCAGCCACAGCTGGTGACACAGGGCAGGGCACCTGCTCAAATTCCAGTGCCGCTCTCTGCAAATTCCACGCAAAATGTGGAGCTGAAGCTTTTCCATCCCAGCTCCTGGGTCCGAAGGCTGTGGGATGGATCAGGCTTTGCTCCTGAGCCTGATGGCTGCAGCTTCTCCGACTCCGAGGCCGCTCCCAAGCCTCAACCAGGCTCCTCGTTTGCAGCCACATAAGGAATTCTCTTGCCGTAGCGGTGTTGTCATGGGAACATGCATGTTTCTCCCAGCGTGCTGGAGCCTCACTGCAGGGAGAGCTCCAGTGCTCCCAGTGCAGCAATGTCTGGTAGCGGCCCTTGACTCTTGTGGAGGGTCCCCATGGGATCTGCGTGGCCTGGAGAAGCGATGGTGAGCCCAAAAAGCTCTGCCTGTAGCTTACAGGGCTGCTGGGAGCTCCCTGACTCAGGGCTGCCTTTCTGGAAGGAAGCACGGAGCAAAGGGAATGTGCTCTGGGGAAGCCTGACGGCCTCAGCTGTATCCTGTGAGGAGGAGCGGAAAGGGAGGCATGAGGACCTTTCTGTAGAGGGAGTGAGGCGGTTCCGTAAGAGCAGGGGTGATTTTGAGTGGATTGAGGGCTCCGTGCAGGAAGTCAAGGCTGAGCACTGTGGTTTGAGATCAGGAAATATCCTGGGCTGCATCCAAAGCAGTGGGACCAGCAGGGCGAGGGAGGGGGTTCTGCCCCTCTGCTCCGCTCTGGGGAGACCCCACCTGGAGCCCTGGGTCCAGGTCTGGAGTCCTGAGCACAGGAAGGACCTGGAGCTGTTGGAGCGAGGCCAGAGGAGGCCACGGAGATGATGCGAGGGCTGGAGCAGCTCCTGTGCGAGGCCAGGCTGGGAGAGTTGGGGTTGTTCAGGCTGGAGAAGGCTCTGGGGAGACCGTAGAGCAGTGTCCAGTACTGAAAGGGGCTCCACAAAAGTTAGGGAGGGGTTCTTTCCAAGGGTCTGGAGTGATGGGATGGGGTGGGGGGAGGGCGGAATGGCTTTGAACTGGAAGGGGGAAGATTTAGATTTAGACATTAGGAAGAAATTCCTCACCATGAGGGTGGGGAGGCCCTGGCCCAGGGTGCCCAGAGCAGTGGTGGCTGCCCCATTCCTGGAGGTGTTCAAGACCAGATTGGATGGGGCTTTGAGCCATCGGTCCCGTGGGAGGTGTCCCTGCCCATGGCAGGGGGTGGAACTGGATGGGCTTTAAGGTCTCTTCCAACTCAAACGATTCCATGATTCTATGAAATGGAGGCTTCATCCCCTCAGAGAAGCAGGCAGCTCTTCACTTCGACAGCTTGTTACATCCAACAGGCAAATGATGTGTGTGAGCCAAGCGGCTCCTTCCCGGTTCTGTTTAGCGTCTCGCTGTGTTCCTCTTTGCGCAGACCACTTCCTCCTCCTCCTCTGGAGGAACGAGTTGGCGGGGCCAGCTCTGGGGTGGCTGCCTTCTCAGAGCACCAAAGCACTGAGGGTTTCCCCAGCGAAGCGCAGGGCGTGCCGGTGCAGCAGCTTCCCTTTGGCTTCTGCTCCTGTAACCTGGTTTAGAATCGCGCGGGGAGATGCCAAGCACCTTGCTGCTGGCTGGTGGGAAGAGCTCAGACAGCCTTTCCTGAGAAATGAACAGGATTTGTGTCCAGCCCTGCTCTAACACTGGCTCCTTTCATGGCTCCACTCCTCCCTCCTTGGGAATGGTCCGGAGCAGCCTGTCCTTGCAGGCTGCTTTGTTATGAGTCGTTGGGATGTTCCATGTGTGCCTGGCACATGTGAGTCTCCGTAGAAGATCCCTGTGGCCCTGAAATGGCTGCAGTCCATCTCTGCTCCAGTGCAGTAATCCTGCTGGGAGCAGGGTGCAGGGCTCCCCTAGGGTGGCTTAGATCGAATGCTGGTGTCCCCAAAGTGTCTTGGCTTTCCTGTGGGCTCTGGTCATGGCTGGTGCAGGCTGGGACGTGAGCAGAGCCACTTTAACTGGCCTGGCTGGGCAGTGGTGACTCCTAAGCTCTGTTAAAGCCTCAGTCACTGCTGTGGTTGCACCTCTGGCAAATGTGTGGCACCTGTGGAGTCTTGGCAGTGTCACTGGATCCTGGTGTGGGTGGCGGAGTGGAGGAGGCTGGGGAGCACGCTCAGCCTGGTTTGATCCAGATGAGGCTTTTGCTCTTTCTTTGGGTTATCCTGGTTACTCTGGTGAGGCCACGCCTGGTATCCCAGGTATGGTTTTGGGCCCTTTTGTGACCCCTAATTCCACGAAAGACCTTGAGGGGCTGGAGAGCATCCAGAGAAGTGGAACAGAGCTGGGGAAGGGTCTGGAGCCCAGGGGTTCTGGGAGTGGCTGAAGGCTCTGGGGCTGTTTAGTCTGGAGAAAAGGAGGCTGAGAGGAGACCTCATTGCTTTTTTCTGGGAGCTGCAGAGAGCTGGTGGGAGCCAGGTGGGCACTTGTCTTTTCTCCCAAGAAGCAAGTAATAGGATGAGTGTAAATGGCCTCAAATTGGGCTAAGGGGATATTGGAAAAAATTCCTTCATGGAAAGGAATTGGCTGCCTGGGGCAGAGGTGGAGTGCCCAGCCATGGAGGGGTTCAAAAACTGAGTGGCTGTAGCACTTCAGGACATGGTTTGGTCAACATGGAGGGGTTGGGGTGACAGTTGGACTGTATGAGCTTCAAGGTCCTTTCCAGCCTTAATTATTCTGTTATTCTGTAAGGATTTTTCACTGCCTGGAATTCCCCCAAATGCAGGAATTGGAGCTCTTGGGCTAGCAGGACCCGGCCCTTGTAGACAGCTCTCTGACCGCTCCTGAAAAGGAGGTTTGAGTCAGGCAGGGGTCAGGCTTTTCTCCCAAGTAAAAAGCAATAAGATGAGGGAGGAAATGGCCTTAAGTTGTGCCAGGGAGGTTTAGATTGGATATTGGTAAAAATTCCTTCACTGAGAGAGTGATGAAGCCCTGACAGAGGCTGCCCGGGGCAATGGGGAAGTCTCCATCCCTGGAAGGGTTCAAAACCCATGTGGCCGTGGCACTTTGGGCCATGGTTTAGCAGACCTGGTGGGGTTGGACTGGATGTGTTCAGAGGTCTTTTCCAACCTTGATGATTCCATGATTAGGGAAGGGCTGGGAGGAAGGAAGCTGAGGGCACAGCTGGCTCTCTGGGCCTGAGGGTGCTACAGCGATCGCCCTGCTGCTGCCCTGGGTCGGATGCCCGGGCTGCCAGTGCCTTGGCCAAGCGCTGAACCCAGAACTGTTAATCTTTCTCACATTGCTGAAGAGAGGGCTCATTTCAAGCAACGCTCACATCCAGATCAGATGAGTAAACTGACTCTGTGCTAAACGGTGGCTGTCAGGGAGCTGTGCTTGATGGTCTGGCAGGGTGACAGCAGCTGCAGGGAAGATCCGTAAGTCATCTCCTTAGTGTTCAGGGCTTAAAGTGTCCCTTCAGCTCAAGCCGGCAGGGAGAAGCCGGCAGGATGACAAGCACATGTGAGTGAAAAGTTGCAAAGCTTAAAGTGCACGTGGCCTCTGTAAGAAGCAGATGAAACGCCTTGGCTTTGTTTTGGCTTCCCCCGTGCTGCCGGCCTGTGGGCAGAGCTCGGCTGCTCAGCACCAACCGCAGTGCCTGACCAAACACCTTTGTCCGCTCCTCTAGGCTGAGGCAGAGGTGGCATCTCTGAACCGCCGCATCCAGCTGGTAGAGGAGGAGCTGGACCGAGCGCAGGAGCGCCTCGCCACAGCCCTGCAGAAGCTGGAGGAGGCGGAGAAGGCTGCAGATGAAAGCGAAAGGTGAGCAAGGGCTTCTTTCGCTTCCTCAGATACCTCAGATGTGTTCCTGATTGAGGGCCCCATGCCATCAGCCTCTTGGGCTTCCCAAGGGGTGGGAAGTAGATCCCACATCAAGGCTGGCTGTGGGAGTTGGTACCTGCTTCTGCAGAGCCACTTAAACAGTGCTATTGGCCTTGAGGGAATATCTTGGAATCCAAGGCTAAAGAGCTGTGTGCTGCTTTGCATCCCTGCCTCCAAGGGAGGAGGAATATATGGATTCCAGGAGATCGCTGACTGATAAAAGGTGGGGAAACCTCTCTTTCCGCTGCCTCTCCCTGCTGGCAGGCGTCCCCTGAACTGGCGGTGGGATCCAGAGTGGAGCGGTCTGGTTTCAGCTGGCTGTGGGGCTTCACCCGCTGTAGGGAGCAGCCTGACTCAGCTGAGGTCCTGCCATAAAGATGGACTTGGCTCTTCCTGCGTTCCAGCCTGGAATGTGCTTGGCTCAGCTGTGTAGAGTCCCTGAGGCAGCCTGGCTTGTTCCTCTCAGCAGCACCGCGTTTCCCGTGGTCTGTGAGCCCAATGAGCTGCTGGAGGAACGCTCCAAGGAGCAGTTAATTCTGAGCGATCAAGGCTGCTATATTTGCACCAGCCCAGCGGTCTCTGCCTTTCGTCTGCACTCAGAGGTGTCATGGCTCCGCAGGAAGCAGCGTGGTTCCAGGGGAACGCTGTTAACACTCTGAAACTCATTACACCACTGGCTCCTACAGGATTTTTTTATGCATCTCCCCTCCCTGTGCTTTCTTTTGGGCAGAGGGATGAAAGTCATTGAAAACAGAGCTCTGAAGGATGAGGAGAAGATGGAGCTGCAGGAGATCCAGCTCAAGGAAGCCAAGCACATTGCCGAGGAGGCGGACAGGAAGTATGAGGAGGTGAGAGCAGAGCTGACCCAGCCAGGAGAGGTGGCTCCTCGTCCTGCTGGCAGGGCTTTCCTCAGCAGACCCAGGGGAGAGCCTGGCTCTCAGCAGAGCTCCATCAGTGTTCCCCATGGCCAAGAGACTGGCAGCTCCAGCGGCTCCTGCAGTCATTCCCTTTACAGCCTACAGCATCATCTTCCTTCCTCTTAGCTCTGATTCTTCCCTCCAGGTTGCTCGGAAACTGGTGATCATAGAAGGTGATCTGGAGCGTACTGAGGAGAGAGCTGAGCTTGCAGAGTCGTGAGTAAAATCTGCTTGGTTTAACTGGCACATCCACCTCTGCATGGAACTAACACGGCATTCCTAACCTTGTTACACAAGGCCTGAAGCACAGGGTGGGGAGAGATCCTCCAGTGAACGAGCTGGAAGTGCTCTACTGCTCAGAACAGGATTAGGGCCACTGAGAATGCAGAGTTTGCCTTGGTATGGAGACACTCTGCCCCTTTGCATGGAGGAACTCTCAATTAAGGAGGCCATAGAATCCTCCTCCACTTGGGACTCACCAGCGCTGCTGTATACGTGTGGGCACTGCATCCTTGCACCTCTGTATGGGGCATGGGCGTGCACTGCGCTTGTCCTGAAGTGGCAGAGGCCTCCTGGGCCGGGAGCTGGACTGGCATGTGTGCTGTTTGAGGGCAGAGCTGCGCCTGAGGCAGCTCTCTGGCCTCATTCAGTATTTGCAGCGACCACTACCAACCTGTGCACTGGTGAGCAGCGAGCTGGCCTTCCCTCTGCTCAGAGCAGACACAGATTGTGGTGTCTGGATTCCTTTCGTGTCTGGATGCTTGAGCTGATCCTGGAGGAGCTGCTCAGGGCGCTCCTGTGCTCTGAGCCTTGTCTAACAAAGCTGGTGTGTCAGCAGCAGCCACGCTGTGCTTCCTGCCTGGGCATGCATGTCGTGACCATGACTTCTTTGTGTTTTTCCCTGCGCCTTTCCCTCGGTGGTGTTGTGTTCTTGGTGCTCCCTTTGGCCCTTGCCCCTACCCGGCTTGTGCCGTCGTGTGACCGTCACTAACAGGCGTTACCGGGAGCTGCGGGAGCAGATGCGAGTGATGGACCAGAACTTGAAGTGTCTGTCTGTTGCTGAAGAAAAGGTACTAACCCTTCCCTCCTCGAACCATTAAACCAGAACTCTTGTGGTCTTCTTGCTGCGCTCCTTCCTTCAGCTTAACTGTGTGTTTCTCTGTTCTGGAATGTTCTGTCCTCTCTGCCCATTCATATTCCTGGCTGAGGTGGTGGCTGTGGGAACAGCTTCCCTTCTTACAGCAAACTAAACATGTGGTTTCTACCTGAAGACTCCAGGTCCAGCAGAAATCTGTGTCCACTTCTCAGCTGCTCAGCTCTGTGCCCTGTGCATGTGCTGGCAGAATACTTAAATGTGAACTCGGAGGCGGGAAGGGCACTTGCATTCCACACAAGTGCCTCCAAGCAGGGTCTTATCCAGTCTGATCCCAGACCATCTCCTAAAGAACGTCCTGGTCTTCCCTGCCCATGGATTCACTCTTTGTCTCTCCTGTCTTTCCCTCCCACTTTTTCTTTTCCTTTTTCTCTCCTCTTTCTTTACAAAACCCCACAGTAAATGTTCCGAGCTGGAGGAAGAGCTGAAGAATGTCACCAACAATCTCAAGTCTCTTGAGGCTCAGGCTGAGAAGGTAGGGCTGCTTCTCCAAGGGCCAGAAACATTTCCCTGTTGCTAGGAGGGGGTGTGGCAGCAGGTCATCCGCTGGGATAGAAGTGGTGAAACTGCAGCCTTAAGCAAGCAGGGAGAGCTGTGATTGCTCCCCTGGGAGAGCTAATGGGTTTCAGAGCAGGGCTGATGGCGATGTGGAAGCCAGGAGCGTGGGAATTCTGGCTACCTTTCCCTGCCCCAGGGCAGACTTTGTCAGCTGAGGTGTTGATGCTGCTGGGAGGAGAATTTTTCTGCGCCCAAGTTTGTGTTCCATGCACGGTGTGGGATTTGCTGCCTGACCCAGTTCTGTTGGATGAGGGCAGGGGTGTGAGTGACTCCCAGTTGGAAGTTTCTGTGGGCACGTGTGCTGCAGTGAGGAATCTGCCTCCATCTGGAGCAGTGGGCTCTCTGGCGTGCCTAGGGCTGCTGATTGCTGACTTCTCTCCTTTTCCACAGTACTCCCAGAAAGAGGATAAATATGAAGAGGAGATCAAGATCTTGACTGATAAACTCAAAGAGGTGAGTGGCAGTGTCAGGATGGCTTCGTTGGAGAGAGACTGGGAGAGTGGGAGGCTCTGTTACCTCAGGTTGATGCCTCTGTAGTCCTTTGTATCCCAGAGCTGTTGTACTGACTGGCTCGCTTCTGTCTGGCAGGCAGAGACCCGTGCTGAATTCGCTGAGCGGTCTGTAGCCAAGCTGGAGAAGACCATTGATGATTTAGAAGGTACATTCTGGGGATGGGAAGCCAAAGAATACGCTGTGAAGAGTGGGGATCTAAGTAAGATTGTCTCCCAGATGCATGGGAAGTGGAGACACTGCTGTGCTCCTCAGGTCGTGTTCCAAGCACAAACTCAGCCTCACGGTGAGGCTTGGTGCCTCTGGGCTCCAGAGTCATGGTGGAGAACCATTCTCTGGCTGTGCTGGGGAGATCTCAAGCTCTTGATTCAAACACCTTGGCATATCTGGTAGTGACAGCTAGCACGGCTGCTGTGACTTGGCTGTGAAGTCCTCAGAAATGTAACTGGATTCCTATGCTCCAGCTTCACCCAGTTTAAGGAGTGGCGTAGGAAAAAACGCCTGAACTCGGCAGAAATCGGTTACAATCACATTCCTGTGTGCAGAATCTCATGCACATGGCTGTCTGCCACAGGCAGCATCAACCACAGAGGTCAGTGAATCTCAAAACGGCCCCTGTGAAGACTCGGGCTCCCCGGTGTCCGTCCTCATTCAGGATTAAATCACCAGAAGCCCCATCCCTGGTGGTCAGCTGAAGCTGGGTTCCTTTCCTCCTCCTGTTCCTGGGTGCCCAGTAGTTCAGGAGCGCTCCTGAGGCCAGCAGAATCCTACCTTTCCCTAAGCCGCGGAAGGAGAAGGTTCAAACTGCCTCCCTTAAATCTGGGGCCGTGGCCAGATTCTGGTGTGGCTGGAGTGGTTTTGGTAAACCAAAACTCCAGGCCTTCTGCCCAAGCACAGCATCTGCCTTTGTAGTCCTTTAGTACCAGGTCTTGGAGACACAAAGCCACATCCTCCAGTGTGAAGTCCCTGAGGAGGTTCTTAATCTAGAAATAGCAATGGTGTCAGCTGAGCTGTTCCAGAACTGCGGCCAAGCAGGAATCCAAGCCACCTCATCATCCAGGGCAGGCTTTTATGGGAACGGCAGAGACTCCTCCAAGTCCCTGCGTGCTCCCCTTGACACATGTTGATGGAGAGTTGGCTCCGGTCTCCAGCCTTGCTGCTGAAGTGACCTAGTTTATGACAACTTACCAAGTTCTCTGGGCCCTGTGAAGCCGTTAACAGCATTCCCAGCTGTATTGTAGCCTCAGCAGCTGGAGCTGGGAGTAGGCTGTGAGCTCTGTGCAGGAGTAGGAGTTTCGAGGCTGCCTCCACTCCTGAAGGTGGGGAAGCTGCCCGACTGCTCCATTATCTGATGGAGAATGTGGGTGAGGCCTCAGTGTGCTCTACTGTGTGCCATAGAATGGGAATTCGCTCTAGTGCCCAGGACTATTCCATGCCTGACTGCTCCCAAACAGGTTTTTGTGAGGCAGAAGTTGCAAGTGAAGCAGCTCTGTCCTGAGGTGCAGCAGTCTCCCCAGGTGGATGGAGTTGCCCTTCCCTGCAGTTGCTTCTGTCAGCAGTTCTTGCTGACCCAGCTGGGCAGCTCGCTCCCACAAGCTGATGTGGTTTGAGTTCCTGGCTCTGCTTCCCTCAGGGCTGGCCTCTAATCCTGGCAGGCTCTTGCTGGTCAGACTGTCCTTGGTCATTTGGAACCGTCCTATTCATTGTCACAAATGAACGCGAAGTCATGATGGCTCCACATCTAATCTCATTTTCTTCTGTTTCTGAATCCCATCGTGCTTTCCTTGCCCCAGGCTGTTGGAAGAACTCCTCTGCCTTCCCTCATTGTTTCCCTTTTGTTCTCCTCCTAAACCTCTTCTAGATGAGCTCTATGCCCAGAAACTGAAGTACAAAGCAATTAGTGAGGAGCTGGACCACGCCCTGAATGACATGACTTCCATGTAAATATGAGCTGGCTGGTGTTTGCCTCTCGCTTCAGCAGGCTAGACTGCTAGAGCTTGCTTGGTTTGCTGTGATTTCTGTAGTCAGAGAATCCCTAGCACTGTGATGTTTAGGTTACTTCTACAGATCTCTGCCTTGTGTAGGCTTCCCTGCCGCATGCCATCCTCTAACTCTAGGTCCTCGTGATCTGCATGTGTAACACTGGGCTGACCTGAAAGGGTTCCCATTTGAACTCTGCAGTTCTCAGTCCCACTGGGAAAGACTTCCTAAGGTCATATGGCTTGGGTGCCTGCTGGAGCCACTTGGCCACGGTCTCAGGATTCCTCCTGGAAGAGGCTGTGGATAGTGCTCAAGTGGATTCCTTAGGAGCTGCCGTAATAATGGGCTGCATCGTGAACTGATCTGTGGAAGTAGCTGATAACCGTGTGTTTCTGCCACTTTGCTATTCAAGCTTTTTGTTCGGGATCGCGGTGGGTTCTAACAGCCGCTCTGCGCAGCCGTTACACTAATGAGGAGAGGCCAGGCCCGGGTGCTGCAGAGGAGCCATAACACTTGCCTCCAACAGCTCCCTGAGCAGAGGTTGCTGTGCACAAACACTTAAGCTTCTCTTTAAATTAGTGTTTCCTTCTGTCTCACACAGATAAGTCTTGCGATTCCAAACTCCACTTGGATTTGCCTCTCTGCTTGGTGGCTTGTTCTGCGTCTGCACCCCTGCATTCATGCTCTCGTCATCTTGCTCTAAATTCCAGTACCTTTTTCCAGTTACTGTGCCCAGGGCATCCCTGGAACGAGTGCTGTAAAGATGCTGGAGCTTCACAGCAGCAGCAGCTGCCCAGTTTTGCTGCACTTGTCCTACACAAAGCTCCCTCTGTCAGACCTGATGTGCCAGACACTGCCGTGCTTGGAGGGGCTGCCCTTTCCATGTCTGGGGGTAGCTGGGAGTGTGTTGTTCTCATCTGCATATCTTGTGTAGAGCCATAAAGCTCCTTTTGTATTTCTGTCGCTTGAGCATGATGTCACCTTTAAGGAAAACAACTCCTGTATGGATTGAATGGAGCAGCTGGTGCTTTCAGAAACGGGTTTGCAGTGGCCACTCGCTGCTTTAGAGTAACCGTTGCAGTGTTGCCTTCAAACCCTCCTCACCCTTGGTGGAATACACAGCTGCTGTTAATGCACTGGATTTTTCCCATTGTGCCTCCCTGGCTCACAGCTGTGAATTGCAGCTCTGCAAGAGCTGCCTGTAGGCTCAGATGGGAGGCTGGGGTTTGTGGGAAGCCCTCAAGCTTTGCCTGCTTCAGCCTGGCTGAAGACGCTCCTCACACCTGACTGCTCTGTAGCGTTCACAGGCATCAGTTGGTTGCAGTGGGAATTCACCACGCCTGATAGTCACTAGGTCACTGGCAGGGTGTGAAAGCTAATAAATACCAGTGAGTGCTAGCTGGTTTCCAGTCGGACTGATTGGGTGTGTGGTGCAGCCTGTGCCTGGGATGGTGTGTACGGACCCCTGGTTTGGGAATGGGAATGCCCTGCAGCGGGGGCTGTGGGCATCCGAGCCAGGAAAGCCCTGTTTTGCGGGGTCCTTCCCTCACCCAGAGGTTGGTGGAATCTTCCTGGGAGCACGGCATGGAGCTTTACACTGAGCACTGTGGCAGGGCTGCGAACACTTGACGTGGTCACCGCTGCTCTGTTGCTGGATGCTGTGGTATCACAAACACCAGTCGGCCTCGCGTAACTGCGTGCGCTGCCTCGTGGCGGCTCCTCAAATACTTTTTTCTTTCTGGATCGATTTCTCTGCCACAGTGCCCGGAGAGCCCTCCAGGAGCAGAGTTTTTCTGAAATGGGACACCTCCCGTGGTTTCCGCAGGTTTGTCTCGCTCTCTTCCTGCACAGATGGCGCCAGCAGTGCGGATAGTCTGGACACACTGAACCACCCCAGCCTCTTCTCACTGTCTCAGGGCCATCCCCTCTCTGCTGGGTCTGGGTGGGGAAGGAGGGAGCATCCCCACAAGGAATTTCAAAGGGTAGTAGCTTGGAAAGCTCTGGTGGATTCTGAGCTGACTCTCCTGGGGTACAGGGTGATAACTCCATGCCCTGGAAGCACAAAGCAAGAACCCATAGCTCCTTAGGAACCCAACTTGTAGCTCAAGGAGAGGGGTCTGGATCCTGTGGGAAGGACAGGGCTTCTGTCGCAAGGAGGCATCCAGCCCAGTTGTGAGCTCTTATGTGGTGGGAGGTGTCATCTTGCCCTTGTGAAAGGGACTCTCTTCTGGCAGGGAGGTCCTCTTGCCTGTGAATTCATTACCACCTTGTTCTGTGTGGAGTCGGTGGCTCTACGGTTGCACAGCGGTGTTGCAAGTGATGTTATCGAAGGCTGGGCTGTGGCAGGCCCTTTCCCTGCTCCTCCTGATGGAACTCAACACTGGGTGGTAAATGGATGGGTGGGTGATGCAACTTCTGCCCTGGGAGGTTTTGAGAGGCTTCTGGTCTGACTGGATTGCTGGGCTTGTACCGGCTGGTTACTGGGAGCTGGGCTGGTGACTCTAGGGAGCTGCAAATGCTGATCAGGAGGTCCTGGGGCTTGAGAGGATGGCCAGTAAGGCTGCCCTGTGGGCTGCGTGGAGAAGGGAGCAGGCCAAGCTCTGGAGCAGCAGCCCTAGGCAAGCATTCCATGGTGAGGAGCTGTTCCTGCGGTCTGGAAAAGGTCATGCTTGCGCTCGTGACTCCTCACTTGGAGCCCTGTGTTCAGTTATGGAGTCCTCAGCACAGGAAGGACCTGGAGCTGTTGGAGCGAGTGCAGAGGAGACCATGGAGATGATCCGAGGACTGAAGCATCTCCCAACCAAGGACAGGCTGAGAGAATGAGGGAAAGGCTGTGGATGTGGTGGCCCTGCCAGACCAATCTGATCTTCTTTGCCAAGGTTACCCGTTTAATGGATGAGGGAAAGGCTGTGGCTGTGCTGTACCTGGACTTCAGAAAAGCCTTTGAGACCGTTTCTCACAGCATTCTGATGAGAACCTGGCTGCCCTTGGCCTGGACGGGCACAGCCTCTGCTGGGCAAAGGCCTGGCTGGCTGGCGGGGCCCAAAGGGGGGTGGGGAATGGGGTTAAATCCAGTGTGAAACCAGTCACGAGCGGTGTCCCCAGGGGTCACTGCTGGGTCCAGTCCTGTTCAACATCTTTATCAGTGATCTGGATGAGGGCATCGAGTGCCCCCTCAGCAAGTTTGGGGATGACACCGAGCTGGGTGGGAGTGTGGATCTGCTTGAAGGCAGGGAGGCTCCGCAGAGGGGTCTGGACAGGCTGGACCGATGGGCTGAGACCAACGGGATGAGGTTCAACAAGGCCAAGTGTGGAGTCCTGCACTTGGGACACAACAACCCCGTGCAGCGTTCAGGCTTGGGGAGGAGTGGCTGGAGAGCTGCCTGGCACAGAAGGACCCGGGGGTGTTGGTTGACAGCGGCTGAACATGAGCCAGCAGTGGCCCAGGTGGCCAAGAGGGCCAATGGCATCTGGGCCTGTGTCAGCCCCAGCGTGGCCAGCAGGAGCAGGGGGGTGATTGTGCCCCTGTGCTCAGCGCTGGGGAGGCAGCACCTCGAGTGCTGGGGTCAGGTTTGGGCCCCTCACTCCAAGAAGGACCTTGAGGGGCTGGAGCGCGTCCAGAGAAGGGAAGGGGCTGGAGAACAAGTGTTACGAGGAGCAGCTGAGGGACCTGGGGTTGTTTAGCCTGGAGAAGAGGAGGCTGAGGGGAGACCTCGTCACTGCCTACAACTGCCTGGAAGGAGGCTGTGACGGGGTGGGGGCTGGGCTCTGCTCACAAGCTACAAGTGATGGGATGAGAGAAGATGGCTGCAAGTTGCACTAGGGGAGGTTTAGGCTGGATATTAGGAAGAATTTCTTCACTGCAAGGATGATCAGACACTGACCCAGCTGCCCAGGGAGGTGATGGAGTCCCCATCGCTGGAGGTGTTTAACAGATGGGTGGATGACTCACTTAGGGACAGGGTTTAGTAAGGGGACAGGTATGGCTGGACTCGATGATCTGAGACGTCTTTTCTATGAACTGATGATTCTGTAACTGGGGTTGTTCAGCCTTGAGAAGAGAAGGCTTCGACGAGAGTTTAGAGCAGCCTCCCAGTGCTGAAGGGGGTTCCAGGAAAGCTGGGGAGGGGCTCATGATCAGAGAGTGCAGGGAGAGGACGAGAGGAAACAGTTTTCAGCTGAAAGAGGGGAGATTGAGATGAGATCTTAGGGAGATCCAGTGGGAGGATCTCCCATGGCAGGGGGGTAGAACTGACTGGCCTTAGAGGTCCTTTCCAACCCAAACCGGTCTGTGATTCTAACTCCTTCTCCCAGTCCGATCACTGGTTCCCTGTTCACAAGCAGTAATGCTCGCTTGAAAGCTGAGCTGCTGTGCCAGTCTGCAGTCACTGGTCCTTCTGACCACTGTTCACTCCATCTTCTTCTGCTGTGGAGACCCAGGACCAGCCCTGAGGGCTGGAGACTGGCATCAGAGAGCCCAGTCTGCCCGCTTGGAGCCAGTGGGTTCCAGTGTAGGCCAGGATGGGGCGTGCCTGTCCCCCTTACCACAGCTCCCCACAGCTTCTGGTTAGATTGTGATGGAGCAGGAATTGTTGGCTTCTGTGGCTGTTGCTGCATCCTTTGGTGGCTTTAAAGAAAGGACAATCCATTGACATTCCCACCCTGTGTACTGCAGAGTGAGGTGGGCGTCCCTCGTCACATCTGGCCATCGTGTTGGATGAGGATTTGGAGAGAGGGACACGTGTTCCTTGCTCTGTGCAGACAGCTGGACTCTCGGTGTCCTGAATCTCACCTGGCCAGGTCTTGTTCAAGAACAAAACATTCCTGGGTTGAAGGCAATGAGTGTGGATCCCTTTTGGAGAGTGCCCTGGGTTCCAGGGGACAAGGATTTGAAAAACTGCCTGATGCCAGCAGGAATTGCTGAGCTTTGTGCTCACTCATCAGGGAGCGGCGGCACGCTGTGCCTGTTGTTACAGCTTGTGATTAGTTCTGCAGGCTGGAAGCTGTCCAAGCTGGCTGAATGTGAGCCAGCAGTGGCCCAGGTGGCCAAGAAGGCCAGCATCATCCTGGCTTGGATCAGCCATGGGGTGGCCAGCAGGAGCCCCCACTGGACTCAGTGCTAATGAGGCCACACCTGGAATCCCGGGTTCAGTTTTGGGCTCCTCCCTCCAAGAAAGATCCTGAGGTTCTAGAGTGTGTCTGGACAAGGGGAACGGAGCTGGGGAAGGGGCTGGAGAACAGGGATTCTGGGAGTGGTTGAGGGATCTGGGGCTGTTTAGTCTGGAGAAGAGGACTCTGCATCATTCTCTGCAGCTCCTGGAAAGGAGGTTGAAGCCAGGTGGATGCTGGGCTCTTCTCCCAAGTAACAAGTGATGGGATGAGAGGAAATGACCTCATGTTGCACCAGAGGAGGTTTAGATTGGATGTTGGGAAAGATTCTTTCATGGAAGGAAGAGGCTGCCCAATGGTGGAGCCCTCATCCCTGGAGGGGTTCAAAAACGGAGTGGCTGTGGCACTTTGAGACATGCTTCAGTCGGCACCGTGGGGTTGGGCAGATGGTTGCACTGGATTTGCTTCGGGGTCCTTTCCAACTTTAGTGATTCCATGATTCTGTGAAGATTTTTCACTGCCTGGAATTTGCCCAAATCCAGGAATTGGAGCTGTTGGGCCAGGAGGACCCTGCCCATGTAGACAGGCAGGGAGGGACAGATGCTGAGCTGGCGCTCTGCAGTGGCTGGTTGTGGCTGACAGTGGCCGTCCAGCCCCAAGAGGTCACCTGTCCTGGGAGAGGATCAGACTTGGGTCTCCTTTTCCCTGGAGCTACTGATGAACCTGTGTGTGTGGCACCAGCCCTGGAGACATGTGTGGCCCTGTGAGGTTGTGAGGCCTGGGAGGGAGGTGAGGTGAGGGCTCTTGGATGCTGTGGCAGTTTGTGCCCTGCTCGTTCAGCTGTCCTGGGGCAGACAGAAACAGGAACCTGTGCTCCAGGTTGTCCTCTGTCCTGTATGGAAGCAGGTCCCGCAGTCAGTCCTGTCTAGATGGCTTGTTAGCGTGACGCAAGGTGTGTTCTCGGAGGAGTGTCCTCCAGGACAGGCAGGAGATGCTGTCTCAGTTCTTCTGGTGTCCCTGTCTCGCTGTTAATGTCCCATCAGTCCCATTTCCGTGTGGCGTGGTTCACTCTGGAAGGTGGTCCCAGCTCAGCTGTGGTAGGACGACTTCTGCAAAGCACTCCACAGGCATCCCAAGGCTCTCCTTACCCGGATACATCCCAAGATTCTCCTTACCCAGATAGAGTCCAGCCTGCAGGCGCTACTTCTGGAGTGCTCCTTCTTTCTTTGCCTCCGCAAGCCCTTGGCAGTACTTCCATTTCTGCTTTCCTCTGTGATCTTCCTGAGCTGAAACGCAAGCTGGAGTGAGACAAAGCTTTGTTCTCCCCAGCTCCATCCGTAACAGCCCAGACCCGATCCCGAGGCACGTGTGACGGAGATGGCTGATGTGATGTGCTCATCCTGTGCTCTACTAACCTGCCCTTTCTCTCTTTTTCTCTCTTCCTCTTCTTTTCCCTAATCCTGTTGCCGCTGCAGAGCACCTGTACAGCCAACTTGAGAAAAACCGCCTGCTCTCTAATGAGCTGAAGTTAACGCTGCATGATCTGTGTGACTGAGAATGGGGCCCACTAATGCCATTAAACGAGCTTGTTGCGACCACCAGTGCTGTGACCACAGCGAAATCCAGTTGTTCTTAATACTGGCAGACTTGCAAACTTGATGCAGTTGCTGCTGTTTAATTTACCTGAATTTGTCCTCTAATTTATTTAAGTTTGGGGAAGGGGTTATAAAGGTAACCTCAATTCTTGGTGAAATAACCCTCAGACTTGGCTGGTTTTTAAGCAGCCTTGTTCACTTATCCAGGGGGTGTGGCCTGGCTCCTCCATGGAACCGGAATGGCTGCACCCACCAAGACAGGGGTGGTCTGAAATTAGGCTTACAGCTGCTAGAAGATGCCTGTCGAGAGCTACGGCTTAATTTACTGTTAGCTGACTGACTGTAGGATTTCTTGCTGCATGGATTGATGGCTTCTAACAATAAACCATGGACCTTGTGGTCTGTAAGACGCTGCACGCCTGTAGTGCTTTTCCTATATATTTGGGTCGTAACCTGGAAGGGTTGGGGGAAGAGTTTATTCCCAGCACTGCTGCAGAGCCCCGGAACAGGTTGGCAAAGCTCATGGACATCTTGAAAGAAAATCTCAGGATCCACAGCATGAAGCTGTGTCTTGAGTGCCTGCAGTGACTCTTCAAAGGCTGCAGTTCCAGTGCTCTAGGCAGGCTGCTTCTTGCTCTGGGCGAGATTTCCGACTCAGGGGAGGTTGGGGAATGGTGTTGGGAACCACCTGTGCCTAAAGGCTGTCTTTCTTCAGCCTGTCTGTCCAGCATCCCGGCGCGTGGAGGTCTTCAGTGATATAGGCGGGCTCTGCTTCGGAGTAAAGCCTACCTAGAGCGCTCTGAGCTGCTCTGAGCTCTCCTCCTGGCTTAAGGAACATGTGAGAACTGCCTGTAGTCCCGGGCAGAGTTGTGGCACCCTTGCTCCTGCTCCCTGCCTGCCCTTCACTGGAAAATGCCTCTTCCCTGCTATCCTTGAGGCACGATTCCCTGCTCCCTGCTGCTGGGTAGTCCCGGGTCTGGGGACCAGCTTGGCATCTCTGTCCCGTGCTGGGGGAAGGGGGGCACAACCAGCTGTAATTCCAAGTGATTTCCAAGTGTATGTTCCCTCCGTGTTGCTCTTGGGTGGCTTTGCTGGGCCACGGGGCTCTGCTGTCTGGAGTGTTGAAGCCCTGGGGAAAGCTGGAGGCACCTGCATGCAAACCACTGCCTAGAGCACTGCCTAGAAGTCCATCCTGACCAGGAGCACCGGGAATGCGAGAGGCAAGGGCTACACACAAGCCAGGTAACTCCAGCGCTTCCAGCTGCACCCAGCCAGGCACCCCAGTCCGAGGACTCGCTGCGGCGGCGTGCAGGGAAGGGGCTCTAGTGCAAGCTTTCGTTGGTGATGGATTCTGGGTTGCCTTGATGATGACTTGTAACTCCTTGCCTCTTACTTCCTGCCAGATAAACTGAAATCCACCAAAGAGGAGCATCTCTGCACGCAACGGATGCTGGACCAGACCCTGCTAGACCTGAACGAGATGTAAGGGCTCCCTGCCACCGCCTCCGCCACGCAATGCTAGGCCAGCCCAGCGCCGCTGGCCTCTAACCCTTGGGGATCCAGAGTTTACGTCCAGTTGCCAACTTGACCAAACACAAACCTTCTCCTTCGCCTCAGGGTTAAAGGCCACCAGGCTGGGCAGAGCTTCAAACAGCGTCATTAAGGGAAATCAAACAATGCAATAATGTTTGGGGAGCACGTTTGAGATGTACACATTTTGTAACTACCTGTTTTTTGTAGCAACCATGGTAAACATTCCAAATAACTGAGGCTGGCGAGCTACACTTCAAAGTTATTGACTTTGAAATTTGATATTAACCTTCTGTTAATCGGCTCTGGGCCACCCAGTTTTGGCAGGGAGGAAGGAGGGTGTGACGGTTCCTGGCTGTGGGCCACTGAATTGGAGTAGCTGGGCTAGGGATGGAAGCCTGTTGGGAAAGCTTCCTTTCCAGGAGCTGTTTGCCGAAAGAGCGCTTCAGTTTCTCAGCTTTAAGGTTAACTCTGTGTTGTGGAGAATCAACTTGGGTGAAAGGAGGCTTCTGTTTCTTAAAACCAAGCCTGTTATTTGGACAATTGAACCTTCCAGGAGTTGTTTCCCTTCTGTCCATCCCTGTTGGCCACATCCTTTCCTGGTGGGCTTAGAGAAGCCATGGCCCCTCTAACCCGTTGCTACACAGGGGTTGAATTTGCCTTCACTAAGTGCTGACACACCAAGCTTTATCGCTCATTGCTGGGTTACACTTAACAGCTTCAATTCAACAGCCTTGTTTCCTTGGAGAAGTGTTTTTGCATTCCCTGCAGGAGGGAGCCAAGGCCTCCTCTCCCAGCCAGGTTGCTCCTCGTGTCTTCATGAGGCACAAGCCCTCTTGCTGTGCATCGCTGCTGTCCTGGTGTTGTGAGGAGCGTGGAGACACCACGCTGGCAGCCTGTCGCTTGTGCTCGAGCATGCTGCTTGGTTGGAGGAGTTTTAGGGGCCAATCTGGAGAAAAGTAAACCCTGTCGAGTGTTTTGATACTAAATTGAAAAGTTGTCTTACTGTCTTTTGAAATAAAAACCGGTTCCCCTCATGCTGCTGTCTGGCTGTGGAGCTTTTACTGGGCGTGAGCGCTGGGCTTCACTGAGGGGCAGCAGGGAGCTGGACTGGGTTGGGAGCTGCTTCCTCTGGCCTGGGGCAGGGGTGGAGGCTCGGGGTGAGGTGAGGCCCAGCTCCTCGTTCCTTTCCAGGGCTGGGACAGGACTGTGGGGCTGAGAATAGAATCACAGAATGATTTGGGTTGAAAGGAGCCTCAAAGCCCATCCAGTTCCAACACTCCTGCCATGGGCAGGGACACCTCCCACAGGATGAGGGGGCTCAAGAGTCCACCCAACCTGGCCTTGAACATCTCCAGGGATGGGGCAGCCACCACCACTCTGGGCAACCTGGGCCAGGGCCTCCCCACCCTCATCATGAAGAATATCTTCCTAGTTTCTGATCTAAATCCTCCCCCTTCCAACTTAAAGCCATTCCCCCCTTGTTGCATCACTCCAGGCCCTTGTAAATAGTCCCTCGCCAGCTTTACTGGAGCCGCTTCAGGTACTGGGAAGCTGCTTGAAGGTCTTCCTGGAGACCTTCTCCAGGCTGAACAACCTCAACTCTCCCAGCCTGTCCTCATAGCAGAGGTGCTCCAGCCCTTTGATCATCTCTGTGGCCTCCTCTAGACCCATTCCAACAGCTCCATCTCTTCTTATGTTGGGGATTCCAGAACTGGACCCAGGGCTCCAGGTCAGGTTTCCCCAGAGCAGAGCAGAGGGGCAGAATCCCCTCCCTCGCCCTGCTGGCCACGCTTCTTTGGATGCAGCCCAGGACACAGATGGTTTCTGACCTGTGAATGCACGTTGCTGGCTCATGTTGAGCTTCTCTTCAATCAACACCCCAAGTCTTTCTCCTCAGGGCAGCTCTCAATCACATTGTCCCCCACCCTGTATTGAAACCAGGGGTTGCCCCAACCCAGGTGTAGGACCTTGCGTATGGCCTTATTGAACCTTATGAGGTTCCCACAGCCCCAGTTCTCCAGCCTGTCCAGGTCCCTCTGGATGACGACCTGTCCTGCCCGTGTGACAGCTGCCCCACTCAGCTTGTTGTCATCTGCAAACTTGCTGAGGGTGCCCTCAGTCCCACTGTCTGTGTCATTGAGGAAAATATTAAAACGACACTGGTCCCAGTACAGACAATATTCCAGAAGCATTTGGCCAACGCGTTTAGCCACACAGTGTGAATGCTGGGATTGTCCTGTGCAGGGACAGGAGTTGGACCAGGTGATCCCTGAGGTCCCTGCCAACCCGGCATTCCCAGATTCAATGGATCAGCGGCTGGCGCCGTCTCCTGGCCGAGTTTGGTACTGCAGCCCCCGAATCACAGAATGTCCCGGGCTGGAAGGGACGCAGGAGGAGAGAATCATGGAATGGTTTGAGTTGGAAGGGACCTCAAAGCCCATCCAGTGCCACCCCCTGCCACGGGCAGGGACCCCTCCCACTGGATCAGGGGGCTCCAAGCCCCATCCAACCTGGCCTTGGGCACCTCCAGGGATGGGGCAGCCACCGCTGCTCTGGGCACCCTGGGCCAGGGCCTCCCCACCCTCAGTGTGAAGAATTTCTTCCTAATGTCTCATCTGAATCTTCCCCCTTCCAGTTTAAAGCCGTTCCCCCTCATCCTATCACTACTTGCCCTTGTAAAATACCTCTCCCCAGCTTTCCTGAAGCCCCTTTCAGTACTGGAGGCTGCTCTAAGGTCTCCCCAGAGCCTTCTCTTCTCCAGGCGGAACAGCCCCAGGTCTCTCAGCCCGGCCTCGTAGCTCCGGCCCTCTGAGCATCTTCATAGCCCTCCTCTGGACCTGTTCCAACAGTTCCATAATCTCACGTTTGGGATTCCAGAAGTGGACACAACACTACAAGTGGGGTCTCATTAGAGTGGAGGAGAGTCCAACTCCTGTCCCTGCACAGGAGAACCCCAACATCCACACCATGGGACTGAGAACATTGGCCAAATGCTTCTGGAATATTGTCGGGCTTGGAGCTGTGACTGCTTCCTGAGAGGGAAAGCCCAGGGGGGAACCAACCCCAGGCCCGTGACTCCTGAAACGCGGAAGGGGCAGCTCCCACGCGGGCAGCTGACGTGGCAGAGGGGCAGTCCCAGAAGCATCAGCAGGAGATTGAAACGTCTCCTCAGGAGCGCCAACAACCGGAGCGCCACAAACAGGAGCGGGCAAACAGGTGTGTGTCTCGGCAGCAGAGCGTGGCTCGGCAGTTTGCTAAGGCAATCCGCGAGGTGAGGGCGAGCAGGCAGGGCGAGCAAGGAGCGCCCTGGATCTCAGTCAGAAACACCAGAAAACCACGGTGCCACCCGTCAGAAAACTAAGACATCTCCTAGCTCTGCACCAGCCATGACTGACACGGCCGCTCAAGCTGAGCCACCCGGGCACGAGGCTGCAGGACGTGCCCCCCTCCTGCGCTGGTATCAGATGCCAGTGGTAGGGTCACCTGTGGCGGCTGTGCTCAGGTGAACTCACCTGCTTGGTAAATGAACTCAGGGAGGAGGTGACAAGGCTAAGGACTATCAGGGAACATGTGAGAGAGATTGACTACTGGAATCACCCTCTGTGCTCCCTGTCTCAACCCCAACGGGCAGACAAACCCCCATCGTCTATCCACTCAACCGAGGAGGGTAATTTAGGAGATGGAGGAGAACGGCAGTGGGCGCCTGCTCTTTGCAGCCGACGTGTCCCTCCCGTTTCAAATGTGGCCCCACAGGTTCCCTTACAAAACAGATATAAAGTTCGGCAAGTGGAACCAAATCCAAATATTGACAATTCTCATAGCCTGGAAACGTCCCCCAGGCTAAAAAACCAGAAGCCATCAATTAAAACAGCTTTTGTAAACAAGGAGGGTTGCAGTCTTTGGGGACTCCCTCCTGAAGGGCACAGAGGGACCGAGACGCAGACCAGACCCATTACACAGGGAAGTCTGCTGCCTGCCTGGGGCCTCGGGGGGTGACGTGGTTAGGAAACTTCCTAAACTTGTTAAGCCCACAGATTGCTACCCTTTACTCATCTTCCAACTAGGAAATAGTGAAAGAACAACAAAAAAAACCTTCGGGCAGTTCAAAAGGACTTTAGAGCTCTAGGGCGAATGGTTAAGGCTTCAGGCGCACAGGTGGTGTTCGCTCCTGTCATACGGAATGGCGAGGGAAGGAGTGGGAAGAGGCAGGAATTCACTGAACGGCTGAGAACATGGTGTGAAGAACAAAACTTTGGGTTCTTCGATAATGGGTTGTCCTGCACACCAGGCCTGCTGGCAAGCGGCGGGGCACACTTGTCCCCCAAGGGCAAGAAGCTGGTAGGGCTAATTAAGAAGGCTTTAAACTAGATTGGAAGGGGCAGAGGAACAACATCAGCCCTCATAAAATTAAGCACGGGGATGGCACCTCAGGTTCTGAGGGACGGTGCGATAGCGAGGGCCCCTGGTTTGTCACCTCAGTGGAAGTGGGGGTTGCACTCCAGGAGGCAGAAAGAATTCCAAGGTTATTTGTGGGATACAAACTACAGGATGCCTAGGACCTACAGCTACTCTGCTCAGAGAAAAGATGGAGTCAACAGCTCATCTGAAGTGCATTTATAGTAACGCACGCAGCACGGGCAACAAACAGGGGGAGCTGGGAGCCATTGCAAAGCAAGAAATCTATGACATAATTGCCATCACGGAAACATGGTGGGATGACTCGCACAAATGGAGTGCAGCCATGGGTGGCTACAAGATATTTAGGCGGGATAGGATAGGAAAGTAAAGTGGTGGGTTTGCTCTTTATGTTAGAGAACGTTTTGATTGTATAGAGCTCAATAATAGTAATGAGTGCTTATGGGTTAAACTCAGCAGAATGCCCAGTAATCCAGATATAGTGGTTGGAGTCTGTTGTCGGCCACCCAACCAGGACAAAGAAACTGATAAGCTATTCTACAAACAACTGGGAGAATCGTAGAATCATAAGGTTGGAAGAGACCTCTGACATCATCAAGTTCAACCATACCTAACCGTACTAAACCCTGTCCCTCCCCAGCGCTGAGCACAGGGGCACAATCACCTCCCTGCTCCTGCTGCCCATGCTGTTTCTGAGACACCTGGGCCACTGCTGGCTCATGTTCAGCCGCTGTCAGCCAACACCCCCAGGTCCTTCTGTGCCAGGCAGCTCTCCAGCCACTCCTCCCCAAGCCTGAACGCTGCACGGGGTTGTTGTGTCCCAAGTGCAGGACTCCACACTTGGCCTTGTTGCACCTCACCCCGCTGGTCTCAGCCCATCGGTCCAGCCTGTCCAGACCCCTCTGCGGAGCCTCCCTGCCTTCAAGCAGATCCACACTCCCACCCAGCTCGGTGTCATCCCCAAACTTGCTGAGGGGACACTCGATGCCCTCATCCAGATCACTGATAAAGATGTTGAACAGGACTGGACCCAGCAGTGACCCCTGGGAACACCAGATGGACAACCATGCCCTGGGGTGCATCCAGGTGTTCAAGGCCAGGTTGGATGGGATCCTGAGCAGCCTGGTCTGGTGGGTGGTGTCCCTGCCTGTGGCAGGGGATGGAACTGGGTGGGCTTTGAGGTTCTTTCCGACCCAAACCATTCTTCACCCTGTGTTGGTCATAGACAGTGGCAGAACGCAAAGGAGAAGTGAACCTGTCTCAGTTTAAGTGAAAACTAAGATGCATATCAGAAATTAAGAGATTTTAATCAGAAAGATGTATAGAAAGGATAAAAGTTCTTAACTACAAATATAACCACAAACAGAATAAAATTAACAGCAAGTGAGACACGCAAAGTGCTGGGGTGTGTCTGGCAGGCTGGGCACTCGGGAACTCTCTCAGCCCACTGCAGGGTGTAAGGGGAGCAGAAGAGGTGGAGGCATGGCATCCCATCGCTGGCCTCCTCCCAGCTGCCCAGGCGTATGGGACAGCTGTTGTCCAGGTCTGTTATGGGAACCAGCTGCTGCAGGTCTCCACAAGCAGGGAGATGAGGACAACTCCCAGGGGACTGAGCCCCCGTGCTTTGCAGGGACAGACCCAACCGTGCCGCAGGTCCCTGCCTCCTCCACCTCCCAGCTGCAGACCTTACGCTGCCAAACCCCGAAAGCAGTGGAAGTGGAGGCTGGAGTCGCAGACCATCGCGAAGGATCACGGAGCAAACGAGCAGGCAGCTCAAATGGAATGGAGCTCCAGCAGCCAGGCCAGGATGCCTCCCTGCAAACCCTGGAGATAGCGGCAGAGCACTCAGGAAACAAATAGGATGTGGGTGACAGAGCCCCGGGCAAGGCTGGCGCAGTTAAAACAAAATGGGACCACCTGGGCTCTGGACATTTCCCGTGCGGAAAATAACCAGGAGCACAGGCTCCTCTTGGAGGCGTGAGAGCAGGAGATGACAAAACCCCAAAGAGCTGGAGGTCCTACCATGGAGATCAAAATTGGGCGATGACTGCATGGAAAGAGCCACGGACAGACCTGACCTACCCTTGGTGTAAGGCAGAATTTCCTCTCCTCTGCCGAACCGCAGCAGCTTTGTTTTTCATGCACAGAGAATGGAACAGGCAGCTCTCAGTGGGGAGACCACCTGCACCCTCCACATCCTTCTGGAGAGTGAACCTGGAGTGAGCGTCCCCTTGGGCAGCAGAGAGGACTCAGAGAGGTCTCCTAGAACAGAGGGATGCATCACAGAGGCCAAGGCCAGTGATCTCCTGAAGTGACAGAGCCTGATCAAGAGGCCTGAAATGAGTGACTCGGGGATGATCCATATTGCATTGCTGTGTGTAGTGTTTAAACTAAGTTCTCTCACACTGTGCTGTTCTATATACGTAGTGTGGAAAAAATGCGTCATCTTAGCAATAGAATTAAGTTGTCCCACCTTAACACTGTGTGAAAGGGAGAAAGAGCTGGACTTCAAATAGCCCCCTTAGTTTTAAGAGAAGAGAAATGCAGCTTCCTTCTTTCCCACCTTTCTGTGGTCTCGGCCGCACTCCAGGAGGCGGGGGAAGAGTGAAGCAGCTGAGACCAGAGTTCCCACGGTTTTTTAGAATTATATAAGCTGTGCATTTAGTGATATAAAAGCTGGGCCCTCTTACAGATATCTCTGGAGATCCCACCTATGGGCACGCGTGCCGTTTAGGACCCCCTCAATCACCCAAGGGAAGGCTCTCCAGATCTTCGCTGCAAAAGGGGTTCCCTGGTGACTGTGGGTGTGGATGGTGACGGTGGTGCAATGGTGTATCTTTCTTAATGGCTGCACTCACTGTCTTGTAGTAATGCTTAAATGTGTTGCCTTTCAAGCTGCAAATGTTAACTTGTTGTTAATCATTTGTCACCTTTTTTGTTTTAATAAGTTGAGTAAAACTTGATTTCACATAGTATCTGTGAGTTTGGGCTTTTATGCTGAGTGTTCCCTGTGGTTTTGTTTTGTGCTAAACACCCCCGTGTGTCGCTGGCTCGCAAGCGCACGGAGCACAAACATTCAGAGACAGGGAGGTGCTGGGCAACCAAGACTCTAACGGACTTCGTCTGTTTGAGATGCAGAGACAGAAAGGTATTCAGAAGTTATGCTTTGTCAAGGAAAGCAGAAGGAGGAGAATGGGATTGGTTGTAATTGCTCAGAACTAGAAGTGTAGTGAAAAAACAACACTGTAACCAAACATGGCAACCCAGCACTTGGCTTTAACACCCATCTACAATAGAAACGAACAGCGACTGCTGCACCCAAAGCCCTGCTGGCAATAGAAGTCACGATCCCAAAGCCTTTCCCTCTCACAGCTCTGGATGTCTGAAACACATCAGTGATTCTCTGATTGGGTTCTGTCAAATCCTGCTCTGGATTCTTCAGACACGGCCTTCAGGAGCAAAAGAAAAGGTTTAATATTATGACGGACGTCAACCAAACACGAGTTCTGGCTTCTCTTTGAATGATGCTCGGCTGTTTTTACAAAAGGTAATTATGACAAAAGTGCCGTTAATGAAACACACACCACGTGCACAGACATTTTGTTACGATCTTCCAAATGGAGACGAAGCAATATATCTCTAGGTCTCGGCATTCATCATCCAGCATTTTGGTTACCAGAGGTTTTCACTGAGCAGCATTTCAGGTAAGAAGCTTAGCACTAAGACATTATTATATCATCAATTTTCATCACATTCTTTCTCTTGTGAGTTGACTAAAATACACCGAATAGAGCAACAGGGATTTATTTGCTTGTGAAAGACCCATATGGATCCATACGAGATCTCGGAAGCCTCGTAATTTTTTGTCACAGTTGGTGAGTGAGCTACCGGGGGTGAGGCTCTCCTTGACCTGCTGGGTACAAATAGAGAAGGGCTGGCGGGTGATGATGTGGTCGGAGGCTGTCTGGGCTGCAGCGACCAGGAGATAATCGAGTTCTCCATAAACAATGGAACAAGGAAGGGCATGAACAGGGCATCCACGCTGGATTTTCGGTGGGCTGATTTCAGATTATTGAAGGAACCAGTCAGGAGAGCACCCTGGGAAACAGTTCTTGAAAGCAAGGGGGGCTGGGAAGGCTGGGGGTACTTCAAGAATGAAATCTTGAAGGCACAGGAGCAGGCTGTCCCGATGTGCCGTAAGACGAGCCGCAGGGGCAAACGGCCGGCCGGGATGAGTGAGGAGCTTCTGAAGGAGCCAAGTGAGAAAAGCAGGGTGTATCACCTTTGGAAAGAAGGGCAGGTGAGTCAGGTTGTGTTCAAAGATGTTGTTAAGTCATGTAGGAAGAAAATCAGGGAGGCAAAAGCCCAGCTGGAGCTCAAATTGGCCATTTGTTAAGGATAATAAGAAGTGTTTTTACAGATATATTAATGGCAGAAAGAAGGGCAGCAATGATCTCCACTTCTTATTGGACATTGAGGGAAATATAGTAACTAAAGATGGGGGAAAGGCTGAGGTGCTTAATGCCTTCTTTATCTCCGTTTTCAATGCTAAGGCTGATTGTTCACTGGACAACTGGTCTTCTGAGGTGGTGGATGGGGTCAGGGAGCAATACAGCCCCCCTGTCATCCAGGAGGAAAATGTTAGAGACCGGCTGAGCCACTTGGATCCTCATAAGTCTATGGGACCAGATGGGATCCACCCTAGGGCGATGAGAGAGCTGGCGGACGAGCTTGCTAAGCCTCTTTCCATCATTTCTCAGCAGTCCTGGCTCACTGGAGAGGTCCCAGAAGACTGGAAGTTGGCCAACGTGAACGCCTATCCACAAGAAGGGCCGTAGGGACGATCCAGGTAACTACAGACCTGTCAGCCTGACCTCGGTTCCAGGTAAAATGGAGCAGATAATCCTGGGTGCAATCATGCAGCACCTACAGAATGACCGGGAGATCGGACCCAGCCAGCATGGATTTAGGAGAGGCAGGTCCTGCCTGACCCACCTGATCTCCTTTTACGTCCGTGTGACTTGCCTGGTGGATGAGAGGAAGGCTGTGGGTGTCCCTGGACTTCAGCAAGGCCTTTGACACCGTCTCCCACAGCAGACTCCTGGAGAAGTTGGCAGCCCGTGGCTTGGGTGGGAACGCCCTGCGCTGGGTTAGGAACTGGTTGGATGGCCGAGCCCAGAGAGTGACAGTGAACGGTGTCACATCCAGCTGGCGGCTGGTCACTCGTGGTGTCCCCAGGGATCGGTGTTGGGCCCGGTCGTGTTTGTTATCTTTATTGATGATCTGGATGAGGGGATCAGCCGATGGGTTGGACCCCACCTCCCATCCCCCTCTCCCCCTGAATTGGGACGCATTGGGGGTAAGACCTATGTGTGATGCACGCTAAAAATATATGTCTTAACACCAAGCTAATTATTGTATCTCTCTGTATTGTGACTGTAACAACATATTTCTTACCTGCGCATCACTGCTGTCTGCGCTTGGGTGCTTGACTTTCAATGTATTTTCACAAACAGATTCTTACCCTCAGCAACCATCGAGCCTTTTTATAGTCACAAATTGTTATAATCAATTATTTTTTAATAAAACTGACTTGATTATTAAAGTCTCAGATATCCTACTAACTTTTGAGGGGGATTTAAAAGAAGTTTCTGATTTAAATTCAGCATAGACAAGACTGTCTTTGCGCGATCGCTGCAGAGTCCAAGTGCAGCTCTGAAGAGCAAGCTGGACAACATTAATTGTGATTTCTCAGTGTTTTCTGCAATCTGGCAGGATGGACAATGTATTTTCATTCTTGCAATATTGTCAGAGAAAAATAGCAGTGTAGACTAAGCTGGGTAATAGTGTGTCCTTGCGTGATTGCTCAGCGTTTACCGTTTATTTCTGTTCTTATGACATTGTTGGAGAAACGGTGAAGCAGATTGGTAAACTCTCCTTCTGATGTTGCTCATATTTTAACTGAAATCCTGATGCTCTCCCACAGTCACACAGGAATTACTGGGCTCTGGGATTTCGCGTTGCTCAGGGAAGGGAAAATTCAACCTGCAACTGCTTGCCGTAATTTGTGACCAAGGAATGATGTGGCACGTGGAGCAAGAAGGACTTGCCCCACCCAAGTTCCCACAGGGGGTATTCGACTTCCAGTTTTCCCTTTGGAACGTTTCCTCTGGGCTTTGGGTTTAGCTGTTCCGTTTGCCGTTGGACACAGGCAGCTTCTGAATAACTTGATGTGAGGGGCAGTCAGGAGTGGCAGGAAAAGGGAGCTGGGTTTGTGCCACCCTGAGTAGGGCTGCCCTGAACCAGTGCCGCACTGGGGTAGCTGGTTCAGGCTGGTGAGTAGCCCCTGGGGCCCTGGCCCCTCTGTCCCTCATTCTCCTCAGGATGCTTGGCCTCTGCCACTCCCCATTCAAACGCCCTTCCCTGAAGTGATGTCTCTTCTGATTGGCTGTGTGGGCACATCAATCACAGCCCTGGCCCTGCCCCTCCCATGAGATTGGCTGTCTTGGGCCCCCCGGCCCCTCTGGGGGCTGTCACGGAGGAAATGACTTTGCCCTCAGGGCTGGGACCTCTGAGCAGAGCTGTGGACCCTGAGGAGAGATCAGCGTCAGGGACCTGGGAATGGGGGTTCTGGCCCCCAAATGGGGTTGTGGGCACAGACAGGGTGGGATGGGATGACACATGGGGCTCTGGCCCCATTCCATGATTCTGTTGCCACCCATGTCCTGGGTGGCTGCCCCATCCCTGGAGGTGTTGAAGGCCAGGTTGGGTGGGGCTTGGAGCCCCCTGACCCAGTGGGAGGTGTCCCTGCCCATGGCAGGGGGTGGCACTGGATGGGCTTTGAGGTCCCTTCCAACCCAAATCATCCTGTGCTGTATTTAAGTTCAATACATCTGAATTTCCAGTGGCTGAGTTCCGCCCAGCCTACACCGCATGTCACTTCAATGGGTCAAATTTCAGTTTCTATACGATTTGCATTTCTACCTCCACTGTACGAGGAAAATTAATAGGCCTTGGATGCAGCAGTGCACAACACATCTGCGTGGCTGATACAAGAAAATAAAGAATTTAGTGATTTCAAAAGTTTGTTCCTAATTACCTGATAACTATTTGTGTGATGGCTTTCTACAAATTGTTTTTCCTTCTTTGTAATTCTTTTGTGAGAAGCCAAAGAAGTGTTTTTTTTGAAATAACCTGAATGCTTGATTTTATTTATCTTTTCAAGAAAGAAATTCATCGTTTGAGTTGTACCTCGAGGGTTGGTAATAAAGTGGGAACCAATGTGATTCAGTGTTGAAAATGCTGGCACAGAAATCCCCCAAATATAAACTATGCTGTTAAAATATTGTGCTTTGTAGAGCTACCCTGCCCCAAACCATCCACCTGGGGCCAGCACGGCTGTCTGCACTGCTCTTGGTCTATATTTGGGTTTGCTGGTGCAAGTGCTCAGCCGTTGCTGGTTGTGTTGGCTCTGGTCTCTGGTGCCATTGAACGTTTCCTGCTGGGCTGCAGCTGCTCCTCCAGAAGGTCATGGATTCCTCTAAGTCCTGTAGTGTTTCTGCCAGAGCCATCCTTTTGGCCAGCATACTCTCACTGTTGAAGTTCAGAAGAGAAGCTGGGACACCTGTAGCTCATGCGTAGGTCCATGCTGACCTGGAGCAAGGTGAGCCCAAACCCATCCCATGTGTCCATCTCAGTCCTCTAAGCTCTCAGTAACAGTGATGGAGGACTTGTCTGTTCATGTGGCCGTGCATGGATCTCCTTTAGACATGATAAATCCTCCACCAGGCTGCACTGAGTCTGTTGATCCCTCTGCTTCCACCTGAGATATCACAGTATCATAAGGTTGGAAAAGACCTTTGAGATCATCGAGTCCAACCTATGACCCAACACCTACATCTACTCCTACTCGTCAACTACACCATGGCACTAAGTGCCTCGTCCAATCTCTCTTTAAACACCTCCAGGGACGGTGACTCCACCACCTCCCCGGGCAGCGCATTCCGATGGCCAATCACCCTCTCAGTGAAGAACTTCTTCCTCATGTCAAGTCTAAATCATATCAATATCATGAGACATATGGACACAAGTCTGGTAAATATGACACAAGATGTAGGGAGACCTGTGCCCTTTAGAGGTGTGGGAGAGATGTGTGGTGGGTCTCAGGTAGTCCTGGACACCCATGTCTGAACAGCTGAACCAACACCTTCATTTCTACTTAAGCGGAAAGAGAGCTTGGACACTTGGCTTGTATGTCTACACTTAATGTAGGTGACAACTGATAGATCAATAAATCCCATCTGTGGATCAAATACAACCCTATTATGAACTGCTTTTTATATGGTGACTCTCTCTAAGCTGTCAGTTTAATCTAAAAGCATGGGCTTCTATTATTTAAAATGGAAAATTAGCTCTACTGAAAGAAAAAGTCTGAATTGTAAACTCCTGAAAATGTTCCAGACATGGGAAGAAGCTGGTTTCTATTGAGTGTGTTGAGCAGACACAAATTACACTGAAGTTACCATGAATTTGCTGTCATTTTCTGCTAGCCACCTTCCCAGCCCCAATCTTAAGAATGCAGAAAGAACTGGATTAGCACCATCTCTTCCCAAAACAGGCTGCGGTGAGATGGGTTTCATCTTGCAAGAGAGGTGGAGTAGCAGAATGACCCAGCTCTCTGCAAAAGGGAGGAAAACACGAACAGCTGAGATATTCCTGGAGATACCTAGAGCACAGTAAAAAGGTTTATGGAGTATAACCGTGTTCAACAAGTGGGTCCTGGATGAACCTCCCTGTCTTCAACGATCAGTAGCCTGGGAGCCTTTCAGGCTCATTTGTCACCTGGAGGCTTGGGTCAGTCTTCATCTACAGTAATCCCAGCCATCTGCACCAGGCATCCTTCCAGAGCTAATTACGACAGCCCGAGCTACTTGCAGTAGGTGTTTAAGACACCTGATTTTCACAGGGGCCTGTGAGGAATAACTTGTGCTCATTTGGATCACTACCTTTTCTGTTCCTTGAGGTTGCCAAGTGTTATTGACATTTGTGACAATAATTAGCAGAGGATTTTGTGTCTTCGCACACACATAGCTAAGCCTTTGTTAGCAGTTTAGATGGTTGTGACTCATGGGTTCTCATTAAGGAGCCAGCAGTCGAAAACCCAAGATTCACTTCCCTCGGAGACATAAACAGTAGCCAAAGCTGTGACAAACACTTGCTCCCCGAGGAGGGGTGCCTGCTGCCCACAAAGACCCATAAAAACAACCTGGTGCTGCAAATAAAGAAATACATCTGATGAAAACATGCAGGAGGCTCTCAGAGACTGAGGGGAGACTTTTCTGTTTATCTGGAAGAGAGGACAATGGCCACAAGGGCTGATCCCCCAGATTTCCTGTGCAGACAGCCTCCGCTTGTAGCGTCATCCCAAGTGGAAGAGATCTTGCGTCCGCAGGTAGGTGGGACCATTCCCTGAAAGGTCCAGGTAAGTTCTGCTGGGACCACTCTCTTCCAGTATAAATCACTGCAGCAATGCTGTCTTTGAGGAGGCTGCTGTGATTTACACCAGGTGAAGATTTGCTTCTCTGTGTTGGTTAAAGAAGATGAAATATTTCTGCTGGGACGCACTTGGGATGAACTGCAGTATTTTGAAACCAAAAGATGAGAGATCATGGTATTTACGCTATGTTTAAGGAGCCTGGGAGAAGACGAGAGGAGAATATTCTCAAGGGGAGACTAAGCTACCCCCTAACCCTGAAATGAAATTCATGTTAAAAAGTAAATACTATTTCTATAAAGAAATATTCTTCTGATGCAGACTGGTTCTTCAATGAGTCTTCTGATCCTGGTGCTCATTGAGTGGGGTAAGACTTTGATTCTCATCTTCAGTCCTGTAAAGCTGTAATTGTTTTGTTCTGACCCTTCACGCTGTCAGGTCAGAAATGTGTATTTCACATTTTCATTAGGGTGAGCAGCTTAACGGGATGCCTAAATTGAGGCAAATGGAGTTGAGTGAGTTTGGCTCAGCACAGCTCCGCGGTCTCATCCGTGGCGTTGACTCCTCTTCCAGCTGAAGGGAGAGGCAGAAGCTGCTGGGGTTTTGCCTGCTGAAAACGGAATGGGAGACGTGCTTGTGAGTGCCCTGACCACCAGGATGCCACGCTGTGTCATACTCAGGCTCCCTTCAAGATCCTTTTCCTCTTCAGGTGGCATCTTAAACCAGTGAATTCTCAGTTTGGCTGTTTCTTCCCCTAGGCTATTCCTCTCCCTCATGCCCTCTGCCGGTGCTCTCAGCCATACCTTGTTTTCACCTTTAAATCTGGTGCAATTTGAAGTCAGGTGCTGCTGTTTCCACACACTGGGGAGTGGTTTTATAATTTCAGGACAGCATCAGGGATTCCATTTTTGCCTGGGATTAGTCAGTGTGTTATAACTGGTTCATACTCACAACCACTCACAGCTATCTCCCAGCACTTAAATCCCTTCTGTAAGCCAGGTTTCACCTCTTTGCCCACTTCCGGACGCACAAGGCATGACTAACGCCATCAACATGTCACGGTGGTTCACGGTGCCTATTGTGGACCTCTGCAGCCTGGCAAGGGGAGCTGTGAGCAGGGGTGTGAAGGGATGGCTTATTGAAAGGCTGATTCACCGTTTGTTAAACTCACATAAACTCTTTACACAGGGGGCCCTTACACCACCGCCAATACCTTTGCTCTGCACGTTATGGGGAAATCAAGACAGATTCCATGGCGTTTAGCCTCTTAATTGCATATTCTCTAAATTGCCCCGAGGAAAGGTTTGATGCTCACCCCAGTTCAAACTAATGGCTTTGGGCTCAAATTTCTCTTCTGGTCTCCCTGACTTCACCACCCCAAGGTTTCTGAGACAGCGATGTTAAACTCCTCATGTCCTGAATCAGGATCATGCAAAATTCCTGTCCTCCTTCCCTCTCTCCCTCCCAACAAATTAAAAATGCTTTTCTTTCTCACAATGTCTTTCCAAAAAACAATGAAAGAAAGTTAGGATATTTCTACATTTCCTCCAAATTATTAAAATAATAAACAGAGCTCTCGTTCTGGGCACCTTAAGGTTGTTTCGAAATTGTGAGGAAGGGAAACAAGTGCAGAGCAAAAGTTAATTGCAGGAGGTCAGGAATGGAGCTGATGATCTGGTCTGTGTCACTTGGATCAGCTGCTCTATTCATT
Source organism: Neomorphus geoffroyi (assembly GCA_033558235.1). Lineage (NCBI taxonomy): Eukaryota > Metazoa > Chordata > Aves > Cuculiformes > Neomorphidae > Neomorphus > Neomorphus geoffroyi. Next base: position 366,215 of record JAUMJM010000121.1, on the reverse strand, counting down.
GATTCCATCAAACTGTAGGTACCGCAATGGGATTCCGCGATACAAATGCACCTGCCTGAAGGTGTGCCCGCAGTGAGAAAGTGAGAGACCCTCTGCAGGGACTCGCTGCAGGCAGGGGAAGTGTTTGGGAAAGCTGGATGCTCTGCCTTCAGAAGGGACCTTCTCTTTCCTTGGGCTGTACAGGAGGACAAACTCAGAGTAGATGGCTACAGTGCTGTTCATCCCACTCCAGCTCCTTAGAAGTGACTGGTCCAGGCTATCTGGCTGCACAGGTGTAAATTATCATTATCCCATTTCAGTTCAGATAAATAAAGGCATGGTTTCCATTGTCCTGTATCTTCAGGCTCTCTCCTTCCTTGGTAGACACGAAGCCCTGAATGGCAGCGCAGAATCACACCTCAGTGGCAGAGTTCATTCTCAAGGGCCTGAGTGACCAAGTGGAGATGAAGGCAGCCCTCTTTGTGCTGTTCCTGCTCATCTACACCGCCACCCTTCTGGGCAATGTGGGGATAATCGTAGTCATCCGAGGTGACCCACGACTCCACACATCCATGTACTTCTTCCTTGGCAGCCTCTCCATTGTTGACATCTGCTTCTCCTCCGTAATTGCTCCCAGGACCTTGGCGAACTTCCTATCGGAGAAGAAGACCATTTCCTTTGTTGGCTGCATGGGTCAAGCCGCCTTCTACATTGTCTTTGTGACAACTGAGTGTTTTCTACTGGCCGTCATGGCATACGACCGGTACGTGGCCATCTGTAACCCCCTGCTGTATTCCTCTGTTATGACTCGGAGGCTGTGCATGTGGCTGGTGATAGGGTCCTACGTTGGGGGTGTCTTGAACTCCATCATACAGATGACTTTCATCATTAGGCTGCCCTTCTGCAGCTCCAATGTCATTAACCACTTCTTCTGCGACGTTCCTCCCCTCCTGGCTCTGTCCTGTGCCAGCACCTACATCAACGAGATGATCCTCTTCTCCTTGGCTGGTGTCATTGAGCTCAGCACCATCTCCACCATCCTGGTCTCCTACATCTTCATCTCCAATGCCATCCTGAGGATCCGTTCAGCTGAAGGCAGGCAAAAAGCTTTCTCCACCTGCGTGTCCCACCTGACAGCAGTGGTCATGTTGTATGGGACAACAATCTTCATGTATTTACGCCCAAGCTCCAGTTACTCTCTGAACACGGACAAAGTGGTCTCTGTCTTCTACACGATAGTCATCCCAATGCTCAACCCCCTCATCTACAGTCTGAGGAACCAGGAGGTGAAGGATGCTCTGAGGAGAAGAGCGGAAAGAATCACAGTCATGCTCTGAACCCGCCTCAATGAAACCTGATACAGGATTTCTCTCAGAGGCTGTGGAGCCTCATCCATGGAGATATTCCAATGTTGCCTGGATGAGGCCATAAACCACCTGATGTGGCTGTGAAGTCAGCCCTGCTGTGAGTGGGACATAGAATAATTTTTGATCAGAAAGGACATCTAGGAGGACTGTGGTCCTATAAATGGCAAGTTATACAGTTATGTATGTATGTGTGTATATATATATAAAAATACAATATTAAATGTATGTTACACCATATATTTATATATAACACAATATATTCTTGTGTTAAATATTGTGCTAATTTTTCTCTCTTGCCTCAGCTCAGCTGTGTTCTCAATGAATTATGGGCTGTATCGGGGAGGCAGCTCCTGTGAAAAGCTCTTCCTAGGAAGGATGGAAAAGCAAGAGCTAAATGGATAAACTTGGAGGTGTTAATGCAGTTGGGAGTAATGGGATCTCATGCACAAGTCAAATAAATGATATATAAATTCTTAAATAGGTTTATGTGAAATCAGCTGCGCAGTTAAATCGATCTTTGTCACTTCTTCTTAGGCAACCAAACACCTTTGTCCTTTCATCCCCCTTCACACAATTTCTGCTTTTCAAAGCCTTGGAACAAAGCTCTAATGAGCTTTCTAATTTATGGCCATGGAACTTTGTTACGAACACAGACAATAATGTTATCAGTAGAGTCTGCACCCACAGATCTGCAGTTTGGCGTGAGGCAGTGAGGAAAATGAATTAAAATAAAACCACAAACAAACAGACAAAAACAACAGATAAAAACCCAAGCCACCACCAAACAAACAAAATAAAGACTCCGAAGTCTTTATTTCTTCTGCAAGAAGCAGCTCCTACCAGAAATAGCACCTCCCCCCTTCCACCACATTCTGCATGGAAACCTGTAGGTGCTGTGAAAATGCAATGTCATGAGGGGGAACAGAAACCACAGTTTCCTCCCATCCTCTTAAACTCTTTCTATTTCCTTTGCATTTCATCACTTGAAACTCAGACATGTCCCTGATCAAACCATCTTCACAAACTCCTCTGGGAGGGGATGTGGAAATCATCATCTGAGACAGGAAGCTTGGCTGAGTCTTGGCTGAGGATTTTCCACTTGCAGTCACTCGATGTGAGCAGTATTAGAATCACGGAATCATGAAATGGTTTGGGTTGAGAGGGACTTCAAAGACATCCAGTTCCAACCGCCTGTCATGGGCATGGACATCTCCCACTGGTCTTGAGCCCCCAGGGATGGGACATCTACGACTCCTTTGGGAAACCTGTGCCAGGGTCTTCCCACTCTCATAGGAAACCATTTCTTCCTAAGAGCTCATCTAATGACCCCTCCCAAAGTGGGAGTGGGATGTAACCAGTCTCACCAGTGATGTGACTGCAGAAAGTCATTATCAAGGGTGAAGCCAGCAGCCCAACTGAAGTGCACGTACACCAATGCACGCAGGATGGGAAACAAACAAGAGGAGCTCGAAATCCTGGCCCGGCAGGAGAACCATGATATAGTTGCTGTCATGGAAACATGGTGGAATGACTCTCACAACTGCAGTGCTGCCATGGAAGGCTACAAACTCTTCAGGAGAGACAGGTGTGAGAGAAGGGGTGGGGGGGTGGCCCTGTGTACTAAGAAAACTCTTGATGCTGTAGAAGTTGAGATTGGAGATGACCAGATTGAGTGCCTATGGGTAAGAGGAAGAGGGGCAAGCAAGACCGACATCCTGGTAGGAGTGTGTTACAGACCACCCGATCAGGAGGAAGAGGTGGATCTACTGGTGTTTAAGCAGCCGCAAGTTGCCTCAAGATCATCTGCCCTTGTTCTTTTAGGAGACTTTAATCTCCCAGATATCTGCTGGGAACTTAACACAGGCGACAGGAGGCAGTCCAGAAGGTTCTTAGAATGCGTTGAGGGTTGCTTTTTGTCACAGTTGGTGAGTGAGCTACCGGGGGTGAGGCTCTCCTTGACCTGCTGGGTACAAATAGAGAAGGGCTGGCGGGTGATGATGTGGTCGGAGGCTGTCTGGGCTGCAGCGACCAGGAGATAATCGAGTTCTCCATAAACAATGGAACAAGGAAGGGCATGAACAGGGCATCCACGCTGGATTTTCGGTGGGCTGATTTCAGATTATTGAAGGAACCAGTCAGGAGAGAACCCTGGGAAATAGTCCTTCAAAGCCTGGGGGTTCAGGAAGGCTGGGGGTACTTGCAGAAGGAAATCTTGAAGGCGCAGGAGCAGGCTGTCCCGATGTGCCGTAAGACGAGCCGCAGGGGCAAACGGCCGGCCGGGATGAGTGAGGAGCTTCTGAAGGAGCCAAGTGAGAAAAGCAGGGTGTATCACCTTTGGAAAGAAGGGCAGGTGAGTCAGGTTGTGTTCAAAGATGTTGTTAAGTCATGTAGGAAGAAAATCAGGGAGGCAAAAGCCCAGCTGGAGCTCAAATTGGCCATTTGTTAAGGATAATAAGAAGTGTTTTTACAGATATATTAATGGCAGAAAGAAGGGCAGCAATGATCTCCACTTCTTATTGGACATTGAGGGAAATAGAGTAACTAAAGATGGGGGAAAGGCTGAGGTGCTTAATGCCTTCTTTATCTCCGTTTTCAATGCTAAGGCTGATTGTTCACTGGACAACTGGTCTTCTGAGGTGGTGGATGGGGTCAGGGAGCAATACAGCCCCCCTGTCATCCAGGAGGAAAATGCTAGAGACCGGCTGAGCCACTTGGATCCTCATAAATCTATGGGGCCAGATGGGATCCACCCTAGGGCGATGAGAGAGCTGGCGGACGAGCTTGCTAAGCCTCTTTCCATCATTTATCAGCAGTCCTGGCTCACTGGAGAGGTCCCGGATGACTGGAAGTTGCCCAGTGTGACGCCCATGCACAAGAGGGGCCGTAGGGACAATCCAGGTGATTACAGACCTGTCAGCCTGACCTCGGTTCCAGGTAAAATGGAGCAGATAATCCTGGGTGCGATCATGCAGCACCTACAGAATGACCGGGAGATCAGACCCAGCCAGCATGGATTTAGGAGAGGCAGGTCCTGCCTGACCCACCTGATCTCCTTTTACGTCCGTGTGACTCGCCTGGTGGATGAGAGGAAGGCTGTGGGTGTCCCTGGACTTCAGCAAGGCCTTTGACACCGTCTCCCATAGGAGACTCCTGGAGAAGCTGGCAGCCCGTGGCTTGGATGGGAACGCCCTGCGCTGGGTTAGGAACTGGTTGGATGGCCGAGCCCAGAGAGTGACAGTGAACGGTGTCTCCTCCAGCTGGCGGCCGGTCACTCGTGGTGTCCCCAGGGATCGGTGTTGGGCCCGGTCCTGTTTAATATCTTTATTGATGATCTGGATGAGGGGATCAAGTCCATCATTAGCAAGTTGGCAGATGACACCAAGCTGGGAGGAAGTGTCGATCTGCTGGAGGGTAGGAGGGCCCTACAGAGGGACCTTGACAGGCTGAAGGGATGGGCTGACTCCAATAGCATGAGGGTTAACGAGTCCAAATGCCGGGTCCTACACTTTGGACACAACAAACCCATGCGGAGCTCTGGGCTGGGGACAGAGTGGCTGGAGAGTAGTCAGGTGGAAAGGGACTTGGGAGTGCTGGTGGACAGGAAACGCAACATGAGCCAGCAGTGTGCCCAAGTGGCCAAGAAGGCCAATGGTATCTTGTCCTGCATCAGGAACAGTGTGGCCAGCAGGACTAGAGAGGTCATCATCCCCTTCTCCTCGGCACTGGTCAGGCCGCACCTCGAGTGCTGTGTCCAGTTCTGGGCCCTCAGTTTAAGGAAGATGTTGAGATGCTGGAGTGTGTCCAGAGGAGAGCGACGAGGATGGGGAAGGGGCTGGAGCACAAGCCCTGTGAGGAGCGACTGAGGGAGCTGGGGTTGTTCAGCCTGGAGAAGAGGAGGCTCAGGGGAGACCTTATTGCTCTCTACAACTGCCTGAAAGGAGGTTGTAGTCAGGCAGGGGTTGGTCTCTTCTCTCAGGCGACCGGTGACAGAACAAGAGGACACGGTCTCAAGCTTCGCCAGGGGAGGTTTAGGCTCGATATTAGGAAAAAACTCTTCACTGAGAGGGTGATTGGCCATCGGAATGCGCTGCCCGGGGAGGTGGTGGAGTCACCGTCCCTGGAGGTGTTCAAAGGGAGATTGGATGAGGCACTTAGTGACACGGTTTAGATGATGAGTAGGTGTTGGCGTTGGGTCATAGGCTGGACTCAATGATCTCAAAGGTCTTTTTCAGCCTTGTGATACTGTGATCTGGCTTATGAGGACAGGCTTATGAGTTGGGGTTGTTCAGCCTGGAGAAGAGGAGGTTCTGGGGAGACCTTAGAGCAGCCTCCCAATACTGAAAGGGGCTCCAGGAAAGCTGGGGAGGGGCTCGGGATCAGGGAGTGCAGGGATGGGACGAGTGGAACGGTTTTGAGCTGCAAGAGGGGAGATTGAGCTGAGATCTTGGGGAGAAATGTTTTGCTGTGAGGATGGGGAAACCCTGGCACAGATTGCCTGGAGTAGTCGTGGCTGCCCCAGTCCCTGGAGGTGTTCAAGGCCAGGTTGGATGGGGCTTTGAGCACCCTGATCACCCAATCGCAGGGCAATGCTTTTCTATTCACCCCCTGTGCATCTTCCAGGGCTCACGGTCTGGTGCCTTCCAGCACAAATGCAAATCTACATTAAAAACAACAAAGACCATCTATACCCTTCTCTATCTTGCTTCCCCACACTTCCATAGCTCAGTGTTCTCTTCCAACTGCCCCATCCTCTCTGTTTTTTAAATGTCTGGGACAAAGGTTTCATTGCTCTTTGAACTGAAGGTTTTATAATGTTTCTTCATCTGCAGAAGCTTTCGGGAAACACTGGCAGTCAGGGTTCATCAGAATGAACCTGACAAATTACTTCTGTTCGATAGCATCATAGAACCATGGAATGGTTTGGGTTTGAAGGGGCTTCAAAGCCCATCCAATTCCAACCCACCTACCATGGGCAGGGACACCTCCCACTGGATCAGGGGGCTCCAAGCCCCATCCAGCCTGGCCTTCAACACTTCCAGGGATGGGGCTTCCATGGTTTCTCTGGGCAACCTGGGCCAGAGCCTCCCTCTACAGAAATGATTTCTTCCTAGTACCTCATCTGATGATGCTTTTGAGCATTGTGAAGACACCAGTGAAATGTAGGGAAATAAGTGTCTCTGTTGGAGAGGACTCCCCTTTGCCACAATCAAACCATTCACACAGCGGATACTCCATGAGGTTTGTTTTCAGCACCCTTCACTCCAACGTTGCCCCATCAATCCCATCTCCTTGTTGGTAGCAAAGGGCTTTTTCTTTTAACACAGAAGGTCGTGATCGTTGGATAAATAAAAAGCAAACTGCGCTGGTCTTGTCTTCCTGCAAGACCAGGTGGTGGCACGGACAGCCCCCTACAGGAGAGCTGGTCTGGAAGAGCTGGTGCATCCAGAAAGGTTTTAGGGGGTTAGGAATTGAATGGGGCTTTTGCTGAGCAGATCAAAAGAATGATCAGAGGGAGGAGGCTCCTGAGGGAGAGCAGCTTGCACAAACATCTGGGCTAAGGCTTAATCTGGAATAAAAACCCTCCGCCAGTCAGCCTGGGTGATCTGCTCCCAAGCATTTTCCTTGTCACATGGCTTCCACCCATCAGAGGGGCTTCTCAAGGAGCTGCAGGCACCACATCCACCCACGTATTCCCTTCTCACCGAGCAGGTAAAAATAGGTTTGATGGTTCGAGTTGGTGACCCTCGTCGTGCTGCCTCTTGCACGCTTGACAACGTGTTGGAGTGCGAGCGATTCAAGGTGCTGCACTGCTCTCTAAGGTGTGAACCCACAGCACATTTCACAGTGCTTTCCTTTCACCATGACTCAACTCCAGCTCTTGGCATACTTCATATCGTAAAAAATGCACTATTGAGCGACACCTGAAAAACCTGCGCCAGTGCCTTCCTGTGGCAGCTGGACTTGGTGCAATAAGTCATGAGGACTGGATTGCTTTTTAAGATTTCACATGAAGCATTATGCATTTATGTCTTTGCTCTGTAAGGAAATTCCACATTCAAATGCTCAAATTGCAAACCTAAATGATAAAACCCCAGCTTCAACCTAATTAACGCTTCCAGTTTGTTCGCATGGCTGAAGCTTCCCATGTTCCTGTTGAGATGAGACAGAAATTGAGAGGGAAGAACTGCTCTGTGAAGCCCTGCAGTAGGGGCTCATGCTCAGGAATGGCTCCACCTGTACTCGGCAAGTTCTTAAATATTTCTGGTATTTGAAATATTTTATTTAATATTTAAATATGTTTTTAATATTCAGGGTTTTCTTAACCCTGAAGCTGTTCAGGATGTGATTTTGTCTCCAGGTTGCCACTACAGGACAGAAAAGTACACCTCTAGGACACAAACAATTGAATCCCAGTGGTGAAACAGTTGTCAACAGATGGAGATACATCCTTCAAGGGTACGAGTCTTCCAGACGGAGCTGCAACCACATCTCCATTCCCAACCAGTGCTGGCTGAGGAGATCTGAGGATGGTAAAGGGAGCAGTGCTGCGACTTTGTTACCTTCCTACAATCACTTCAGCCTTCTGTATATTATTATTCTGCCCGCTCTGGGGTAGTGGACGCTGGTTTGTGTCTGGGATGTGCTGGTACAGTTGCACCTAAGGGAAGCCTATCCAATCTCTCCTAGAGCATCCGTGACGCCAACCCAAGTGTCTTAACTGAGTCTAGGAGGTTTGCTTGAAAAACGCTGTTATTGTTAACTTGTTCTTAATTTGTGCTGTCACTTTCTTGTTTTAACAAATAGAGTAAAACTTGATTTCACAGGGTATTTGAGAGTTTGGGCTTCTTTTCTGATCGCTCTCTGTGATTTTTGTTCTGAAGTAACACAATTAGGAATCCACAACATCCTGACATCTAAGCAAAAAAGAATATGGATACATAGAATCATAGAATCATCTGATTGGAAAAGACCTTTGAGATAATTGAGTCCAACCATACCTGTCCCCTTACTAAACCCTGTCCCTGAGAAATGCCTCAACCTGTCTTGCAGACACCTCCAGGGATGGCGACTCCACCCCCTCCCTGGGCAGCTGTGCCAATCCCCGACCACCCTTCCAGGGAAGAAATTCTTCCCAATGTCCAGTCTAAACCTCCCCTGGCACAACTTGTGGCCGTTTCCTCTCGTCCCATTGCTGTCACTTGTGAGCAGAGCCCAGCACCCACCCCGTCACAGCCTCCTTCCAGGCAGTTGTAGGCAGTGATGAGGTCTCCCCTCAGCCTCCTCTTCTCCAGGTTAAACACCCCCAGTTCCCTCAGTCTCTTCTCGTAACACTTGTCCTCCAGCCCCTTTCCCAGCCCCGTTCCCTTCTCTGGACGCGCTCCAGCCCCTCAAGGTCCTTCTTGGAGTGAGGGGCCCAAACCTGACCCCAGCACTCGAGGTGCGGCCTCCCCAGCGCTGAGCACAGGGGCACAATCACCCCCCTGCTCCTGCTGGCCACGCTGGGGCTGACACAGGCCCAGATGCCATTGGCCCTCTTGGCCACCTGGGCCACTGCTGGCTCATGTTCAGCCGCTGTCAGCCAACACCCCCGGGTCCTTCTGTGCCAGGCAGCTCTCCAGCCACTCCTCCCCAAGCCTGAACGCTGCACGGGGTTGTTGTGTCCCAAGTGCAGGACTCCACACTTGGCCTTGTTGCACCTCACCCCGTTGGTCTCAGCCCATCGGTCCAGCCTGTCCAGACCCCTCTGCGGAGCCTCCCTGCCTTCAAGCAGATCCACACTCCCACCCAGCTCGGTGTCATCCCCAAACTTGCTGAGGGGGCACTCGATGCCCTCATCCAGATCACTGATAAAGATGTTGAACAGGACTGGACCCAGCAGTGACCCCTGGGGACACCGCTCGTGACTGGTTTCACACTGGATTTAACCCCATTCCCCACCCCCCTTTGGGCCCCGCCAGCCAGCCAGGCCTTTGCCCAGCAGAGGCTGTGCCCGTCCAGGCCAAGGGCAGCCAGGTTCTCATCAGAATGCTGTGAGAAACGGTCTCAAAGGCTTTTCTGAAGTCCAGGTACAGCACAGCCACAGCCTTTCCCTCGTCCGTTAAACGGGTAACCTTGGCAAAGAAGGAGATCAGATTGGTCTGGCAGGACCTGCCTTTGGTGAACCCATGTTGACTGGGCCTGATCACCTGGTTGTCCCGTGTATGCTGTGTGACAGCGCTCAAGACGATCTGCTCCGTGACCTTCCCTGGTACCGAGGTCGGACTGACAGTCCTGTAGTTCCCTGGATCTTCCCTCCGACTCTTCTTGCAAATAGGTGGAACATTTGCCAGTCTCCAGTCTAGCAGCACTTCCCCAGTCAGCCAGGACTGCTGCGAGATGAGGGAAAGGGGTTTGGAGAGGACCTCTGCCAGCTCCCTTAACACCCTCGGGGGGATCCCCTCTGGCCCCATAGACTTGTGAATGCCTATTGGCCAAGAGGTCTCTAACCAGATCCTCCTGGACTGTTGGAGCTTTGCGCTCAGTGTCTTCTGGCTCAGGAGGCTGAGAACCCAGAGAATGTCTTACCTCACTATTAAAAGATCAAGGCAAAGAAGGCATTAAGTACCTCTGCCTCGTCCTCATCCCTCGTCACTACTGTTCCCCCTGCATCCAATAAAGGAGGGAGATTCTCCTTGGTCTTCCTGTTGTTGTTAATATATTTGAAGAAACACTTTTTACTCTCTTTCACTGATCTGGCCAGTTGGAGTTCTAGTTGGGCTTTAGCTTTTCTAATTTTCTCTCTACACGATCTCGCCTCACCCTTGGAGTCTTCCTGGGATGCCTGCCCCCTCTTCCAAAGCTCATAAACTTTCCTCCTCTTCCTGAGATCGATACAAAGCTCTCTGCTAAGCCAAGTTGATTTTCCTCCCCGCCCACTTGCTTTACGGCACACGGGGATGGGCTGCTCTTATGACGCCAGGATTTTCTTCTTGAGAAGCATCCAGCCCTCTTGTGCCCCTCGGTCGTTTAGAACCACCTCCCAACGAACTTTATCAAGCAGCCTTTTAAACAGTTGGAAGTTTGCCCTCTGGAAAACCAGGGTAGCTGTTCTGGTGACCCTACTCCTTACTTCTCCAAGAACTGAGAGTTCTGTCCTCTCATGATCACTGTGCCCCAGGCGGCCTCCAACACTCACCTCTCCTACGAGGCCCTCTCTATTCACAGACAGCAGATCCAGCGAGGCACTTTCTCTGGTCGGTTCACCCATCAGCTGTGTTAGGAAGTTCTCTTCCACACACTTGATGAACCTCCTAGACCGTGTCCTTTCTGCTGTATTATTCTTCCAGCAGATATCTGAAAGGTTGAAATCCTCCACAAGAACAGGGCCCAGTGATCGGCAGACTTTTCCCAGTTGCCTGTAGAAGAGCTCACCAGTTTCTTTGTCCTGGCTGGGTGGCCGCTAACAGACTCCTACCACTGTATCCGGCTTACTGCGCATTCCACTGCTTTCAACCCGTAAGCACTCATTACCATTGTTGAGTTCCACGCAGTCAAAACAGTCTCTAACAGAGAGCGACCCCACCACCTCTCTTTCCTAGTCTGTCCCGTCTAAGAGTTCACAGCCGCCGCTGGCAGCACTGCAGTTTTGTGGATCATGCCACCACATTTCCATGAGGGCAATTACATCGTCGTTTTCTTGCTTTGCAATGGCTTCTGGCTCCCCTTGTTTGTTGCCCGTGCAGCGCGCGTTACTGTAAATGCAATTCAGTTGGGCTGTTGTTTCCACTCCTTTCCTGAGTGGAATAGCCGTAAGTCCTAAGTGTCTTCTAGCTGTGGTTTGTAACCTGACAGTAATCTTCAGTTCTGGCTGCCACCTGGAGTGCTCTCCCCCACTCCCACTCCGGTGGCAGACCAGAGCCCCTCACTGGTACCCTGTGTTTCAGAACCTGAAGTGCCATTCCCATGCATTATTCCATCAAGCCCAGTGCTGTTCCCCTCCCCCCTTCCCATCTAGTTTAAAGCTTTCTTGATTAGCCCTACCAATTCCTCGGAAAGTGTCCTCCTGCCCCCGGGGGACAGGTGTACCCCACCGCTTGCCAGCAGGCCTGGTGTGCAGGCCAACCCATTGTCAGAGAACTCAAAGTTTGGTTCTTTGCACCAGGTTCGGAGCCAGGCATTTAATTCCTGGCTCTTCCCACTCCTTCCCTCACCATTCCCTATGACAGAAGAGAAAACTACCTGCGTACCTGAACCCTTTATCATTCATCCTAAAGCCCTAAAGTCCTTTCTAATCACTCTGAGCTTTCTGGTTGGTTTTTCATTATTTCCTATCTGAAAGATGAGTAGTGGATAATAATCTGCAGACTTAACAACGTGTGGGAGTTTCCTTAGCACAGCGCCGGCCGAGGCCTCCGGTAGGCAGCAGACTTCCCTAAGTAATGGCTCTGGTCTGCATATTGGACCTTCGGTTCCTTTCAGGAGGGAGTCCTCAACGACTATAACCATCCAATTCTTCTTTAGAAAAGCCATTTTAATTGAGGGCTTTGGGTTTCTTAGTCTGGGGAAAGTTTCCGGGTTGTGAGAATTGTCAACACTGGGGTTCGGCTCCACTTGCAGACTTTTATATCTCTTGTGCAAGGGAACCTGCAGGGCTGAGTTTTGAAACGGGGGGGGGACACGTCAGCTGCAACGAGCAAGAATGTGCTGCCATTCTCCTCCATCTCCTAAATTACCGTTCTCGGTTGAGCGGTTAGAGGACGGGGAGTCCTCTGTCACACAAGGCACGTGTCTCACTGTTGGGGCTGAGACGGGGAGCGCAGAGTGTTATTCCAGAAGTTGATGTCTCTCTCACATTCCCTGATAGTCCTTAGCCCTGTTACCTCCTCTCTACCTGAGCACAGCCGCCACAGGTGACCCTACCACTGGCATCTGATACCAGCGCAGGAGGGGGGCACGTCCTGCAGCCTCGTGCCCGGGTGGCTCAGCTTGAGGGGCCGTGTCAGTCATGGCTGGTGCAGAGCTAGGAGATGTCTTAGTTTTCTGACGGGTGGCACCGTGGTTTTCTGGTGTTTCTGACTGAGATCCAGGGCGCTCCTTGCTCGCCCTGCCTGCTCGCCCTCACCTCGCGGATTGCCTTAGCAAACTGCCGAGCCACGCTCTGCTGCCGAGACACACACCTGTTTGCCCGCTCCTGTTTGTGGCGCTCCGGTTGTTGGCGCTCCTGAGGAGACGTTTCAATCTCCTGCTGATGCTTCTGGGACTGCCCCTCTGCCACGTCAGCTGCCCGCGTGGGAGCTGCCCCTTCCGCGTTTCAGGAGTCACGGGCCTGGGGTTGGTTCCCCCCTGGGCTTTCCCTCCCTTGGGGGAATTGCCTGCCCACCTCAATCTAGCACACAGCTGCAGAACTGACCGTTTCTGCTGATGATCCGCGCAGATTTTGGTGCTGTAGTTGGCTGTAACAACACGTAGGATGTGCTTCGGTGGTGATTTCTATGGGCATTCAAAAGAAATCATGCTAGGAGTATTTACCTTCTATTTCAGCTATGAAATGTCCAATGTCCGGACTAATTCAGATGCAGCCACGTGCAGAGGGACCATGGAGGTTTTCTGTCTCTTCTTGCTGTTAACAGATGAGAGAATGCAGCCTTAAGGGGTCTGTGCCTTCAGATTCTGGGGAGCACAACCAAAACCAGTGTTTAGCAAAAGATGACAACCATACACGTGGTACATAAACACATTTATAGATACTCCATATATATCCGTACATGCATCTGTGTATCCACTGGAATCTGCTCACAGTCCGTAGTGTTGACACAACAACCCCACGTGGTGCTCCAGGCTTCGGGAAGAGTGGCTGGAGAGCTGTCTGGCACAGAAGGCCCTGGGGGTGTTGCAGGACAGCAGCTGAACATGAGCCAGCAGTGGCCCAGGTGGCCAAGGAAGCCAGTGGCATCCTGGCCTGTGTCAGAAACAGCGTGGCCAGCAGGAGCAGGGCCCCTGGACTTGGCACTGGCGAGGACACACCTGGGTCCAGTTTTGGGCCCCTCACTCCAAGAAGGATATTGAGGGCCTGAAGCACGTCCAGAGAAGGGGAAGGGAGCTGGTGAAGGGGCTGGAGAGCAGGTGTTACGAGGAGCAGCTGAGGGAGCTGGGATTGTTTAACCCGGAGTTTTCTTTTTGGGGGCCAAGAGGAGGCCTCATTGCTCTCTACAACTGCCTGAAAGGAGGTTGTAGGGAGGTGGGTGCCTGTCTCTTCTCCCAAGTGACAGGTGATGGGATGGGAGGAAATGGCCTCAAGTTGCACCAGGGGAGGTTTAGTTTGCATATTGGGCAAAATTTCTTCACCAAAAGGGTTCTCGGGCACTGGCAGAGGCTGCCCAGGGAGGTGGTTGAGTCACCATCCCTGCAAGTGTTTAAAAGACGGGTAGGTGAGGCTCTCAGAGATGGTTCAGTAGTGGCCAGGTACGGTTGGACTCAATGATCTCAAAGGTCTTTTCCAACCAAATGATTCTATGACTCTACAGCCAAGTTAAGCTCAGCCCATGGACATAGATGCTACCTGATGATTTTCAGTGAGTGTGTAGATACTAAATCTCTTGCTCTTTCTCCTCCAATTGTAACACCATTGACTTGCACGCCCCTCTTGTGCTCAAGAGCTACGAACCCTTTGATTTCAGAAAGGTACCTCGCACCAGGAAGCAGTAACAGCATTCAAAGCAAAAATTTCAGGGGAAAACCAGTAACATTTAAAGTAATTCTAGAAGATTTCTGTGGGGCAGAGGACTGAAATGACAAACTGTTCACAGAATCAAGCAGAACATCTTTGGGTGTATTTGGAACAATGCAGAGAAGAGAAATTTTGTTGGCTCATAAGGCAACACCAGGGAGTGAGAACAGACAGGGTTCAAGAGGGGACAACTCTAAACAAGAGGGTTGTTTCATTTGAACTCTCTGGGCTCCAGGTCACTCCTATTTTTGGCCAGGATCCAGTTGGTTCTATGAAGTGACCCAAGAGGAAAACAGTTTTAATTTGGGTCCTGAGCAAGGACAAGGATTTAAATCCGTTAGACAGGAGCTGGCGCATGCAGTAGCCCTGGGGGTAGTCGGAACAGGACAGAGCATCAAAAACTTGCTCTAAGAGCAGTCAGGGGCAATGGTCCTACCTGGAGCCTCTGGCAGAAAGCTCCAGGGGGGACATGAGGCCAACCTCAAGGCTCCTGGAGTGGAGAATACAAAGCTCCTAGAGACCTACTATGCTCTGATTGAAAAAGAAATCTTAGCAGCGCATGAAGGGCCCCCACGTCCCCCTCAGCTTCTCTTCACAGAGAATCTCTTCCTCATGTGCAGAGCAGTCCTGAGCATTTGGCCACAGAGCATGTTTGGGGACCACCTGGCCCTGTTTGGCCTGGGGACAGGGGTCTGAACAATTGGGTCCATGGGGGTGAGTCCCCAACTCCCTGCCACCGGTCCCCCATGTCCTTTCTATCTCCACAGGCATCACCCTCCTGCTGCTACTCACCCTGTTGGGAGTCTTGGTTGTGGGGCTGGGACTCTTCCAGCAAAAGTTGAGAGGAGCCAGGAGTTCCAGCCCTGCCATGGGGACCATGGGCTGAAAAGTTTGTTTTGAAAGAAACCTCTTGTTCCTGGGATTTCCTGCTTGAGTATCTTTTTGTCAAGAGCTGCAAAATTGTGTTGAGTCTGTAGTACTAATGGAGGCTTTATGGAACCGTTTTTCCCTGCACCGAAGAAACAGCGTGGCCAGCAGGAGCAGGGAGGTGATTGTGCCCCTGTGCTCAGCGCTGGGGAGGCAGCACCTCGAGTGCTGGGGTCAGTTTTGGGCCCCTCGCTCCAAGAAGGACCTTGAGGGGCTGGAGCGCGTCTAGAGAAGGGAACGGAGCTGGGGAAGGGGCTGGAGAACAAGCCCTACGAGGAGCAGCTGAGGGACCTGGGGTTGTTTAGCCTGGAGAAGGGGAGGCTGAGGGGAGACCTCGTCACTGCCTACAACTGCCTGGAAGGAGGCTGTGACGGGGTGGGGGCTGGGCTCTGCTCACAAGTGACAGCGATGGGACGAGAGGAAATGGCCTCAAATTGCACCAGGGGAGGTTTAGACTGGACATTGGGAAGAATTTCTTCACTGGAAGGGTGGTCAGGGATTGGCACAGCTGCCCAGGGAGGGGGTGGAGTCGCCATCCCTGGAGGGGTTTACAAGACGGGTGGATGAGTTCCTTAGGGACAGGGTTTAGTGGGGACACAGGCACGGCTGGACTCGATGCTGTCAGAGGTACACATTTTGAATGCCTGATTGTTTTTACCTTTTTGCCTTCCCTCTTATGTGTTGTTCCTGTCCTGAATGGAGCAGCAACAGCTTGGAGCTCATCATACAGATAATTCCTCAAACATTAAATGCAAAGCAGGTTCTGTAATACCTAGGTAACTCCGGTACCTGCTGATCTGGACTTCTATTCCCAGCTTTCTAGTTCTGTCCTTACAAAAGTGAATGCCCAAAGTCTTGTCGACAGCATGAACGCTCTCTAGAAGGCTCCTCTGGCGAGCGGGTATCCCTGTTTGTCTCATGGATGAAGATGCCCTACAGTTCACAACACACACAGCTAGGTGTTGCCTGTGCTGCTTTACAGCATTGCCTCATGCTGTGGAGGATGAAGACCCTGGCTTTTTTGGTTTCTCTCCTGCAGAAGTGATCCAAAGCTTTCTGTTCAGCAGTCCCTGTGGGGGTCTGGAATAGTGATCTCCATGGATCTCTCACATTTCCATTGGTATCGATTAAAGCAAGTTCAGGTCCCCTCTGAGCTGAGGAAAGGGCAGGCCCTATGTAACTCCCTGCTCCCCAGTCTTTGCCAGAGTTTCTGACTGTGCCACACAGCTTTGCCGGGCACATCTGATATCCAAAGCCTGGTTGGAGGAAAGTTTATTTTCACAGGTCTCACTCATGCCCCATGTTGTCACCTCCATTCCACTCTCTCATCTGCCTGGCCTGGCTGCTGGAGCTCCATTCCATTTGAGCTGCCTGCTCGTTTGCTCCGTGATCCTTCGCGATGGTCTGCGATTCCAGTCTCCACTTCCACTGCTTTTGGGGTTTGGCAGCGTAAGGTCTGCAGCTGGGAGGTGGAGGAGGCAGGGACCTGCGGCACGGTTGGGTCTGTCCCTGCAAAGCACGGGGGCTCAGTCCCTTGGGAGTTCTCAGTATCACAGTATCATAAGGTTGGAAAAGACCTTTGAGATCATCGAGTCCAACCTATGACCCAACACCTACACCTGCTCCTACTTGTCAACTACACCATGGCACTAAGTGCTTCATCCAATCTCTCCTTAAACACCTCCAGGGACGGTGACTCCACCACCTCCCCGGGCAGCGCATTCCGATGGCCAATCACCCTCTCAGTGAAGAACTTCTTCCTAATGTCAAGCCTAAACCTTCCCCTGGCGAAGCTTGAGACCATAAATTGTCCATATCTTCCTGCTTGTGGACACCTGCAGCAGGGGTTCCTCAAAGACAGCCTCTCCCATTGGAAGAGGAACGCCCGGAGAAAGTGTTGACCTTTCCCTGCCCTGCCAGCTTCAGGAAGCCAGGGCACCCAGGGGCACGTTTGTAGCAGCAAAGGTGAGCTGGGAGGGGACGCCTGATGCTGGGGAACTGGGATGGTTTCCTTCCGGAGGGACCTGGGCTTTCTTTCCAACCCTCCCCAGGCCACACAATGATTGCGGCCTCTATTCCTCTTCTTGCACAACACCCGCTGTCAGAGGGAGTGCACTGACATTCCCAGCCCCCTTGGCCAGCGCAGCATGGGGAGAGCGTGGCCACGGAGCGGGATGATGGCTGTCCCATATGCCTGGGCAGCTGGGAGGAGGCCAGCGATGGGATGCCATGCCTCCACCTCTTCTGCTCCCCTTACACCCTGCAGTGGGCTGAGAGAGTTCCCGAGTGCCCAGCCTGCCAGACACACCCCAGCACTTTGCACATCTCTCTTGGCAGGAGACAGCATCGGGCACTGAGGGAGCCATGGGGGTGAGAAGCTCTGCTGCCAAGGACGGCGGCAGGAGGAGGCGGCACCACGCAAGGCCAACGGATGTGGCAGAAGACTCTCGGTGCCCCATCCTGCCTGAGAGACATTGAAAATGCTGCCTATGTGGCCGACTGCAAGCACTGCTTCTGCTTGGCGTGCATCCGGCGCTGGGCCAGCGTGAGCAATAGCTGCCCAATCTGCTGGCAGCCTTTGGAGCGTGTGCTTCTCATGGTGCAAGGAGCTCATGACTACAAGGAGGTCGTGCTCCGCTTGCCCATCCCTGTGTGCAGCAGGATGGCCTTGGACACAGCCTGCAGCCCCAGCCTGCAGCGGCTCCACGACCTGCACAGGCAGCCCATCAGCATCCAAACCTCGGATAACGAAAGCTGCCCTGCTGGGATTCCTCCTGCACATGGGCTGAGGGCAGCTCTGCCACCCTCCAGCACCACCTCCTCGCAGGCCCCTGCACCCAGTGCTTCATCGCAACCAACCCTGGGGAGTGCTCCTCAGGAGCCACCACCACCCAGCACAAGGAAGCGCCTGGCTGGCCCTGCCGCAGCTCCAGACCCACCCAACGGCACAGAGTAGCTGTTTTCATTTTTAATGCGTTGTGTTTTCTACTGTCTGATACGGTACAGCATGAATCATACGGTACCGCATAAACTGTGTGGTATTTTTTAAAACAAGCCCAAGGCCTAAGGGATGATGTTGTGGTTTGAGTTGAATGAGAGTCAGTTTCTTGACTCTAACTCAGCCTTGTCCAAGTAACTTCATTTTCTGAAAGCTAACTGCGTGTTTTTCAGACAGTTTCTCTCTAGCGGTGACAGCACGGGACACTGGTGAGCAGAAGCCCAAGGTTTATACTTACTCCTTTCATAACTAAGGCTATCCTTGAGCTGGAGAAAAACAGCTGCACCTGCAGGGAGGGGCAGACAGGACAGGTGACCCCAATCGGATCAACAAGAGTATTCCATCCCATATGTGTCATACTCGGCATAAAATTGAGACACCACGAGGACCCGTGTGTTCCTGAATCCAGTTCCTGAGACAGACCCCATTCTAGCTGTGGACCCATTCCCTCACATCTGCTCTGCAGCAGCTGTGATGACCTACAGTCACCACGAAGGCTCTAGAGGGGAACTTGTATTAGGAGCAGCTGAAGTCACTTGTTCTGTTCAGCCTGGAGGAGACTGAGAGGGGATTTCATAGCAGTTTGCTGCCTCCTCACAAGGGAAGGAGGTGAAAGAGATGCTGAGCTCTTCTCTCTGGTGACCAGTGATAGGACCTGAGAGAATGGCAGGAAGATGGGCCAGGGGAGGGTTAGGTTGAACATTAGGAAAAGGTTCTTCACCCAGCAAAGTCCTGCAGCAAGGGCCCATGCTCAGGAATGGCTCTACTTGGCAAGATTTTAAATATTTCTAGGGTGTTGGAGCACTGGAACAGCTCCCCAGGGAAGCAGTCACAGCACCAAGGCTGCCAGCATTCAAGAAGCATCTGGACGATGCCCTCAGCATCACAGTGTGAATGTTGGGAGGGTCGTATGTAGGGATAGGAGTTGGACTCAATGATCCTTTTCGGTCCCTTCCTACTTGGGTACTTCTAGGATTCTATGACAGTCATGGAGGGGGAGGGGCGCAATTTCATATATTTCTATATATTTTATTACTTTCTAATCATCATTATTACTGTTATTATTATTGTTGTTGTTACTATTGTTATTTCGTTAAAGCTGTAGTTTTAGTTTCCAACCCGCATTTCCTGTCATTTTCCTCTCCCATTCTTCTGGGGGTCAGGGGAAGGGTAGCTGGGAGCCCAAATGCATGGTTTTAGCCGCCGAAATTAGCTGAGTTGGGGCTAAACTGTGACAGATGAGGATAAGGCAGAGATCTTCCTGATACTGCAGAACTGTTAATGGAGGGTTTGCTGAGGTGTTGTTGGGCTGTTGTGTTATCTTTCCTTTGATTGTGCTGGCTCAATTACATCCCAAAACAACCAGTAGATAAAAAGAAAATCAGCAAAGATGTGTTGGCTTCCATCTTCGGCCTGGGAAGGCTTCCTTTGGCACATGTCACTCCAGTGCTGGGTGCTGGCATTCCCCTGCCGGAGAGGCTTGCCTCTCCTTGGCCTTCTGCCACTGTCTGAGTGCGTAAACAATGCAGGATGAGCCTCGGTCTTCAGACAGAATCGTAGAATGGTTTGGGTTGGAAGGGACCTAAAGGCCAGCCAGTTCCAATCCCTGCCATAGTTCAGGTTGCTCCAAGCCCCATCCAACCTGGCCTTGAACACCTTGAGGGAGGAGGCAGCCATGACTTCTCGGGGCAACCTGTGCCAGTGCCTCCTCACCCTCACAAGAAAACATTTCTTCCCAAGATGGCTGGAGCCTGTTCAGCCCACCCCGGTCTCTGGAAGCTGACACCTCACTGCGTTGGTTTAAAGTGTTTTAACAAGATCTAACAGTCTGGTGAGATGCAAGTTGCTGCAGTGTTTCGGGAACCAGCATTCTGCACAGATCGTCAGAGGAGCACAGAGCAAGATGTGGTAGTGCCAGCGCGAGGGACAGCACCACGCGCTCCCCATGTCAGCCCTCAGCCAGAGCTACAGCCTGGCTTTTCCCTCCCCAGGGATGTGGGCAGACACCACTTCTCTGGGCAACCTGGGATAGGGCCTCCCCACCCTCACAGAAAAACATTTCTCCTTAAGATCTCACCTCAATCAGCTCAAAAACGTTCCCCCTCGTCCTGTTCCGGCACCCCCTGATCAGGGAGCTGCTCTAAGATCTCCCCGGAGCCTTTTCTTCTCCAGGCTGAGCAATCCCAGCTCTCCCAGCCTGTCCTCAGATGGCAGGTGCTCCAGCCCTCGGATTACCTCCGTGGCCTCCTCTGGATCACTTACAACTGTTTCATGTCCTTCTCATGCTCAGGACTCCAGACCTGGACCCCGGGCTCCAGGTGGGGTCTCCCCAGAGCGGAGCAGAGGGGCAGAATCCCCTCCCTCGCCCTCCTGGTCCCACTGCTCTGGGTGCAGCCCAACCAACCATGGGTGGTTTCTGGGTGGTGAGTGCACTTTACCAGCTCATGTGGGGCTTCTCATCTCCCACCACCCTGAAGGCTTTCTCCTCAGGGCTGCTCTCAAATCCTTTCTCCACCCAGCCTGTATTGATACTGAGGGATGCCCTAGCCCAGGTGCAAGACATGGCACTTGGCCTTGATGAACCTCGTGAGGTTTTCACAGGCCCCTCCCCAGCCTGTGCAAGTCCCTCTGGATGCATTCCTTTCCTCCGGTGTGTCAACCATGCATGTTGCAGACTCTCTTTTTAGATGACCTTTTCCCTTCTTCAATAAAGTGCAAGAATTATTTGGAAGAAGCCTTCAACTTCTGAGGGAGAGGATGAAAATTCTTTCCTGAGTAATTTTTCAATTCTGAGGAGAAAAAAAGAACATGTTGGTTGATGATGGCTTTGTCAGAGGAGCCGACTTAAGCTCACACCATTTCCTCCTGTGCCGTGGAACTCTGTTACACCTGGGATTGACATTCAATACAACAGGAATTCTTCTCAAAATGCCAGAAAAAAGACAATTCCCAAAACCAAAACAATTCCAGCCCTGATCTGAGAGGCTGCTGGTTGAAGTGTCAGCACGACGAACTCGAGGACAGGCTTCCAGGACTCAGGCTTCAAAAGGCAGAGAAGTGAAAGCAATGGGGACAAGAGTTGGTGACAAAGGGAAGGACCAACGCAAAAGCAATGACACACAGTTTTTTACCAAAATCTGGGCATTAGCAACAGATTCCTCAGATTCAGAGAAAAGATCTGTATTGAGGTCTGAAAAAACAAAAGTTGTCTGGAAAAGCTCAAAGGTGGAACAATTCCCCTTCTCCAGCGCAGGGAGAGCCCCCTCAGCCCCTGCCAAGGGCACATTCCAGCACCAGGCATCTGCGCAGTCGCTGCATGGAAGAACCCACAGCTCCTGCTCTGCAGGAGGTGCCACATCACCTCGGCTGGGCTGGGGTAACCTGCGCACAGCGATGCCATTTAAACACCCCTGCCCACGGGCTGAGCCGGGGGCTCTCAGAAACCCCGGGGCTCGGCTCCTGGGCTGCCTCAGGTGCTCGCGGCTCTCTGGGGATTGGGCAGAACCGTGAATCAGCGCTGCTTTGACAGCAGGACGGACAGGGGGACAAGGGGACTTTAAACCCTCCCACCCAGAAGCCGAACCAAACCAGGCTTCCTGCAGCCAAACACCTGCGGGCACAGCCCCAACACCAGCCCCACCGACCGGGCACGGAGCGGCTCGCACCCACAGACAGCACAGAACCAGGGAATCCTGCGGATTCAAAACCCCCTCTAAGTCGTTTGGAAAAGCTCAAAGGTCGCAGCTGAAAAAAACGGGAGCTTCCTGGGTCTCAGAGTAATTCTAGAGCTGAAGCGGAGAGAGACCTCACTGTGCATCAGAGAGTCCACGGCCAACGCTCATCACCGACCCAGGGCTGCCACAACGGCACTCCCTTCCCAAAGCAGGAGGCCGCCGTGCGCAAAAGCCACGCTGCAAAAGAGGTGCACAATGCAGACAAAACCACCAGGGAAGGGACAGTCACAGCACAAGGCGACGGGTGTTTTTTCAGGGAGATGAATCCTAAAGTTTTCCCCGTTGGATTATTTTCCTGTAACGCACTGAAATGGTTTTGCCATCGGCGCCCCCGGCACCCCGGTCCCAAGTCTGCACGCGTCAGGATCATGAATTGCACGGTGCTGTTGCCACAGCCGACGTCCGCCATTTACCTGCCTGGAAGCACCGAGGGTCTCCAGCAGACGAGGATCGCAGCCGGCGCTGGCACTCGGGCTGATGCCCCTGTGCCGGCAGGCTTGGACGAATGCTGGAATTCTGTCTGCCTCCACGGGGTGCAGCCGTCCCAGGAGCTCCACCGCCGTCTGTCCCAGCAACACAGCCTGGCCTCCGCACTCCCCACCGCACGGCGGGGTTTCAGCTCTGAATCAGGGAAGCGCAGCATTCAAACAGGGCAACGGAAACGCCTTAGGGAACATCGACAGGGATTGCAGCGCGTCAGACGTCTCTCGTCCCATCCAGATCTCGCCCACTCCCGCACATCTTACGTGTAACGCACGCCTGCACCCATGCAAGCACATCCCAACACCTCTGCATTTCCCTTCTCCCCTCTCCTTCCCACGCTGGACGGATCCAGCTCCACGCCAGTCCAACAGGTGCAGTAGCCAGGCACCATCCGCGGGGATCTCGGCAGCCAAAGGAAGCCTGCCGCCCCACCCCAACGAGCCACAAACAACCGCATGAACCTGGCATGTAACTCCCTGTCTCTGCCCAAAGCTGCCGCTGTCTCGGGCAGCGCGGAAGCAAGCAAGGAATTCCCTAGCAAGGATGCGCTCACATGCATGGATACGTCCCCATCTCTCTCTCCCCTATCATTTCCCCACGCTACCTGTACGCATCATTCCCTCGATGCAGCACTTCCACCCACCGTGCTCCTGGCACAGCCACAACAATCCTAAGCAATCCCGCCTCCCGCTCTTTTGGCAGCGCTGAAAATAACCACAACTCTTCGTCCCTCCCCAGGCAGCAGCCGTTTGTGACACTTCCACCTCTTGCAACTGGAATCCAAGCGCTGCGGCCTACGGCCGGGACCCCACAACTCTAAACCCAGGGCTCGCTGCAGCGTTTCCCATCCCGAGCAAGCGAACAGCAGCGCCCTGGCCACATTCCCTACAGCGTCCGATCGAGGGAGCCAGGTGGGAACACAGCCCCCAAGCTCCTTGCACCTCAAGGAGGGACAAGTTGCTCGCTCGCCAGGTCTCAGACAAATTCTGGAGCAAAACCGCTCACCTTCAGCTTTCTGCTCAGATAATACATGCCAAGAGCCATCACGGACCTGCGCACCGAGCAACACCTCCCGTCTGCACGGCAGCGGGACTGCGGGGCGGGACAGGAACCCTGGGAGCACGCGCCCACCCCCAGCTCCGCCACGCAGCCAGGCCTGGGACTCTTCCCTGACGGCCAGCTGGGCTTTCCTAAGCCCACACTCACCGTCACCTCTCCTGGTCCCCAACGGCAACTCCGGACAAACACGGGGCCCACGCAGCAGCGGGCGCAGGGCAGCAGGTTTTCCCGTCGCCTCCTTCTGCAGCGCGGGCGGAGAACCTTGGAGCTCCTTCTCCTGGAACACAGCAGGCCAGGAAACGGAACCGATGGCATTGAACAACAAAAGCACATTTCAATCCCCAGCAAAAACACAAGACAAAAAGCTGAAGCCCAGGTTTTACACTGAACAGCAGCAGCAACGGGCTGAAACGACGCCCTGCCCCGTTCCCTTCTCCAGCGCAGGGAGAGCCCCCTCAGCCCCTGCCAAGGGCACATTCCAGCACCAGGCATCTGCGCAGTCGCTGCATGGAAGAACCCACAGCTCCTGCTCTGCAGGAGGTGCCACATCACCTCGGCTGGGCTGGGGTAACCTGCGCACAGCGATGCCATTTAAACACCCCTGCCCACGGGCTGAGCCGGGGGCTCTCAGAAACCCCGGGGCTCGGCTCCTGGGCTGCCTCAGGTGCTCGCGGCTCTCTGGGGATTGGGCAGAACCGTGAATCAGCGCTGCTTTGACAGCAGGACGGACAGGGGGACAAGGGGACTTTAAACCCTCCCACCCAGAAGCCGAACCAAACCAGGCTTCCTGCAGCCAAACACCTGCGGGCACAGCCCCAACACCAGCCCCACCGACCGGGCACGGAGTGGCTCGCACCCACAGACAGCACAGAACCAGGGAATCCTGCGGATTCAAAACCCCCTCTAAGTCGTTTGGAAAAGCTCAAAGGTCGCAGCTGAAAAAAACGGGAGCTTCCTGGGTCTCAGAGTAATTCTAGAGCTGAAGCGGAGAGAGACCTCACTGTGCATCAGAGAGTCCACGGCCAACGCTCATCACCGACCCAGGGCTGCCACAACGGCACTCCCTTCCCAAAGCAGGAGGCCGCCGTGCGCAAAAGCCACGCTGCAAAAGAGGTGCACAATGCAGACAAAACCACCAGGGAAGGGACAGTCACAGCACAAGGCGACGGGTGTTTTTTCAGGGAGATGAATCCTAAAGTTTTCCCCGTTGGATTATTTTCCTGTAACGCACTGAAATGGTTTTGCCATCGGCGCCCCCGGCACCCCGGTCCCAAGTCTGCACGCGTCAGGATCATGAATTGCACGGTGCTGTTGCCACAGCCGACGTCCGCCATTTACCTGCCTGGAAGCACCGAGGGTCTCCAGCAGACGAGGATCGCAGCCGGCGCTGGCACTCAGGCTGATGCCCCTGTGCCGGCAGGCTTGGACGAATGCTGGAATTCTGTCTGCCTCCACGGGGTGCAGCCGTCCCAGGAGCTCCACCGCCGTCTGTCCCAGCAACACAGCCTGGCCTCCGCACTCCCCACCGCACAGCGGGGTTTCAGCTCTGAATCAGGGAAGCGCAGCATTCAAACAGGGCAACGGAAACGCCTTAGGGAACATCGACAGGGATGGCAGCGCGTCAGATGTCTCTTGTCCACCCACTTCCACCCACTGTGCTCCTGGCACAGCCACGACATCCTAAGCAATCCCGCCTCCCGCTCTTTTGGGAGCGCTGAATTATAGAGATGAAGTGGTGGGAAGCTTGGGAAGAACAATTAACCACCAACCCCAACCTACTGTCCCTGGTAAATCATGTCCCCAAGTTCCACACCTCCAGATTTTTGAACCTCTCCAGTGATGGGTACTTGACCTCTGCCCTGGGCTGCCTCTGCAACGGATTCACCACTCTGTCAGTGAAGAAAGTGCTCCCAATATCAAATCTCAAGCTCCCTTTGTTCAACTTCAGGCCATTTTCCCTCTTCCCATCACACATTACTTAGAAGCAAAGAAAAGCACCCACCTCCCCACAACCTCCTTCCTGGGAGCTGCAGAGAGCTATGAGGTCTGCCCTCAGCCTCCTCTTCTCCAGTCTAAATAACCGCAGGTCCCTCGGCTGCTCCCAGAATCCCTAGGCTCCACACACTTGTCCCGCCTCGCAGTCCTGCTGTATATGCAGAGCT
This sequence comes from Neomorphus geoffroyi, assembly GCA_033558235.1. Lineage (NCBI taxonomy): Eukaryota > Metazoa > Chordata > Aves > Cuculiformes > Neomorphidae > Neomorphus > Neomorphus geoffroyi. Next base: position 340,800 of record JAUMJM010000121.1, on the reverse strand, counting down.
CAGCCCAGCTCAGACTCTCTTTGGAGTTGCAGCCCTCCTCTCTCTTGGAGGAGCTCCAGTTGGGATGACAATCGGACTGGATGAACTTACAGGTCTTTTTCAATTAATGATTCTGATCCCCATGCACGCAGCTGCCTGCCCTTTTCCTACAGGAGCCGAAGGGGTTCGGCCTGGGGTTCTCCTGCTGGGCTCCCTGCCGGGGTCCCCCTGCCGCAGCCCCTGCCTCAGTGCAGCCGGGTTGGGCTCACTTGGCCCTGCGCAGCACCGGTGCCGCTGGCCGAACCCCTTCACCCTGCGCTGGCCCGGGGGTTCGGTCCCAGTTGGGAAGGTGGGGGACCGTGCCTGGTGCGGGAGGCAGCGAAGGAAACCCGCCCTGGGGCACAGGCCAACAGGCAAAGGCACCGCGGAGGGGTGACAACAACGACCTCTGGGGCTCCCCCCACCCAACCGCGGATGCCTCCCCGCGGGGTCTCTGCCAACAGGCCCGGCCAGAGCCGCCCCCTCCCAACCGTGGAGCTACCCCCATCCTGCACCCTCCCCTCCAACCCCTCCCTGCGGTGCAGGCCCCAATCCAGCCCCCTCCTCCCCCCGGGACCCTTCACAACGTGCAGCTCCCCACCCCCTCCCCCCCGGGCTCCTCGCCGCGCAGCGCCCCCTCCGCCCTCTTCCCGCCCCGCAGCCGCCTTTCTCCCCCGGTTCTCTTCTCCTCCCCCACCTCAGGCCCCCTCCCGTCCCGCAGCACCTTCCCCCCCGGAGTCCTCCTCTCACCTTCCAAATCCCCCCGCCTCCCCGCACCGCCCTCTCCCCGCACCGCAGCCCGGCCACTCCAGGCCCCCGCACCGCCACGCTGTCCCCCCCGCTCCAAGGCCCTCCTCGCTGTGCAGCTCCTCCCCGCTCTTGCCCCCCGCTCTCTCTAAGGCCCCTCCATGCTGTGCAAGCCCCCAGCTCCACCTCCACCACGGCAGCAAAGGCCGCAGCACACGCGGAAGCGCCAGGCCTGGCGCCGGCAAGGGCCCCGCCATAGCGGCCCGCGCCGTTCGCCTGCGCCGCGCATGGCCCTGCTGAGGCGGTGGCGCGGCCCGGCGGGACCTGGCGTGGGGGCGGCTCCCCGCGGTGGGAAAGGACCCCTCCGTGCTGGGGGCCGGAGGAGCTCCGCTCTGGGTCGCGGGGGTGAAAACTTGCGGCTGGAAGGTGTGAAAGATAAGGGTTTGTTCATTAAACCGTTTAGCATAAGCAAGGAGGAGCCCCGGCCCGACTAACTTACTTAGCATAAGTAAAGAAGAGCCTGGGGCCTAAAGAATGTGTAAAGTGAGGGAATACTTAGCCGGATGAGCACCCGAAACCGCTGAACAATGGAAATTTACCCCACAACGCAATAAAAAGGCAGAAGAAAAAGAAGAGGGCGCGGTCGTTGGCGGAGCGAAGACTCCCCGGCCGCCCAGCGCTGTTTTGTTCATTGCCTGCTTGCTAAATAAATTTCATTGGCTTTAATTGAGCTGGTTCCTGTCAATTATTGGAACGCATTTTATGACAGAAGGGACCTTAAAGCCCATCCAGTGCCACCCCCTGCCATGGGCAGGGACCCCTCCCACTGGATCAGGGGGCTCAAAGCCCCATCCAACCTGGCCTGGAACACCTCCAGGGATGGGGCAGCCACCAATGCTCTGGGCACCCTGGGCCAGGGCCTCCCCACCCTCACAGCAAAACATTTCTCCCCAAGATCTCAGCTCAATCTCCCCTCTTGCAGCTCAAAACCATTTCCCCTCGTCCCATCCCTGCACTCCCTGAGCCAGAGCCCCTCCCCAGCTTTCCTGAAGCCCCTTTCAGTGCTGGGAGCTGCTCTAAGGTCTCCCGGGAGCCTTCTCCAGGCTGAAGAACCTCAACTCTCCCAGGCTGTGCTCATACAGGAGCTGCTCCAGCCCTCGGATCATCTCTGTGGCCTCCTCTGGACCAGTTACCGTAGTTTCATATCTTATGCTCAGGACTCCAGAACTGGACCCAGGGCTCCAGGTGGGGTCTCAGGAGAGCTGAGCAGAGGGCCAGAATCCCCTCCCTCACCCTGCTTGACCCACTGCTCTGGGTGCAGCCCAGGACACGGGTGATTTCTGGGCTGTGAGCACACTTTACCCACTAATGTTGAACTTCACCACCATCCCCAAGTCGTTCTCCTCAGGGCCACTCTCGAATCCTTTCTCCAGCCAGCCTTTATCCATAATGAGGGTTGCCCCGACTCAGGTGGTGGACCAGGCACTTAGCTTTGTTGGAATTGGTGAGGTTTTCACAAGTCCACTTCTCAAGATTGTCCATGTCCCTCTGGATGGCATCCTGTCCTTCTGCACCACTCAGCTTGCTGTTAACCTGCAAACTTGCTGAAGGTGCACATTGACAGTGCGGGCTGGCATGGAGCCACTGTGAACAAGGGCTCTGCCTTGGGGGGGTTAGTTCAGGTGGGAGGTGTTTGCGGGATGAGGAGGGGGGACTTTGTGAAGAGTTAGCCCAGGTTTGGGAAGGCACATCCTGCCTGACCAACCTGGTCTCCTTCTGTGACCAGGTGACCTACCTGTTGAATGGGGGAAAGCCTTGGGGTGTTATTGACCATAGAATCAATCATGGAACAATTTGGGTTCGAAGGGACCTCAAAGCCCTCTCAGTTCACCCCCACTGCCACGGGCAGGGACACGTCCCACTGGACCAGGGTGCTCAAAGCCCAATCCAACCTGGCCTTGAACACCTCCAGAGATGGGGCAGCCATGACTTCACTGGGCAACCTGGGCCAGTGTCTCACACCCTCATTGTGAACAATTTCTTCCCAAAATGCAGTCTAAACTTCTCCTCTTTTAGTTTAAAATTGTTCCCCCTCTTCCTATCACTGCAGGCCCTGCTAAAAAGTTTTCCCACACCTTTCTTATCAGCCCCCGTTGAGTGTTGAAAGGCTGCTTTTACCTGGGCTTCAGTAAAGTCTTTGGCACCATTTCCCACAGCTTTCTCCTAGAGAAACTGGTGGCTCATGGCTTCCACAGGATTGCTCTTCACTGGGTAAAAACGTGGCTTGATGACTGAGCCCAGAGAGCTGTGGTGAACAGAGCTCAGACCAGTTGGCAGCCAGTCCCAAGTAGTGTCATCAGGGCTCCACGCTGGGGCCAGTTCTGTTCAATATTTTTATCAATGATCTGGATGAGGAAACTGAGTGTTCCCTCAGTCGGTTTGCAGATGGCACCAAGCTGGGCCAGAGGGCAGGAAGGCTCTGCAGAAGGATCTGGCCAGGCTGGAGCGATGGCCGAGGCCAACGGGATGGGGTTCAACACAACCAAGTGTCGGGTCCTGCATTTGGGACACAACAACCCCAGGCAATACCCCAGGCTTGGGGAGAGTGCCTGGAAAGCTGGCTGGCAGAAAAGGCCCTGTGGGTGCTGGTCGACAGCGGCTGAACATGGGCCAGCAGTGGCCCAGGTGGCCAAGAAGGCCACCAGCATCCTGGCTTGGATCAGGCATGGGGTGGTCAGCAGGGATGGGATTGTCCCCTTGGACTCAGACGCACCTCAAATCCTGGGTTCAGTTTTGGGCCCCTCACTCCAAGAATGACCTTGAGAGGCTGGAGCGTGTCTGGAGAAGGGGAACGGAGGTGGGGAAGGGGCTGGAGAACAAGTCATTTGAGGAGTGGCTGAGGGTCCTGGGGCTGTTTAGTCTGGAGAAGAGGAGGCTGAGGGGAGACCTTATCGCTCTCTGCAGCTCCTGGAAAGGAGGTTGGAGCCAGGTGGGTGCTGGTGTCTTCTCCCAAGTAACAAGTGATGGGATGAGGGGAAATGACCTCAAGTTTTGGCAGGGGAGGTTTAGGCTGGATATTGAGACAGAGTAGTGAAGTCCTGGCAGAGGCTGCCCAGGGCAGTGGGAGTCCCCATCCTGGAGGGGTTCAAAAGACATGGAGACATGGCACTTGGGGCCATAGTTGGTTGGCCTGGTGGGGTTGGTCTGATGGTTGGGCTTTATTTTAGAGGTCTTTCCCAACCTTTATGATTCCATGAATCTATGATTCTAGGATTGGGGTTAGGGTTTGGGTTGGGACTAGGGATTTGCTCAGGGTTGAGGCTAATGTGAGGGTTAGGATTTGGATTTGCATTAGGTGGTGAGGGTTTGCTTTTGCATGGCTTGTTTCTTTTTTTTGTTCCTTCACTTTGTGTCGCCTGCTCTGAGTTTTGATGAGGAGCTGCGTGGCCAAAGGCCAACAGTGGCATTTCCTGCCTGACTCCCTTCCGGCTTCCGACTTCTACTTGCATTCTCTAGGTCTTTGTTTCCCAATAGGAGGAACAGGGTATACATAAAATCCCGAGCAGGACCCAAGTTGCAGCAAAGCTGTGTCAGCCCAGAGCAGGTGAGGAAGACGAAGGTAAGTCTCTTCCCCTAATCCCTCCTCCCCACCCCCTGCACTAGCCCTGGTCATGGGGCTCCTGCTGACCCCAGCGAGTGACAGAGTCCATGGAGGGACCCCAGTGAGGGACAGGGACCCCAGCAAGGGACACAGAGCCCATGGAGGGGCAGGGAGCCCAGTGAGTGGGAGACAGAAGAGCTCCCAAGCTCTGCTGGGGCCCTGGAATGGAGCAGGGGTGATGGGAAGCTGGGAGCCTGTGTTCGACATCTCAAGGTTTTAGATGTGACTTAGGACTCTCCTGAGCTGGGCCCCCCTGCCCTGAGCTTCCCTCTCCTCTCGGCTGTGCTGGGAGTGCCCAGGACTCCAAGACAGTCTCTTGTGTCACCTCCGTGGCCATTCCTGTGATGTTCCTGGAAGACGAAAGGGCTGCTGAGCTCCTCTGAGAGGATTCTAAGCCCAGAGGTGGCAGCATCAGTGGAGCCAGTGCCAGGGTGTCTGGGAGGCTGCAGGGAGGCAGCTTTGGGGTGCGGGCAGGCTGAGAGAGTTGTTGTTCAGCCTGGAGAAGAGAAGTCTCCGGGGAGAACTTAGAGCAGCCTCTCTGTACTGAAAGGGACTCCAGGAAACCTGGGGAGGGACTTTTTGCAAGGGCCTGGAGGGACAGGACAAGGGGGGACGACTTTAAATTGGAAGGGGGAAGATTTAGATTAGATATTAGGAAGATATTCTTCATGATGAGGGTGGGGAGGCCCTGGCCCAGGTTGCCCAGGGAAGGTGTGGCTGCCCCATCCCTGGAGATGTTCAAGGCCAGGTTGCATGGGGTCCTGAGCAGCGTGGTCTGGTGGGAAGTGTCCCTGCCCATGGCAGGGGGTTGGACCTGGATGATCTTTGAGGATCCTCCCAACCCAAACCATTCTGTGATTCTACGATTCTCTGAGGTGCTGGGCTGCTTCCTCAGCTGTGGCCTTTGCTAGGGCCTGGGAGATGGCAGGGTCTTGGTGGGCTTTAACTCCAGACAGCAACTCCTTCCCAGGTGCTCACTGCAGAGAGCTCGGGAGAGGCAGAGTGAGAAAGCTCAAGGGTGGAGACAAAAGAGAGTTTAATCAGCAATGGCAAAGTCGTACACCAAGCAAAGCCCAATGGCCAGCTGGGGTCCTCTGTCCTGGCTGTGTCCCCTCCCAGCTTCTCGTGCCCCCTATGCCAGTTGGGCTGGAAGATAGTTCCTTTTCGTCATGGGAGCTGAGATGGGGCTGTGGTCTTGGATTGATGTCACACCCAGAAAATGCAAGCAGTTCAAACACAAGTAGTTCTGCTCGGAATTCCCCCCTGCGCCACCTTGTCCAGGAATGGGGAAAAAAGTGAGGGAAAGGGTCTTGCGGGTTGGAAACAAAAACTAAACCAGCTTGGATGAAGCAATAATAATAATAATGAAAATACTGTTACATAGAAAATAACAAAATATGGACAAATGGACAAAATCACCTCCTCCCCCACCCTAATGACTCATAGCCGGCAGGAAGGAAAGGAGGACTTTGAGGGGGTTGGGAAAGTCCCGGGTTGGACTCAGCAGCTGCAGGAGCTGTGCTGAGGAATGCACAGATCAGGGATCGGGGGAAAAGGACAGAGTTCTCACTGGAAGAGAGCTTGACTCTTTTCGCCCCTCTGTGTTATCCTAAGTGTAACATCTATGGGATGGAATCCTCTGTTGGTCCGTTTGGGGTCAGCTTTCCTGTCCACCCCTTCCTGCAGGTGCCCCCCTTTCCCTCTCCTTTCTCTTACGGCTACAGCAGCTCAAGGATGGCCTCAGTTTCCACAGGGACAGATGTCAGCAATGGCCTTTCTGGGTCCCAGTGTCCTGTTGTTTTGGAGATAACCGTAAATGCTCAGTGTTATCACTTCTACAGATGGACACTGTCTGCAAACATCATTAACTTACGGAGAATGAAGTGACTCCAACCAGGCTTAGTTGCAAAGTTAGAAAATCAATTCTGCTTCAACTCAAACCAGAACATTTCTGAGCTGCATCTGCACGTCTCCAAGGTCTTTCCTGCTCCTCACCCACCTCACCAGAGAGCAGGCAGACGGGATGCTGACCCCAGCTAAGCAAAGGGACATCCCAGCCCATGGGAGACCAGGCTCAGCAGTGAAAAGAGAGGGGAGGTTTGAGGTGGGGGTAGTGCTGCTCAGGGTCTGATTGGGCATCGCTTGGCTGGCGGTGAGAAATGGTTTTCATTTCCGTCACTGCTCTTTCTTGGGGTTTGTTTCTCTCTCTTTCTTAGTTTCCTTTTCATTAGAATTCCTTCTTTTATTTCAATTATTAAGGACGATGGTGCTTGTCCCTGTCTGGGCTGTAGGTCCCCACCTTGCCCAGCAGCCCTGTCTCCACCGCAGGGTGCGCGTGCTGTCAGCGATGGCCTCTCCAATCCAGATGCTGGCGCCTGTCTGCCTCATCAAGAACAACCCGTGGAATGGACTGGTGGTCCAGCAGGAGGCCCTGCAGGTGCTGTCAGAGATCCGCCAGGCGGTGGTGGTGGTGGGCATCACCGGGCTGCACCGCACCGGCAAGTCCTACCTCATGAACAGGCTGGCTGGTCAGAGGAAAGGTGAGGGAGGTCCCAGCTCTGGATGGCCAAGCTTCCTGGGGTTTCCTGCTCTGGATTTGACATTGGTGAGACCCTTGTGTCCTCCCACAGGTTTCTCCATGAGCTCCGGCGTGCAGTCCCACACCAAAGGGATCTGGATGTGGTGTGTCCCGCACCCCTGCTGGCCTGGACACACTCTGGTGCTGCTGGACACTGAAGGGCTGGGCGACGTGAAGAAGGTGTGGAAGAAGCAGCAGCTCCTTTTGTGCATTCCCAGCACTTTGTGGAAGCTCTTGAGGGCGCAGCTGTGGTGACCCGAGTCAAGGTGTTCCCACCATCCACGGTGGTGGCCTTCATCCGGTGTGCTGAGAAGCACCAGAGGCCATGGGTCAAGCGGCTGGGGTAGACAAGTTGCCAAACTGCTCTGCTTTTCTGGAAAAGAGCAGCAGGACAGGCATGAGGATCTCCGGGAGCACTGGGATAGAGGTTTGCAGGACCTTGGGAGTGCAGAACTGAGGATAAGCCCAGCTTCAGAAAGTCATGGTGATGGCATGGGGGGGGATCTCTCCAAAAACTGGTGGGTTAGGGGCATTCAGGATCTGGGGATGTGTGGCTTTGCTCATCCTTAGGCAGTCTTGCTGCTAAGAGCCAAGGGTTCTTGTTGCAGGGCGATACCAAGAACGACACGTGGATCTTTGTGCTGACCGTCCTGCTCTCCAGCACCCTGATCTACAACAGCAAAGGCAGCATTGACCAGCACGCCCTGGACCAGCTGCAGTATCCTTGGTGGGAGCACAGTACCAGGGATATCCTCCTCTTCCTGGGTGGTGGTCAAGGGGCTGACAAATCCCAGTTCCTCAAAGAGCTGCAGAACCTTCTGGCGGTGCCCAGGGGTGTGCTTTGAGTCCTCAGAGGTCCCTTGTTGAGTTTTTCCCCTCCTCCTTCTGGTGGTTCCAGGCTGTTCCCTGTCCCCGCAGAGCCTCCTTCTCTACCCCATGAAGTGCTGGGTGGTGTTGAGGTCCCCGTTTCCTTAGCCAGCTCCCAGCTACGTGTTGCAGCTGGCTGAGCATGCCAAGTTGAAAGCGGCACCTGAAAAGAGTGGAATCCTGGAGGAGGCAGAACAATTAGTCCCCTTCTTCCCGACTTTTGTCTGGGCTGTGCGGGATTTCACCCTGCAGCTGGAGAAGGATGGGAAGGAAATCTCTGAGGACGAATACTTGGAGAGCGCACTGGAGTTAGAGGCTGGTAAGGGAATGGTGCTGTGCTGCTGGAGAGGTCCAGCCCCAACACAGCAGCACTTCCATGTCAGTTACCAACAGCCCAATGCCGGTGAACTCCCTCTTCTTACCCCACAGGTGACAGCCAGAAGACCCAACACATCAACAAGCCCCAGGAATGCATCCGTCAGTTCTTTTCACATCGCAAGTGCTTTATTTTTGACCAGCCAGCCAGCAGGAGTAACCTGGTGCGCTTGGAGGAGCTTCAGGATAATGAGCTCAATCATGACTTCCAGGAGCAAGTGGAAAAATTCTGCAGCCACATCTGGGAAAAGTCTCCACCTAAGACCATCCCTGGTGGGCACATCCTAACAGGGAACCGTGAGTACTGCTGTCCCGAGGGCTGGATGGCCAGCAGCTCTTGGAGCTGTGTCTGGGAAAGTATCAAATGCAGGGTGAAAGGATGCGGGTGGGTACAGGGAGAATTTTTCTGCTGGTGCTGTCCTTGCCTGTGGATCTGAAGTGTCTGGATGTTGCAAGGGGATGGGAAGGAGTTAACAAAAGTAGCTGAGGAATCGGAATCACAGAATCACAGAATGATCTGAGTTGGAAAGGACCCACAATGATCATTGAGTCCAACTCCTGTTGCTGCATGGGACAATCCCAACACTCACACTGTGTATCTGAGGGCATTGTCCAAATGCTTCTGGATTATTGTCGGGCTTCGTGCCATGACTGCTTCCATGGGGAGCTGTTCCAGTGCTCCACCACCCGCTGGGTGAAGAAACTCTTTCTAATATCTAACCTAACCCTCCCCTGACACCTCTTCTTGCCATTACCTTGAGTTCTATTGTATTTCACAAGAGAGAAGAGCTCAGCATCTGCTCCTCCTCCTTCCCTTGTAAACAAGCAGGAAACTGCTCTGAGGTCCCCTCTCAGTCTCCTCTTCTCCAGGCTGAACAGACCAAGTGACTTCAGCCGCTCCTCATACAACTTCGCCTCTGGACCCTCCACCAGCTTAGCGGCCTCCTGTGGACACTCTCCAGTAGTTTGATGTCCTGTTATCCTGTGGCACCCAAAACTGAACACAATATTCGAGGTGGGGCCTCACCAGTGCGGAGCAGAGTGGGACAATCCCCTCTCTTGCCCGACTGGTGATGCTGTGCTTGATGCTCCCCAGGACACGGTTGCCCTCTTGGCTGCCAGGGCACTCTTGGCTCATGTTCCACTTGCCATTGACCAGAGTCCCCAGGTCCCTCTCCACTGCTCTCCAGCCTCTCACACCCTAGTCTGTCTGTGCATCCAGGGTTGCTGTGTCCCACGTGCAGAAACCGGCACTTGCCCATGTTAGATTTCATGCAGCTGGTGATTAGAATCATAGAATCATAGAATCACTAGGTTGGAAGAGACCTCTGAGATCACCGAGTCCAACTGTGCCTGTCTCCTTACTAAACCATGTCCCTAAGAAACTCATTAACCCGTTTTTTAAACACCTCCAGAGACACTGACTCCAGCCCCTCCCTGGGCAGCTGTGCCAATCCCTGACCACCCTTTCAGTAAAGAAATTCTTCCTAATGCCCAGTCTAAACCTCCCCTGATGCATCTTGCAGCCATTTCCTCTTGTCCTATCACTGTCACTTGTGAGAAGAGCCCAGCACCCACCCCGTCACAGCCTCCTTTCAGGCAGTTGTAGACAGGGATGAGGTCTCTTCTCAGCCTTCTCTTCTCCAGGCTCTTCAGTTTGTTCTGATCCCTCTCCAGGGAAGCCTCTGTCAGGAGGCAGCAGGGATATGGAAGGAGCCAGGGCTGAATGGGAGCTGGCATTGTGTTCTCTCATCCTTGGTCTTCCTCGGCAGTGCTGGGGAAGTTGGCAGAGACCTATGTGGAAACCATCCGGAGCGGGGCAGTGCCATGTCTGGAGAGTGCGGTGCACATCCTGGCAGAGAGAGAGAACACAGCAGCAGTGAAAAAGGCTGTGACCTTGTACCGGGATCTGATGGAGCAGCGGGCAAAGCTGCCAACTGAGACTGTTGAGGAGCTCCTGGAGCTGCACAGCCAGTGCAAGCAGGAGGCACTGGAGCTGTTCCAGAAATGGGCATTTGAGGATGGCATCTCCCAGTTCCAGGCAGAGCTCATGGTACGTGTTCCCCCCAGACAGAATTCCCCCAGGGACGACACCATAGAATCACAGAATGGTTTAGGTTGGAAGGGACCTTGAAGCCTATCCACTGCCAAACCTCCCACTGGATCAGGGGGCTCCAAGCCCCATCCAGCCTGGCCTTGAACACCTCCAGGGATGGAGCAGCCACCACTTCTCTGGGCAACCTGGGCCAGGGCCTCCCCACCCTCAGCGTTAAGAATTTCTTCCCAATGTCTCATCTAAATCTTCCCCCTTCCAATTTAAAGCCATTCCCCCTCATCCTATCACTTCAGTCCCTCGCCAGCTTTTCTGAAGCCCTTTTCAGTACTGGGAGGTGGCTCTAAGATCTCCTTGGAGCCTTCTCTTCTCCAGGCTGAGCAATCCCAACTCTCTCAGTCTGTCCTCATAGCAGAGGTGGTCTAGCCCTCTGATCATCATAGAATCGCTTGGTTGGAAAAGACCTTTGAGCTCATTGAGTCCAACTGTATCAGTCCACCACTAAACCATATCCCTGAGCTCTTTATCTACCCATCTTTTAAGTATCTCCAGGGATGGTGACTCAGTCACTTCCCTGAGCAGCCTCTGCCAGTGCCTGACAGCCCTTTTGGTAAAGAAACCCTCCAATCATCTTTGTGGCCTCCTCTGCACCCATTCCAAGAGATTCATGTCCTTATTATGTTGGGGATTCCATAACTAGACACAGGACTCCAGGTGGGGTCTCACAACAGCAGAGTAGAGGGGGAGAATCACCTCCCTTGACCTGCTTGCCACACTTCTTTTGATGCAGCCCAGAATCCAGTTGGCCTTCTGGGCTGCAGCTTTGGGAAAACAGCATGGTTCTGGGGACTGGGATCTCCCTGCCTTCTGCCAGAGGAGACTCCATCCCAATGCCTGCTCTCCCATGCTGCAGACTGGCAGTTGTCCCTGCTGCACCAGCCTCTTCTCCCCAGGTTCATAAGCCATGCTGTGATGGGGACAAAGCTCAGCCCTGCCCCGTCTCTGGCTGCAGACCAGTTGTGTCTCTGCTCTGGCTGGAAACTTGGAGGCTTCCACGCTGCCCCTGTCCTGCTGACTAATTCTTGCCTCTGGGTTTTGTGAAGCCCATGGTCCCTGGTGTGCTCTCTGCTCCTGTGCACCTTGGCCCAGAGGTCTCCCTGGGTGGAGGATGCCCTTCCCACCTGTCACCTCCCAGCTGATTAACCCACAGCCTGAAGATCCCTGTCTCTGTGTCAGCCTGGCTTGGGTTTTGCCTCGTGTGAAAGCGGTGCTGCAGCCCAGCCTGGGCTGATGCCTTCCCTCTGCATCTCTCCGGGTAGCACCAGGTGGAGGCAGCCAAGGAAAAGTTCTGCGCGGACAATGAGCAGGCATCCCGTGCCAAGTGCGAGTCTGCTCTCAGGAAGCTCTTCCAGGACATAGAGGATGGTCTTAAGGATGGTGTCTACAATGTGGCAGGGGGTTTCCAGCTGTTCCAAGCAGACCTGCAGGCACTGGTGAAAAATTATCGGGAAATGCCTGGCAAGGGGGTGAAGGTAGGAAGAAAGGCAGCTCCCCTTCAAGGGGAGAGGCTCCACATCCCAACCCCTTCCCCCATGAAACCAGTCCACCACACCTGCTGGTTCTTCTCCTTGACCCCTCTTCTACTTGTGGTCCTTCAGGCTGAAGCTGTCCTGCAGAAATTCCTCCGAGACCTCAAGGCTGTGGCCGAAATGATCCGCATCATAGACGAGACCCTGAAAAAGAAGAACGAGGAGCTGAAAAGTAACTTCTGGGCTGGTGAAATGATGGAGGGGGAGAACAGAACTCCTTGGGGGCTTGGGGGCACAGCTTCTGCCTTTACAACACTTCTGTTTCTCTCCATCCCCAGGTGAGAAGGAGCAGTTTAAGAAAACCGAGAAGCTGAAGAAGATTAACGTTGCAATATTAATAGGGATAAACGTGATATTTATTGCCTTTCCGGCTGTGAGAGCACTGAGATTATTCCTGTAGTCACAGAGTGTTTCACAGAGCGCTGGCCGTGTCTTTTGCAAGCACAATCCTGCAAACACTGCTACTACTGTTCTTAGGATCGAAGCAGATGACATTTCCTCAAAACTCCTTCAAATATGGATCCTTAAAATTTGCAAAGGAATTTTAGCTCTTTCTACAAAAGCAACAACCAGAAAACCCAAAGAGCTAGAGAATGGCCCTGAGATTTTCCCACTGCCCCTGCTTCTCCCTTTTTCTGTATCAATCAGTTTTTCTGTTCATTACTGAGCAAATGAAGGTGCCTAGACAACATTCCCATTTTACTTAGCCTAATCTGGACTGGGTAGTGCAATGATCTGTGGGTACAGAGGGAATATTTTTTCTTGGACTGCTTTTGCTTCTGTCCTCTGAGCTCACAATGAATGGTCTGGAATGACTGTGCTGAATTTTGAAAGCCTTTCCTGTAAGATTCTTGCCGTAAAGCGTAGAAGTGACCTTCACGTTCCCTTGTACCGCCCTGCCTTGTGCTTTCCTGCTTGCCTCCTCCAGGAGACAATGTGCTCTCCTTTGGGATTGTTGATAGCCTCCCACGCTGTTTTGCTGTCAGTGAACAGTGCCTGCCCAGCATCAAGAATTTCTCTGCATCTCACTCTCCAGCGAGCAAATGGGGGCTGGCGAGACTCTGGGAGGGGACGCAGCTGGGACAGCTGACTCCAGCTGACCAAAGAGACATCCCAGACCATCTGACACCGTGCTCAAGGAACGGAAGCTGGGGAAACAGGGAGGAAGGGAGGATGTTTGGAGTTGTGGCATTTGTCTTCCCAAGCCACCGTTACACGTGATGGAGCCCTGCTTTCCTAAGGATGGCTGAACATCTTGCCACCCCATAGGAGGTACTGATCCTAGTTAATCCCTTATTTTGCTTTGTTTGCGGATGCAGCTTTTGATTTATCTATTAAATTGTCTCTATCTTGACCCATGCTTTTGCCCATGTTTTGCTTTTGCCCTTCCCATCCTCTCCTCCATCCCCAAGCGGTGTGGGGCTTGGCTGCCTACAAGGGTGAGCCCACCCCACTCATGGACAAAGGGGTTTTCCTCTTTCCTGCAGGGAATTGAACATTCAGCTGCACCATGAGAAGAAGCAGGGGCACCAACCCCTCCGGTGAAGTGCGTGTGGAGAGGGTTTTGAGTTCTTTATGGAGTGAGGAGCTGGTTCAAAGAGACCCTCCATGGTAGCACAGCCCCTGAAATGTCTTTCCTGCTGTGTGGGCGCTCCACCCCTGCTGGGGGCTCTGCGTGGGACAGAGGGAGCTCTGCAGAGCATGGCCCCTGCTCACCTAGCAAGGTCCTGGGGAACCTCCTGAGCACAAAGCCCAGGCTTCCTTCCTCTCCATGCTGTTATGCTGGTGCTGGTTTCCCTCTTGAGCCCTCACACCCTGAGACTCTGTGTCCCTACCTTGTAAGACTCCAGTCCTGGGAGTCATCCCACCACACCTCCGTGACCCCAACAAGATTGTAGCCCTGAGACTGCCTGCAGATCTTAACTCCTCATTTTTGTTCCCCACACCACATGCATTCATGGACAGAGGCTTTCATACAGTCATAGAATCACTTGGTTGGCAAAGACCTTTGAGATCATTGAGTCCAACTGTATCAGTCCACCACTAAACCATATCCCTGAGCACTTTATCTACTCGTCTTTTAAACATTTCCAGAGATGGTGACTCAGCCACTGCCCTGGGCAGCCTCTGCCAGTGCCTGACAACCCTTTCGGTAAAGAATTTTTTCCCCAGTATCCAATCTAAACCTCCCCTGGTGCAACTTGAGGCCATTTCCTATCATCCTATCAGCTGTCACTTGGGAGAAGAGACTAATGCTCACCTCGCTACAACCTTGTTTCAGGCAGTTGTAGACAGTGATGAGGTCTCCCCTCAGCCTCCTCTTCTCCAAGCTTAAACAACCCTAATTCCCTCAGCTGCTCTTTGTGGGACTTGTTCTCCAGCCCCTTCACCAGCTTTGTTGCCCTTCTCTGGACACGCTGCAGCACCCCAATGTCAAGAGGCACCTTAGCATGTTGATTTCCTGGAGGCTGGGGGCGGGGGGTGTGTTTATCACAGTGTCTTGTTGGCACTTCTTTGCTTGCATGCAGACGCTGGAGATGACCAGCTTAAGGGCTGGTTTGTTGGTTTGGTGACCCCTTCACATTATATTCAGCCCAGGCCTTTGCTCATTGACCCTGTCTGTCTCTCCTACAAGGAACTGCTACATCATCTCTCTCCCTTTAGCCTTCGTTTAAAGCCCCCCTTATAAGTTGGATCATCTTACAGAGAAAGATTCTTTGGTCCCTTTGGTGAGGCGGATCCCATCTCTCCCAGGCAGACACTAAGTTGCATACAGGGTCCCATGGTTGCAGTGATCCAAACGCCAGTTCCTCAGCCACTTGCTGCTCTGCATCAGCCGTGCTCTCCTCGCAGCCTTGCCGTCGGGCCAGCAGGCATTCATAGAATCATGGAATGATTTGACGTGGAAGGGACCTCAAAGCCCATCCAGTGCCACCCCCTGCCATGGGCAGGGACACCTCCCACTGGATCAGGGGGCTTCAAGCCCCACCCAACCTGGCCTTGGGCACCTCCAGGGATGGGGCAGCCACCACTGCTCTGGGCAACCTGGGCCAGGGCCTCCCCACACTCATTGTGAAGAATTTCTTTCTAATGTCTTATCTCAGTCTCCCCCTTTCCAATTTAAAGCCGTTCCCCCTCATCCTGTCACTCCAGGCCCCTGTAAAAAGTCCCTCCCCAGCTTTCCTGGAGCCCCTTTCAGTTCTGGGACGCTGCTCCAAGTTCCCCCTGGAGACTTCCTTTCTCCAGGCTGAACAATCCCAACTCTCTCAGCCTGTCCTCATAGCAGAGGTGCTCCAGCCCTTGGCTCATCTTCATAGCCCTCCTCTAGACCTATTCCAACAGTTTCATATCCTTCTTATGCTGGAGATTCCAGAACTGGACACAATACTCTAGGTGGGGTCCCTGGACTCTTTCAGTTGCCTGGACTCTTTTTGAGTTGTCTGCCTGTTCTTCCAAAAGTGGTGAACTCTTTTTCTTCTTGAGCGCTAGCCAAAGGTCCCTGTTCAGTCAGGCTGGTGTCTTCCCCACAGTTTCAGGGCAACCCGATCCTGTTGATGATGTCCCTGCTCTCTGCAGGGAGTGGGACTGGATGACCTTCACAGTTCTTTCCAACCCAAATCATTCCATGATTCTATGAAGCTGGGGGCTTTGTTTGCTCTGTGATGATGCAGCCAAGGAGCAGCCACATCGTCACAGGGAGCATGCTGGGGCCCATAGAGGAGCACCCAGAGGGGAGGGCACCCTGGGTTTCCGGAAGGAGGAGGGGCACCTTGAGTCCCTTGGGGGGGCACCCAGAAGCCTGGGTCCCCTGAAACTGGAGGTACAATCTGGATCCCCTGAATAGGAGGAGGGGCACCCTGGGTCCCCTGAAAGGAGGAAGAACCCAGACACCTGGGAGCCCTGGACGGGATGGGGAGGCACACTGCGTCCCTTGGTGGGGTCACCCGGGGTCCCTGGAGGAGGGAGCATCCTGGGTCCCTTGGCAGGGAGACCCTGGGTCCCCTGAAAGGGGGGGCACCCTGAGTGCGTTGGAGGGGGCACCCGGACGCCTGGGTTCCTTGAACGGGTGGGGGCCACCCTGTGGGGGGGCCACCCTGGGTCCCCTAAAGCGGGGGGGAGACCCTGAGTCCCTTTGGGGGGCACTCTGGGTCCCCTGAAGTGTGTGTGGGGTCACCTGATTACTTGGGGGAGGGAGTACTCTGTGTTCGTCGCGGGGGGAGGGCACCCGGGGCACCCAGGACTCCCGGGACATCAGGGAAGCGAGACCCCTCCCAGCTCCAGGATGTCCGGGGTGGAGGCGGGGGGAGGGGTTGGGCACGCGCGGGCACGAGGACCCCCCCCCCTCCTCCCTCCTTCATCTCAGGCCATTTGGCACCTCCTACCCCCAATTGAGCCCAAAAGGTGTCGGGGTGGGGGAGGGGGGTGTTAACAGCTCTTCCACCCCCCTAAAGCGTGGGAAACTCCAGGCGACCGGATTCCCAGGGTCCCCCCCCTTCCCCTCCCCGCGGCGGGTGCCGGGCACGTGCGGGATCAAAGGCGCCGCGGGGAGGGGGGGGAGGGGGACCCAGGGGTTGAGGAGCGGGAACCCAGGCATCGGGGCCAAGTCCACCCCCCAGTGCTCCCAGTTCCCCCTAGTGCTCCCAGGGACCCCGCCTTGCCTCCCCCAGTGACCCCCTTGCTGCTCCCAGTTGTCCCCGTGCCTCCCCCAGTGCTTCCAGTGTTCCTGGTACTCCCCGTGATCTGCCCAGTGCTTCCCACAGTTCTCCCAGTGAAACCCCATGTGCTCCCAGTGAACCCCCTCAGTGCTCCCAGTGAACCCCCAAGTGCTCCCAGCACCTCCTCTGGTGCTTCCAGTGCTCCCAGTAACCTCCCCAGTGCTCTCCCCAGTTCTTCCAGTGAACTCCCAAGCGCTCCCAGGAAAACCCCCGTTGCTCCCAGTGACTCCCCCGGTGCTCTCAGTGCTTCCCCCCAGTGCTCCCTGTTCTTCCCACAGTTCTCCCAGTGTCTCCCCCAGTTCTCACAACATCCCCACAGTGCTTCCAGTGCTCCCCACAACTCTTCTAGTGCCCCCCCCCGCCTCAGTTTCCCCCAGTGCTCCCAATATTCCCCGAAGTTCTCCCAGTCCCCCCTCCAGTGCTCCCAGCGCCCCTGCTATTTTCCCCAGTCCACCCAGTGCTTCCACTGACTCAGTGCCCTCAGGGCTTTTACTGTTCTCCCAGTCTCCCCCCAGTGCCTCCAGTACCCCAACTACCCCCCCAACCCTCCCAGTACCCCCGAGACCCCCAGTACTCCCACTCCCCCCCAGTCCCCCTCAGTACCCCCCCAGAGTTCACATTGCCCCACAGCGCTCCCAGAGCCACCCCAGTACTCCCACTCCCACCAGTCTCTCCCCAGTACCCTAGAGCCCCCCATGTTTCCATTGCCCCACAGTGCCACCCTAGTGCTCCAAATCTTGCCCCAGTGTCCCCAGTGCCCCCAGAGCCCCCCCAGTTCTCCCAGTCTCCCCCCCAGTGTACCCAGTACTTCGAGAGACCCCCTAGTGCTCCCTTTACCCCAGTGTCCCCAGTGCCCCCAGAGCCCCCCTCAGTGCTTCCATTGTCTCCTGTGCCACCCCAGTGCTCCCATTGCCCCCCAGTCTCCCCTCCGTGCCCCCAGTACACCCAGAGCCCCCCCCAGAGCTCCCTTTGCTCCCAGTGTCCCTAGAGCCCTCCAGTGCTCCCATCCCCCCATTTCCCCCAGTACCCCCCTGCTCTCCCTCCTCCCTAGTGCTCCCAGTACCCCAGAGCCCCCCAGTGCTCCCACTCCTCCTATTTCGCCCCAGTACCCCCCTAGACCCCCTGCCGCTCTCCCTTCCCCCACTGCTCCCAGTCCCCCCTCCCCCCCACCGCTCCCAGTCCCCCTCCCCTCCCCTGGGGCGGGGCCCCCCCAGCCCATAAAGGTCCCCCCCGGAGTCCCGGCCCGGCCCCGGCACCATGAGCAGCGCGGCCGAGCCTCAGGGGGACAGGAAGGTGAGCACTGACCCTCCCTTGTTCCCAACTACCCCTCCTGTCCCTTTTCTGCCCCTTCAGCTCCTCCTGCCCCCTTGGTGCCCCCTTGGTGCCCCCTCGGCCCCTTCTGCCCCCTTTGTTCCCATTCTGCCCCTTTCTGTCCGCTTTGTCCCCAACTGCGCCCTTCAGCCCCTTTTGCCCCGTTTGGCTCCTTTCTATGCCTTTCTGTCCCCTTCAACCCCTACTGCCCCCTGTGTCCCTTTCTGCCCTCTCCTGCCCCTCCACCCCCTTCCGCCTCTCCTGCTGCTTCCGTCCCCTTTGTCCCTTCTGCCCCTCCAGCCCCGTCCTGCCTCTTTGGATCCTCCTGCCCCCTTCTGCCCCTTCCACCCCTTCTGTCCCCTTTGTCATAGACTCATGGAATGGTTTGGGTTGGGAGGGACTATCCAGTGCCATCCCCTGCCATGGGCAGGGACACCTCCCACTGGATCAGGGGGCTCCAAGCCCCATCCAACCTGGCCTGGAACACCTCCAGGGATGGGGCAGCCACCACTGCTCTGGGCACCCTGGGCCAGGGCCTCCCCACCCTCACAGCAAAACATTTCTCCCCAAGATCTCAGCTCAATCTCCCCTCTTGCAGCTCAAAACCGTTCCCCTGATCCCATCCCTGCACCCCCTGATCCAGAGCCCCTCCCCAGCTTTCCTGGAGCCCCTTTCAGCCCTGGGAGCTGCTCTAAGGTCTCCCCAGAGCCTTCTCCTCTCCAGGCTGAACCCCAACTCTCTCAGCCTGTGCTCGTAACAGGAGCTGCTCCAGCCCTCGGATCATCTCTGTGGCCTCCTCTGGACCCATTCCAACAGTTTCATATCCTTCTTATATTGGGGATTCAGCCCCCTTCAAGCCTCCTGCACTCTTTCACCACTTCTCCCCTTCTGCCCCCTCCTCCCCCCTCCTGTCCTCTTTCTCCCCAGCTGCCTCTTTTACTTTTCCTGCCCCTTCAGCTACTTCTGCCCCCTTTGTCCCCTTCTATTCCCTTCAACCCATTGGCCCCTTCTGCCCTCTCCTGTCCCCTCCTGACCCCTTCTTTCCCCTTCTCTCCCGTTCTCCCTCCTTCTCTCCCCTTTGTGCCCCCTTTGTTCTCTTCTGTCCCCTTCTGCCCCCCTTGGCCCATTCTGCCCCCTGCTGCTCCCTTTATCCCCTTTATTCCCTTCTGCCCCTTTCATTCCTTTCTGCCCCTTCTGCCCTCTTTGTCTCAAGCTGCCCCTTTGGCCTCTTCAGCCCCTTTGGCCTCTTCTGCTCCTTCCACTCCCATTTGCCCCTCCTGCCCCCCTTTGTCCCCTCCTGTTCCCCTTTTGCCCCCTTTGTCCCAGTCTAGGCCTCACCCACTTCAGCCCAGTTTAGCCCAGTTAGGGGGCCTTAACTGGTTTGACCCCTTTTGGCCCAGTTCAGCCTGGTCCAGGTGTGTCCTAGTTCAGCCCAGTTTGGGCTTGGACGAGTTGAGCTCAGTTTGGGTTTAGCCAAGCTCAGCCCAATGTGGCCCAGTTCAGCCCAGTTCGGACTTTAACTAGTTCAGCACCTTTTAGCCTTGTTCAGCCAGTTTTATGTTTGTCTGAGTTCAACTCAGTTTGGTCCCATTTGGTTTGGTCTAGTTCAGTCTGAACTGGGTTTGGTCTGGTTTGGCTCAGTTTGGACTTTTAACTAGTTTGACTCCATTTAGCCCAGTTTGGTGCAGTTTGGATTTGTCTGGTTTGCAGTTCAGCTGGGTCTTGGGCTTGGCTCCGTTCATCCCCATTTGGCCCAGTGTCAGCTTGACCTGGTTCAGCCTGAGTCAGCCCAGTTCAGCCCAGTTTGGGCTTGGCCTGGGTCTTCCCAGTCTAGCTCTGTTAGAACTTGGCCCATTTGCTCAGTTAAGACTTGATCCACTTCAACCCAGTTTGGCCCAGTTTGACTCAGTTCTGCCCAGTCTGACCCCGTTCAGTCTGGTTCGGCTCATATTGCCCCGATTTGACCCAGTTTGACCCAGTGTGATTACTCATGTCATTCCATCCCAGTTCAACCCCAACTCAAACAACTTATCCCTGATTGACTCCAACTCAACCATTGCATCCCATTGTCACCCCAACTCAACCCAACTCATGCCAGTTTGCCCTCAGATCAACCCAATCTGTCCCAGTTTGGCCCTAGCTCAACCCAACCCATGCCAGTTTGACCTCAACACAATCCATCCTATCCCAGTTTGCCCCCAACTCAAACTCAACTTATCCCATCCCAGTTTGACCCACCAACTCAACCCAACCCTTCCCAGTTTGACCCCAACTCAACCAATCCCATCCAGTTTGAC
The DNA here is from genome assembly GCA_033558235.1 of Neomorphus geoffroyi. NCBI lineage: Eukaryota > Metazoa > Chordata > Aves > Cuculiformes > Neomorphidae > Neomorphus > Neomorphus geoffroyi. The sequence continues at coordinate 320,589 of JAUMJM010000121.1, read as the reverse complement.
TCCAACTCAACCTAATCCCAATATAGTTTCACCCCTACTTCACCCATCCTGTCCCAGTTTGACCCTAGTTTGACAGTTCAACCCATCCTGTCCCAGTTTCACCCCAACTCATCTCAACACACCTCATCCTTGCTTGGCCCCAACTCAACTCATCCAGTCCCCGTTTGACTTCAACTCAACCCATTCTGTCCCAGTTTGACTCCAACTCAATTCACCCGTCCAAGTTTGCTTCCAACAAAACTGAACCCATCCTAGTCTGACCTCAATACACCCCATCTCACTTTGACCTCAACTCAATCCAACCCATCCCAGTTTGGTCCCATTCCATCCCATTCCATCCCAGTTTGGCGCCATTGTGACCTGGCTGGGTTTGGGCCCTGTTGGGCCTCCCTTTCACTCTCCCCTCCCCCCATCCTGGCAGCTCCTGAAGCCGCTCATGGAGAAGCGTCGTCGTGACCGGATGAACCGCAGCCTCGACCGGCTCCGGGTGCTGCTGCTGGCAGCCACCTGCGACGAGGTGAGGCTCTGTCATGACTATCGTGACTATCACGACTCCCTCATGGTTCTGTCATGACTATTATGGTGCTATCACGGCTCTGTCATAGTTCTGTTGTGTCTATCATGGCATTATCATGATTATTGTGCCTGTAATGGCTCTGTCGTGATTATCAATGACTCTGTCATGGTTCTGTCGACTCTGGGCTCTACAAGGGCTCTCCTATGACAATCATAGCTCTCTCATGGCTCTATCATGATACTATTGTGACTGTCACGGCTCTGTCACGGTACTATCTGGACTGTTGCAACTATTGTGATGGTTCTGGCTCTGTTGTGACTTTCATGATTCTGGCTGGGCTTTGTCATGACTCTTATCGCGACTGTCACATCTTTTGGGTCTCTGCCATGACTTTGTTGTGACCCAGTCACAATTATTTGACCTCTGTCGTGGCTATATCGTGACTATGGAGGCTCTACCATGCATCTGTCATGACTCATGGGGCTCTATCACGATTATCATCTTGTTTCTCCCACCTATCCCTGTCACAGCTTTGTCCCGGCACCTCCCACCTTTGGGAGTGCTGCCGGGACTCTGTCACAACACTATTGGGACACTATTGGGACACTCTTTGGGACACTATCTGGCTCTGTTGGGGGACACTAGCGGGACACTTAGAATTGTATTGAGATCACATTGTCTGGCAGGACACCAGGGGCTCTGTTGGGAATCTCTTGGGACCCTCCTGGGACTCTTATCGGGACACTGTTGGGACTCTATCGGGACATCACTGGCACTCCATTGGGACGCTAGGGGAGCTCTGTCGGAGTGCCATCAGGACACTATCAGGATTCTTTTGGGGCTTTACTGGGACACTGTCAGGACACTCTCCGGGCTCTATCAGGACGCTGTTACAACACCCTTGGGTCACTGTCAGGACACCATCAGGATCCTGTTGGGACACTACCGGGACTCTCTTGGGACACTATTGGGGCACTATCAGGGCTTTATTTGAACACCACTGGGACTCTGTTGGGACACTATTGGGATGCTATCACAACACTATTGGGACACTGTTGGGGCTCTATTGGGACACTATGGGGGGACGCTATCAGGCCAGTATTGAGACTCTGTCAGGACACACTTGTGACACCATCAGGACACTATCAGAGCTCTATTGGGACACTATTGGGATAACAGTGGGTCTCCATTGGAACACTATCAGGATGCTATCATGACACTACTGGGGCTCCACCATGGCACACTAATGAGACTCTGTCAGGACACCATTAGGACACTATCAGGGCACTATCAGGATCCTCCTGGGGTGTCATCGGAACACTGTCAAGATGCTCTTGAGGCTCTGTCTGGACACTATTACGATACCATTGGGTTACTCTTGGGAAACCGTCAGGATGCTGTTGGGATAATACTGGGACCCTCTTGGGGCTGGATCGGGATACAATCAGGATAGTACTGGGGGGTCTATTGGGATACCATTTGGACAGCATTGTGATGCTATTGGGACACCATTGGGATGCTATCAGGATACTGTTGGGGCTCTGTTGGGACACTATTGCTCTCCTCCTCCCCCTCCCCTGGACCTGCCCCCAGCTATCTGGGGATGCTGTCAGGGCCCTATGGTGGTTCCTGTCACAACGCTGGGGCCACTCCCCTCCCTGCCCTCCCCACCTTGTCATGATCTGTGTGACATGTGTGTCCCCCTCCCCTCCCCCAATCCCCTCCCCCTCTCTCTCCCCTCCCCCCCTGCCCCCCCAGCGCCTCCGGAGCCCCAAGGTGGAGAAGGCTGAAATCCTGCGGAAGGCGGTGCAGTTCCTGCGGGCGCAGCCCCTCTCAGGTCCGACCTCAGTTTCCCCCCAACCCCAATCCCAAGACCCCTACCCCTGCCCCACAGTGCCCCTCCCGGCTGTGGGATGTGGGGTGGCTGCTGTGAGCGCTGTGGGGCAGGGGTTGGCGGAGGTGGTCACCGTGTTTCTCTCTGGCACAGAGCCCGTGGCGACGGAGGAGCTGTTCCTGCGGCATTACCAGAGCGGCTACCAAGAGTGCTTGGCCCGTGCCACCCGATTCCTACTGGCCATCCCGGCGGAGCCCACCTCTCCCACTCCAAGCCCCATGCCCAGCTGCCCCACACCACTCGCCGCCAGCCCCACTGACACCCCCAGGCCCCTTGGCCACCATGGACTCCCTGCAGGCCCTGGCTACCACAGCTATGGGGGGCCTGGGCTGGGGGCTACACACAGGCCTGGCTGTAACCTTGGGTACCACCACAGTGGTGGCCCTGGTTGCCCCGATTACAACAGCGCCACTTTCAGACGTAGTTGGGGGTCCAGCCTTGGGCCACAGCATGGCCCTGGTGATGGCCTCAGTTGCTCCCATGATGGCCTTGGTTGCCCCTGTGATGGCCCTGCTTGCCTACGTGGTGGCCCTGGTTGTCCCAGCAATTGCCCTGGTTGCCCATGTGGTGGCCCCAGTTGCCCCAGCAATGGCCCCAGTTGCCCCCACGATGACTCCAGTTACAATGCGTCTGCTTCCAGGCCTAGCTGGGGTTCCACCCTTGGGCCACAGCATGGCTCCCATGGTGGCCCCAGTGGCGGCTCTAGTGGCCATGAGGACTCACAGCAGCGCTGCACCAAGGAGGAGGTGCCAGAGGAGGACAGGGGGCTGCCAGGGCCACCCTACCATGTCTGGAGACCTTGGCCCTGAGGCATAGACACTTGGCCACAGGGGCGAGGGGTGGGTTTTGGGGGGTGGGCATCTCCCAGTTGGTCACCGGGAGGATAGGGGGGACTGGGAGGGTGGGAGGGAACTGGTACACTGGGAGAAAGGCAGGGGTTTTAGCTGCTATACTGGGAGGAAGGCCCTTTGGAAATACTAGGAGGACTGGAGTAAATGTTATGCTGGGGGGAAGGTGGGGTTTTAACTAGTATACTGGGAGGAAGGTGGTTGTTTGCTTGTGTACTGGGAAGATGTTTTGAGTTTTTTAACTTGTGATTCTTAACTGGTATACTGGGAGGAAGGCCACTTTTTCCCTAGTATACTGGGTTTTTTAACTAGTGAGCTGGGAGGAAGGCCAACATTTAACTGGTATACTGAGAGAGCGTTTTTAACTGGTGTGCTAGGAGGACTGAGCTTTGTTACCGGTATACTGGGAGGCAGCGAGAGTTTTAACTGGTCAGTTGGGAGGAAGGCACATTTTCACTGGTGTGCGTAAAGGAAAAGGGTCTGTTACTGGGAGAGGAAGGAGGGCTTTACTGGTAATAATGGGAGGACAGGGCTTTCTGTTTCCCAGCATACAAGAAACATGGTTTGTAGTGGGGATACTGGGAAGACAGGTGATTTTAGAATCATAGAATCATAGAATGGTTTGGGTTGGAAGGGACCTTGAAACCCATCCAGTTTACACCCCCTGCCATGGGCTGGAACACCTCCCACTGGATCAGGGGCCTCCAAGCTCGATCCAGCCTGGCCATGAACGTCTCTAGAGAAGGGGCAGCCACTACTGCTCTGGGCAACCTGTGCCAGGGCCTCAACATCCTCATCATGAAGAATCTTAAGTGGTTTCTGCCCCCAAACACAACCCCAGGTCCTGGAGTACCAGGATGAGAGCAGGATCCCTTATCCATCCTATTTGGGAATGGGGAACAAAGTCCTGGCCAGAAACTGGGAGGAATGGGAATGGCTTCAGGTGGGATTGGATGGAGAGGCCGTGGCTACTGGTTTTTGGGTGAAGGGATGGGGGTTTGGGCTCCGTTAATGCTTTGTTCCCAGTACAGGTTCCCAAACTGAGGGATAAAAAGGAGATGGGAGAAGTCGGGGGGGAGATATTTTTTTTTGTTGTAAACTCTTTTTTCCCTTTCCTGTACCCAATTTGCGTCCCTTTCCCCATTTTTTTCCTGTATTTCTGGGGAAAAAAACCCCAATAATTCCAATACAGAATGTGCCACATCTTGGTCCTGTCCAGCTCCTTCCATCATCGCTGGGACCACAAGGGCTCTGAGGGGGAAGAGACAGCCTGGGGTGAGGGTGGGGTGGTTCAGCTCATATTGGCCTGTTTCAAACCAGTTTGACCCAGCTCATCCCACTTCATCTAGCATCAGCCTGTTTTGGCCCATTTTGACCCAGTTCAGCTCATATTTTCCTGGTTCCACCCAGTTTGGCCTGGTTTGGCCCATATTGGACTAGTTTGACCCAGTTCAGCTCAGACTGGCCTGGTTTGACTCAATTTCTCCCAGTCCAGCCTGGTTCAGCTCATATTGGATTGGTTCAACCCAGTTCATCTCACTTTGAACTGCTTTTGCTGACATTTGCCTGGTTCGGCTCAGATTGAACAGGTTTGTCCCGGTTTGGCTCAGTTCAATCCAGTTCAGCCCGGTTCAGCTCATATTGGCCTTACTTGACCCAGTTCAGCGTGACTTGGCTCACCTCCCTGGAAGTGTTCAAGGCCAGGTTGGATGGAGCCTTAAGCCCCCTGATCCAGTAGAAGGTGTCCCTGTCCATGGCAGGAGGCTGGAATTGGATGGGCTTCAAGGTTCCTTCCAATCTGACTCATTCCATGATTCTAGGAGTCAACTAGTTTGACACAGTTTGTCCTAGCGTGATGCGGTTTGATTCACTTCAGCTGAGATTGGCCTGATTCAGCTCATGTTGGCCTGGTTCATAGAATCATAGGATCATAGAATGGCCTTGGTTGGAAAAGACCTTTAAGATCATTGAGTCCAACCATCAGTCCAGCCCTGCTAAGTCCACCATTAGACCACGTTCCCAAGTTTTGCATCTACACATCTTTTAAGCCCCTCCAGGGACAGCCTATTCCAATGTTTGACAACACACTCCAGCATCTCTGTGTCCTTGACCAATTTCAGACCAGTTTGACCCAGTTCCTCATCCATAGAGATTGCTCACTCTGAATGAGGGACCAAGCTCTCACTATGAGACCCAATTCAATCCCCTAATGCAGAAAGCTTACCAGTAGCCCGACCACTCATCAGATACCAGAAACCTCACCTGGAGGTGTTCAAGGACAGGTTGGATGGGGCTTTGAGCAACCTGACCCAGTGGGAGATGTTCCTGCCCATGGCAGGAGGGTGGAACTGGATAGGCTTTAAGATCCCTTCTAACCCATGATTCCAAAGCTTCATGAGGTAGCTGTGGGATCTATGCATCACCCATTAGTCCTTGTCCCAGGGAGCAGTGGGAACCATGGGGCAACACTGTTCTACCCAATAAAGCCAGGTCTGCATTAGGCTCAGGGTGTCCAAATGCCTGGAGGAGTGATATATGGGCTGGTGGTTGAGTACCCTCAATGCCTGGATCCAAGGGAGTAGTGGAGTCTGTGGGGCAAAGCAAGGGCATCCTGGATTCATTGGGAGTGGCGGTGGGTCTATGAGGAAGAGATGACCAACCCTGAGACGTGGGCTCTGGGGAGCTGTGCAGCCCGTGGGTTGGAGGCTGGGAATGCAAGATGCGCATGGAGCAGTGAGGTCTATGGGAAAGGATACATTAGCTATCAGGAAGACATGAGTCCCAGGGAGGAATAGAGGCTGTGGGGAAGAGCAGACATGCCCAGACATCCATGTCCTAAGTAGTGAAGGAATCCACACAAATGGTGTGGCTGTGTTTGTGCGGCCTAAAGGTGTCAGCGAGGGTATGGACAACGCTGGCAATGATAACGTAGCCATGAGCTAGAAATCAGCTCAGAGAGGTGCTCTGCTGGACCTTATACAGAGAAGGTCAGAAGATCGAAGAATCTCAGAACCATTTGAGTTGGATGGCACCTCTGGAGGTTATGTGGTCCAACCCCTCTGTTCAAGCAGGGCCAGCTAAAGCCAGTGGCCCAGAATTGTGTCCACATGGATTTGAGTATCTCTGAGGTGGGAGACTCCACAACCTCCCTGGGCAACCTGTGCTGGGTCACCTTCACACTTAGGGTATTTCCTGCTGATAGGAGGGAACCTCCTATGTTTCACTTTGTGCCCGTAGCCTCTGCTCCCAGCACTGAGCAACACTGGAAAGAGCTAGGTGCCATCTCAATGTGCATTGCGTAGCAATTGGCAACTTAATTGGCAAACCCCGCACTTGGGAAAGGGCTGTGATTTGTGTTGTTACCAAATTTCCATGCAAATGCAGTGTTGTTTCCAATCCAATCACATTTCTGATTGACTTTTCAAGCGTACTTTATAAAGAATCTGCTTTGCAGATAATATCATAGAATGGTTTGGGTTGAAAAGATCATCCAGTTCCAACCCCACTGCCATGCGTGGGACACCTCCCACCTACCAGGCTACCTCAAGGCCACGTTGGATGGGGCCTTGAGCACCTGCAGGGATGAGGCATCCACAATTTCCCTGGGCAGCCTGTGCCACTGTCTCCCCACCCTCATCATTAAGAATTTCTTCCTAATTTCTAATCTAAATCTTTCCCTTCCAATTTAAAGCCATTCCCCCTCGTCGTATCACTTCAGACCTTTGTTAAAAGTCCCTCTCCAGGTTTCTTGTAGCCCCTTTCAGTAATGGGAGGCTGCTCTAAGGTTTCCCCAGAGCCTTCTCTTCTCCACAACGAACAAGCCCAACTCTTCCAGCTTGTTCTGATAGCAGAGGCGCTCCAGCCCTCAGATCATCTTCATAGCCCTCCTCTGGACCTGTTTGAACAGTTCCATATCCTCCTTATGTTGGGGATTCCAGAACTGGACACAGGACTGCAGGTGGGTTCTCAGGAGGAGTAGCTAGGGAGAATCACCTCCCTCAACCTTCTGGCCATACTTCTTTTGATGCAGCCCAGGACATGCTAGGTCTTCTGGGCTGTGAGTGCACATTGCCGGCTCATGTTGAGCTTCTCAACAAACAGCACCCCAAAGTCCTTCTCCACAGGGCTGCTCTCAATCACATCGTCCCCCAGCCTGTATTGAAACTGTAGATTGCCCTGACCCAGGTGTAGGACCTTGCACTCGGTCTTGTTGAACGTCATAAGATTCACAGAGGCCGACTTCTTCAATTTGTCCAGGTCTCTCTGGATGAAATCTTGTCCTTCTGGTGTGACTACTTCCCCATTCAGCTTGGTGTCATCTGCCAACTTGCTGAGGGTGCACCTGATTTTGCGGTCTGTATCATGAAAATATTAAACAGCACTGCTCCCAGTACGGACTCCTGAGGGACACCACTTGTCACTGATCTCCATCTGGAAATTGAGCTGTTGACCACTACTTTCTAAATGTGACCACCCAACCAAGTCCTTATCCACCAAACAGTCCACCCACCAAATCTCCAATTTAGGGAGAAGGATATTGTGGGGGACTGTCAAAGGCTTTAAAGAAGTCCAGATAGATGACAGCCATTGCTTTTCCCGTGTCCACTGATGTGGACACTCCACCAAAGAAAGCCACTAGGCTAGTCAGGCAGGATGTGTCTTTGGTGAAGCCATGTTGGCTGTCCTGAATCACCTCCGTGTCCTCCATGTGCTTTAGCATAGCTTCTAGGAGAATCTGTTCCATGATCTTCCCAGGCACAGAGGTGAGGCTGACACGTCAGTAGTTCCCAGATTCATCATTTATACCCTTTCTAAAAATGGGCACAATGTTGCCCTCCTTACAGTCACCAGAAACTTCCCCTAACTGCCATGACTTTTCAGATATCCTGGAGAGTGGCTTGGCAACCACATCAGCCAATTCCCTCAGGACTCTAGGATGCACCTCGTCGGGTCCCATAGACATATATGTTAGGGTTCCTCGGGTGGTCATGAACTGGATTTTCCCCTTCAGTGGGAGGGGCTATACTCTCCTGGTCCCCATCTTGTTGTCCGTTGACCTGGGAAGGGTGAGGAGAACTGTTGCCAGTGAAGATCGAAGCAAAAAGTTGTTGAGTACCTCAGCCTTCTCCTTGTCTGTTGATATGAGCTCACCATTCTCATTCATCAGTGGGTTTCTTTAAACTTCCTTTTCTGGTTGACAGACCTACAGAAGCCCTTCTTGTTATTTTTTTCTTCTCTTGCCAAGTTCAGCTCCAGCTGTGCCTTAGCCTTCCTGACCCCATGATATTTTTTCTCTGAGATGTTAATATTTTTTAACCTTTTCATTTGCTGCATCTTTAAGAGATGTTAATTTTTTTTCCATACCTATCTGTTACACCAATAACAATCGCTGCATCTCCTTTAACAATTACCAAATCCACTTCAAATAGCTCCTTGTTAATATCTCTTAGTGATGGTTCTGAAAATATGATCCAGTTTTTGGTTTCATTAGTTAAAATTTCACAGACTTGATTGTGCCTTTTTATTCTGGCATCCAGTACCATCAGGCAGTACCCTATTATATGGGCACAGGTTTCATTCTCGGCCAAGCAGTGCCTATGGGATTTCATATGGGTTTCCTGTCTGCCCCTCGATAGAAATTCTCTAGCAGGGTAGGCATTTGCCCATAACCACAGAGCTCTTATGAGTTTCCTATGAGGAATGTCCCTATAATACATAATCCAGTTATTACTGATATTATCTTTCTCAAAGTCATTAATGCTCTGTCCTTGAGACAACAGCTTACTCCAGTTTATAAATTCTCATCTTCTCCAGTTACAAGGCCTCAGATAGATGGTTCCAGGAGTAGGCAGTGCCCGTTCTGAGACAGGTTCATCACCAGATGGTACGTCCGATATTACCATTGCATATTTTGAGTCTCAGATTACCAGCTGTAACCTACATTTTTTGGTATTCCTTTTCAATATTTCCTTTCCTTACTAGATTATTTTATTGTATCAGCCAAAGACTGTGTAAGTCTGTGGGCTTGAATACTGGAAATTAACATCAATAATGTAGCAATGCCCGATCGGCCATCCCTAGTGTTGGACTATAGGGGGGCATCACAGGGACACAAAGGTAGATGGAGCCAACCCTTGGTGGCAGATCATATTTACAAACCAAGGGTTTCAAGGTACAGAGTTTTCACGTCTGCTTTGTCGGCCAAGTAAATCATTCAAGGGATTGCATACCCTTGCAAGATGTCTGCCTTCTGAAACAACTTTAAAGGTGCATTCCCAATCTGATGTACCCAGTCTATAACCATATTCTTTAACTCTGGTTTAGATGTTCCTATCTAATGGTCAGTTTGCAGACCATGTTATTTCTTGGAGTTGCCAGGGTCAATAATTTTCGGGGGAGTGCCTTTGATTGTCCAAAAAGGGCTGCCCCAAAGGGCAGGAAAAGTCTTCTGTTGGCTTAATAAAAAAGCTGTGGCGTATCTCTCCCTGTATCCTGTGCCAAAAACCAGCAAAAGGCTGTTTCTATATTTTTTCTGCATTCCCTCCCATAATTCACTTCATAGTACCAAATCATGAGTGAAAGACAAAGATGTTACATTTTTTGAACACTTTTGGAAGCTGCATCCTCCTTCTTCCAGCTTACACAGTACAAGCTCCACAGATATGTTAAATAAGATCGGAGACATAGGGTCACCTTGTTTTACTCCATTCCAAATCCACATGGGATCTGACTTCATTTTTCAAGTCCATACGAGTGTTGATATTGCAATATAAGTTGTTAATGAGGGTGATAATGTGATTTTCTACACCCTTCTGTTTCAGAGCCATAATGATCCGTGCATAGCTCACTGTGTCAAAGGCTTTCTCGAGGTTAATGAAGATGACTCCAAGGGTGCCACGTTCCCTTTCTGCATTTCGTACTAGTAGCTGTAATAGTGTCAGGTTCCCCACACAACCTGAAGATTTTATAAAGCCCATTTGTCGAAGATTTATAGGGCATGCCTTAGTCAATCTGGCAGTTATGATCCTTGTAAATAAGCTTAAAATAGTTGACTTGATGGTATTTGGTTGCCAGTTGTTGATGTTTCTCCGGCTTTCTCGTGACACAGGTTTTAGTAGTAATTCATCAGGTGTGGCAGCGGTAGCCAAGCAAGAATGTAGACTTCCTTTTATTGGGTGAACTGAGGGTTCACCTGGCAGGCCTGTTCAGTCAGGGGTCAAGTTGCAGGTAGACCTGGCCTCCAAATCTGTCAACGAAGTATTGCATGATAATTATTAATTACTATCAAGACTCTAATGACAATTAAAAATACCTATTTAGTAATACATATGAGTATCATAAATAAAGATCAAAAATTCCTAAGTACTATTAAGGTTATACTATTTTTAATACCTATCCCACTAATTGATAGCTCTTTAATAGGAATTTAATAGCTAGTGTTAGTAGATATTTATAATTAATGAACATGATTAATGCTGTGATAATTATTTATTAATCTGCTATAATTTATTAGTATTAATTTTCAATAATGCTAATAAACATCATTCATAAATATTAATAAGCAATAGAACAATAGAATTACTCAAGTTGGAAGGATTGAGTCGAACTCCTAATATATCATAGTCAACACGGAGAATTAATAAAATTAATGTGATGATCCTGGTGTTAGATTTCCTAAATACCATTGATTGAAGTATTAATTAAATATTTAAGAAAATATTATCAGATATTAATTATTAAATATCAGCTGAAAGAACTAAATGTCAATAATTCTAGTAGCTAATAAATAGTGAACAGCATAACGGCCACCATTGATGGTCTTACACTCAATAATCATCATAGTAACTAATAATTAACTTATCTGTTTACTATGGATCGATTCAATATCCTTTAGACACTATTAATTAAATTGTCAATTATATACATACAGTGAATTTTTTCATGAAATATCATTAATGTAATAATTAAAATTACTCTTTGAAAGTATTGCTAAACAATCGATTTTTATCGTTGCTTATTATTTTATTATTGCTCCTTATTTATTTAATAATTATTTTATACCGATTAATATGTCACTAATCTTCACTGAAATTTAAGAATTCCCCCCAGCCCACTCCGACACGTGGTTTGCAGCGACCCCCGCTCAGGGTGGGGGTTGTGTGTGTGGGGGGGTGCGTGTGTCTCAGCGCTCGCCCTGCTCCACGTCTGCCCCCTGCCAGCCACGACCTGGGAACCAAAGAAAAAACCCGCAAAACGCAGCCAAAACCCAGGAGAAACCGAGTAAAAACCAGTAAAAAATAGCGCCCCCCCCCCCCCCAATCCAGTCATAAACCCCCAGAAAAAAAAAAGAAAGAAAGAAAACAAAACAAAACAAAACAAAAACAGAAAAAAGCAAGAAAAAAACAGCAAGAAAAAGAAAAAAAATAGAGAAACCCAGCAACCCCCCAGCAAAAACAGCAAAAAAGGAGAAAAACCCAGGAAAAATGTAGAAAAATAGAAAACAACCAGAAAAAAACAGGGAAAAAACAGGGGGAAAAAATCAAAAAACAGCAAAAAAGGAAAAAAACCCAACCAGCAAAACCCAAGCGACGAAACCCAAAGAAAACTGGAATCTACCCCAGAAACAGCCCCAGCCCCTTCCCCAGCCCCAGCCCGCAAAACCGAAAAGCGGGCCTGGGCGAGCGGGCCGGGCGTGCGGCGCGGGGGAAAACGCCTGACAAACCCCGAGCGACGAAATCCGAGGAAACCCAAAATCTCCTCCAAAAAGACCCACCCCACGCCTCTCCTTTCCCACCCAACGAGCTCTGGGCGCTTGGCTCCCCATACCGCCCTGTCCCCGCGGCAGGGGCTGCCCCTTCAGCGCGCTCCTCTCCCGGCCCCGCTCGGCCTCCCGTTCCCGCCGCTCCGGTTCCATGAAGTTAACCACAACTGGAAGGAGCCGCTCCCAGGGCTGAAAGGGCTCCAGGAAAGCTGGGGAGGGGCTCTGGCTCAGGGAGTGCAGGGATGGGACGAGGGGAAATGGTTTTGAGCTGCAAGAGGGGAGATTGAGCTGAGATCTTGGGGAGAAATGTTTTGCTGTGAGGGTGGGGAGGCCCTGGCCCAGGGTGCCCAGAGCAGTGGTGGCTGCCCCATCCCTGGAGGTGTTCCAGGCCAGGTTGGATGGGGCTTGGAGCCCCCTGATCCAGTGGGAGGTGTCCCTGCCCATGGCAGCGGGTGGCACTGGATGGGCTTCGAGGTCCCTTCCAACCCAACCCACCTGCGATTCTATGAGAAGTGTGGGTGTGGCGACTCCCTTTGGGATGGGGGACCATCCCACCCACAGCTTGGGAGCCGGAGGAGGAACTGTGGTGCTGCCCCTCCGAGGGGCTCAAGAGTGACACCTGCTGCTATATTCAACCAAAAATGAAGGCTTTTGCCTCAGCCTCTTCCAAAAAATAGGAGTGGTTACACGGGTTTATCGTTGTCAAACGCTGCCGGACCTCCTGACTGATAACATTTAAAAAAGAACCAACTGAATAATCCTGCACCTGCGATGTCAGGGGTTTTTTTCCCACTTTTTCTGCACACTCCTTTGCAAGGTCTTTGCTTTCCACTGTAATTAAGTGACCCTTTCCTGGTGGCAAGGTACTGTGATGAAATAACACGTTTGACCCATGTCCAAACAAAAAAGTGACTAAAAAACCCCCTATCAGCAGCAGAAAACCAAATTATTTTGTATTGTGTCTTGAACTGACAGAAATGCAAACGTCATTTCCCGCAAGTGAACATCTAAAGCCTTTTATTCTATTCTTTAGGCAGTGGGAGCGGATTGCGTCCAATACCAGGCTTTTACAGCAGAGGCATAACGTGCCTAACAGGTATCAGCCCAGTTATCGCCCACAGAAGCTTCCGCGTCAAGAAATGCAAGAACTGAAGCCCCAGCAGCGATGTTAACTCGGCTCATTTTTATACCTTCCTTATATACCTCCCTGTATCTTACACGGTGTTAAACTGGACAGTGGAAGCAGAATTACGCAGGGCTCTGTTTCTGGCTACTCACAAAGGGCAGGGTGAGGAGGGGAGTTCAGGCTGTGGGGGGAAATCCTTAAATTACAATGAGGAGTGGTGACGCATTAATCTGGTATCAAATAATTCATAGAGAAATAAGGAGCAATAATAAATAACAAGTAACTGTCACGATTTAGCCTTGACTTGGCTAAATTTTCAGCTAAACTCCCAAATTCCACCTTCGCACCCCCAGGGGTAGGGAGAGGAAAATAAAAGGAAAGACATTTGTGAATTGGAAACTAAAGCTATGGCTTTAATGAAATGATAATAATAATAGTAATAATGATTAAAATAATCAGAAAGTAATGGAAATAATTACAAATATCCAAGATTGCACCCCCACCCCAACCCTTCATGACCGTACATCACCACAAATGCTGAAGAGCAAACACGTGGGAATGGGTCCACACAGGAAGGAGCTGAACTCAGGAATTGGATTCAGGGACGCACGGATCAGGGTCAGGAACAATCAGACAAATGAGGTCCTCACTGGACGTCAGCCATTGCAGAAGAGAGTGAGACCCTCACGAGCTCTCAACTTTACACCAAGTAGGACATGTATGGGATGGAGTACTCTTGTTGGTCCGACTGGGGTCCTGTCTGCCCCTCCCTGCAGGCGCGGCTGTTTTTCGCTAGCTCGAGGATGGCCTTGTTTATGAGAGGAATAAGTATAAATATTGGCCTTTCTGCATCCCAGTGTTCCATGTTATCCCTGCTACAGAGAAACCGTCTGAAGAACATGCAGTTTGTTTTTCAGAAAGTGCAAGTACTTTAGACTAAGGCCGAGCCAGAGTCAGAAGCCCCCCAATTAACTTAAACCATAACAGTAACAATAAAAATCAATTGTTATATAGTAATAATTTTAATTAAGATAAAATAATTTTAATTAATATTTAATTCATATTTCATTAATGATATTTAAAGAACAATTTCACTATGAGCGTTTAATTGACATCTTAGTTATTAGTTATTGAATTGATCTATAGTAAATGAATTATTAGTTACTATGACAATTATTAATACCATAAGAACGTCAATAGTACTTATTTTGGCGATGACTTTGTGTCGGTTTCTAAAGTTTATTAATTGCCATTTAAGAATTTCAGTTGATATTTAATAATTTAATAATATCCAATAATATTTTATTAAAGTAATGTTTAACACTTCAATAGATAATATTTAGTGATGCTGTTAGTAAGGACACTTTACTCCCAGAGCATCATGGCAATTTTATTAACTATCGATGTAAATTATGATCTATTGATTATTAATATTTATGCCTGATGTTTGTTAGAATTTTTGAAAATTAAGTAATATTAGTAAACTAATAGAAGACTAAGAAATAAGTAATCATACCATGATGAATAAATAGTGATTAAAATGAATAATGACCTGTGATAATGATTATCATTAATAGCATGGAGTGTCAATAGTTAATAATATAATCACAGGATTAATCATGTTCATTAATTTTTAATATTTACTAACACTATCTATTAAAACCCTATCACAGCACTATCGATCAGAGGATAGGTTTTAAAAATAGTATAACCTTAATAGTATTTATGAATTTTTGGTCTGTATTCCTGATTCTCATATATATTACTCAATGGGTATTATTAATTGCTATTAGAGTATTGCTATTAATTAATAATCAATTATTATACTATACTATAATAAAATACTAATGATTAAATAAGTACCATTATGTCCATATTAACCGTTATGATCATTCCATTAATCATCAGAAGTATCAAGTTATTATCTATTATTGTTTAATCGGTTGGAGCCCAGAAAAAAAAAAGCCCTATGGGTACGGGTAGGAGGCGAGGTCTACCTGCGACCTGGTCCCTTCCCAGGGAGGGGCTGTCAGGTCTACCCCAAGGCCTGGGGCAAGGCTATTGGAAAAAAAAAGAACCCCGGGCAATAAAAAGACCAGAGAAAAAGGAAGGACCACCACTCCCCCATGTTCTCCAAGCCCCATGTCAACCAGATATTATCCTTCCTCCTCGAGGTGTTAATGCTGCTCTTGTTCTTTAACCTTCTTTTTCTCATCACGTTTATCGTGAGTCGGTCTCTCATTGCTTATCTGTTTTGCAGTTTCCAATGAAATCTGCTCTGCGATTAATTTATTGAAATTCTTACTTCCCTCATAACTTCTTCAAAAGTTTAACCTCTTCCTCGGTCGAGCATTGTCCGTGTACCCCCGCCTTGTGGTACACTCTTTTGGGCGGGATGTGATAATCCCCTCACTGTTCCTTACTGAGCCAAGTCAGTTTTCATTTCAAACACCCTTTCGCATTCCTGGCAGATGGAGCCCTTGACTGCAGCTAGGACTGCGCTTGGGAAAGTGTGAGGTAGCACAGACTTGCTGGGCTCTGTGGATGGCAAAGAACTTGGTTTTGCAAAAGACAGCGGTTGGCAAGAGAGGGTGATTGGCAAAGGACAACTGCATGTGATAAAGCAGATAGTGGGCTGATAAAAGAAGTGGTGGTCTAACACTTCCATCAGCTAAGTGACACCAGGGGTGAGACGAAGGCCTTACAGCCTGATGTTGTTTCAGTTTTCAAAAGATAAAAAATTGATACTTGAGAACCCTTTCTTTTGGGGAGAAAGAAGCAACCGCCTTACCTGACAGATGGGTCAACGAGCCTGGACCTCTCTTCTTCCACCAAGAATGTAAGTCTTTTTGGTAAAAATTGCATGCCTCTCACTCTGTCAGATGTTTTTTCAGCAGGAAAATAGCTGCTAACTCGAGTTTTTATTGTTACTTGGGTCATCTATATCTATATCTATATCTATATCTATATCTATATCTATATCTATATCTATATCTATATCTATCTGCAGTAATTGTTAACTGGTTAGAACTTCTTAAGTGCTAATGCAGCAAGTGAATTTATCAATGGCAATCCTGCATTTGTTTTAATCTGTCATTTGAATTAAATTCCTTATCACCTCTAGCATTGCAAAATTGTTTCTCTGACGGGCATTGCTGCAAGCAGCTGCCAGCTGCAAGAGTTAAACCTGTGTGTATCAGTCTCCACAGAGACTCTCGCAGGTAACCGGGTTCTGAATTATAGGATAAACACGTATAAGCTCACACAAATAAACTGTTGACTCAGACTAGGAGTAGAACCTGGATCCAGCAGCTCCACTCTGAGGTGGCGCTTACAAAGCAAGGGAGTCTGTCTTGTATCTCGTTTGCAGCAGCGGTGGCAGCAGGGGAGACTGGTGCAGAGACAGACGGATGGATAGATGCATGGACAGATGGAAAGGTGGGTGGAGGGATGGACATGTGGATGGATGGACAGATGGGCAAACAGGCAGATAAGGCACCCATCTCACTCTAACCTCCTTTCCAGGAGCTGCAGAGAGCAATGAGGTCTCCCCTCAGCCTCCTCTTCTCCAGACTAAACAGCCCCAGGGCCCTCAGCCACTCGCAGAACCTCTGGGCTCCAGCCCCTTCCCCAGCTCCGTTCCCTTCTCCAGACACGTTCCAGCCCCTCAATATCCTTCTTGTACTGAGAGGCCCAAAACTGAATCCAGGATTTGAGGAGCAGCCTCACCAGCACTGAGTCAAGGGAGACAATCCCTTCCTTACTCCTGCTGGCCACCTCATGGCTGATCCAAGCCAGGATGCTGGTGGCCTTCTTGGCCACCTGGGCCACTGCTGGCTCATGTTTAACTGCTGTTGATCAACACCCCTAGGTCCTTTTCTGCCAGACAGCTTTCCAGCCGCTCTTCCCCAGCCACACTTTTCCGTTATTGCAGGAGATACTACGTCTCAAAGTTTGATCAAAACCATTATTTTATCGGATGGAGATAACACAGCTTAAAATGATGCAGAGATCTAAGATCTTTTTTTTTTTTCTTCCAATGAGCCCCTTCCTTCAGAAAGATCCAACACTGCCAGTGAAGACTGACCGAGGGAGTATGCCAAGGTTTCTACCTTTTATGAGGACATAACTGGAGGGAGGGCAAACCACCACCCCTTTGTCAGCAACGAGGAACCGAGGTGGTCAACAGGTCTACCCAGCCCTGCGGAAGAAAGCTTGTGTCTGCCAGAGCTGGGTAGATCTGCTGGCCAGGTGGAGCCATGTGGATCTGCCATCCCAGCGGAATGGCACATCCACACCTGGCAACCGCTGCTGGATGCTCCATAGCTGGGAAGACCTGCCAGCCCAGTGGTGTAGGGTAGACCTGTCAGCCTGGAGGAGCCGGGTAGACCATGCAACCCTGTGGAGCCAGGTAGACTTGGTCGCTGGCTGCTCCAGAGCCTATTAGACTTGGCAGATGCTGCCAGCCATCCTGGGAGGACCTGGCAGCTGCCAACAACCACACCAGAGCCACGTATAGCTGGCAGCTGCCATGGACTGTCCTGGTGCCTGGCGGAACAGGTGGCCCAAGCAGAGCCAGGTAGACTTGTCAGTTGGGCCGAGCCAGGGAAACCTGGCAACCAAAGACAACCATCAGTAAGTCAGGTGGATCTACACACACAGAGGGAGTAGCTTATCATTACGTAGTCACTGGGTTAGAAAAGAGCGTGCAGAGAGTGAATTAAATAGGGGATAGAAATATTATAATTTAAAAAAAAGTATAAAACAAAAAAGAACAAAGTTTGGGCCTGGAACAAGTTAGATCATAACAGACAGACAGAAGACGATGAACACTCATTGTTTAAGACAGCTACAAGTTTCCACACTGCATCCTTGAGCTGCTGGTTCCTCATACTGTAGATGACAGGGTTCACTGCTGGAGGCACCACTGTGTACAGAACTGCCATCACCAGATCCAGGGATGGCGAGGAGGTGGAGGGGGGCTTCAGGTAGGCAAAGACGCCAGTGATGATAAACAGAGAAACCACAGCCAGGTGAGGGAGGCACATGGAAAAAGCTTTGTGCTGTCCCTGCTAAGAATGGGATCCTCAGCACAGCCCTGAAGATCTGCACATAGGCCACCACAATGAAAACAAAACAGTCAGATCCTCCTAAGAGACTGACGACAGTTAGCCCTGAAGTAGGCATCTGAACAGGAGAGCTTGAGGGTCTGTGGGATTTCACAGAAGAACTGGTCCACAGCATTGCCTTGGCAAAGGGGTAGTGAAAATGACCGCGTGCAGCAGTGCATTAAGAAACCCAGAGCCTCAGGCAGCTGCTGCCACATGGGCACAAGCTCTGCTGCCCAGGAGGGTTCTGTAGTGGAGGAGTTTACAGATGGCAAGTTGACAGTGGTTGTAGGCCATGATAGTGAGAACATAATATTCTGATGATATCAAGACGAGAAAGAAAAAAACTAGACAGCACACCCTAAATGTGAAATGGCCCTGCTACCCCAGAAGGAATTGGCCATGGATTTTGGAACAGTGGCAGAGATGGAGCCAGGGTCGAGGAGGGAGAGGCTGAGGAGGAGGAAGTACATGGGGTTGTGGATGTGATGGTCACAAACTGCAAATGTGATGATGAGTCTATTGGCCAGGATGGCAGCCCACACACGGCTCATTTCACAAAACAGGTAGCATTTCCTTGGTTGTTGCATCTCTGTGCTTCTCCACAGGGCATTCAGGTGACACCAAGATGCTACAGGACAGGTTTACATCCTAGAGGGCAGCTCAGTGCTTGGAAAAACACTCCAAGGAGACTGGAGATTTCCTCCTTAGAGGTGTTTCCCTGTCCCATGTCTTCTCCCTGCTCACAGACCTTATCCTAGTCTCCTTACTCTCACCTACTCAAACCTGCCTGTTTGTGGGGCACTGCCTGGGCACATGTTCCTGTTTGGAGATTCACAGTATCACAAGGTTGGAAAAGACCTTTGAGATCATCAAGTCCAACCTATGACCCAACACCTACACCTACTCCTACTTGTCTACTACACCATGTCACTAAGTGCCTCATCCAATCTCCCTTTAAACACCTCCAGGGACGGTGACTCCACCACCTCCCCGGGCAGCGCATTCCGATGGCCAACCACCCTCTCAGTGAAGAGTTTTTTCCTAATATCGAGCCTAAACCTCCCCTGGCGAAGCTTGAGGCCGTGTCCTCTTGTTCTGTCGCCGCTCACCTGAGAGAAGAGACCAACCCCTGCCCGACTACAAACTGCTTTTAGGTAGTTATAGAGAGCTATAAGGTCTCCCCTGAGCCTCCTCTTCTCCAGGCTAAACAACCCCAGCTCCCTCAGTCGCTCCTCACAGGGCTTGTGCTCCAGCCCCTTCCCCATCCTCGTCGCTCTCCTCTGGACGCACTCCAGCATCTCAACATCCTTCTTAAACTGAGGGGCCCAGAACTGGACACAGCACTCGAGGTGCGGCCTGACCAGTGCCAAGGAGAAGGGGATGATGACTTCCCTAATCCTGCAGGCCACGCTATTCCTGATGCAGGCCAAAATGGGTTGTACTGATGGGCTCAGTAGAGGTGATGCTGGTGTTCATAGGCAGAGGAGTGGCTGAAGACATTTTAGGAGGCCATTAGCAGGCCTACTTGAGGCCACTCAAATTTAGAACTCATGAGTTTCTGTGATTTCAAACTTTTAAAAGCCTTTCCTATTTTTCTTTTCCTCCCCCTCTCCCCTAAGCTCAGAGTAGGACAATGAAAAGACAGACTCAGGAAATCTCTTTCTATTTATGGAAAACCCTGCCTTGACCTTCCTCTGGAAACATCCCCTTGGAAGATTCCTAGTGCTGATATTGAGTTGTGAGCAGCCCTGGTGCACACAGCACCCTCTCACCAGCAGAAGGATCCCACCCTGTTCTGCCAAGGGTTGCTCCTTCCACCCACGACTTCTCCTCACAGTGCCATGGGGAGCTCCCCAGGCAGGCTGAGCGTTGACCCTGGCAGGTGGCAGAGTCCCTACCCAGGCACAGAGACCCCTGGGGTGCAGGGACCCTGCTCTGAAGGACAGCCCGGGGCACCCCTGAGTGCACAGTCCTGCAGTCATCCCCAGCAGAAAGCACCCATCATGCCTTTTCCTCTGACAGTGCAGCAGAGAAGCCCTGCTCAGAGGCATGTTTTTCTGCTCCACAGCAGAGACACTGTGAAAGGCATCCTGACAGATCCTGTAAACTATGGAATCTGCCAGCTTTAGGAGAGCCCTCCAGGGACTGCATCTGTGGTGTCCTACAGCCAGAGACTTACCCTGAGAAAGGCTGGGAGGATTCCTCCCTCAGCAAACTCTCAGCATCCTCCCACCCCACCCTGCCCTTAGCATTTCTTGTCTCACTCTTCTCCCCTCGCTACCTACGGGCAGTACCCTCAGCCCTGCTGTGCTTTGCAGGGGAGCTGCTCCTGGGCAAAGCATTTCCCATGATCTTTCATCCCATGAGCTTAGACCAGCTCAGCAGCAGAGAAGCAGCCCAATGCAGCACTTTTCCTGCCCCCTCTTTGCTCTCTCGAGCTGTCCCTGGGTCTGCAGGGGAACCTGCTGTGAAACCTGCTGAAATAATCAGTGATGTTCCCTCTCTCACCTGTGCAGAGTTCCTTCTTTCCAGCAGTGACATTTATCCTATTAGAAAAAGATTTGAACATCAATCAGAGCCAGCTTTTCTTGTCCCATATTAGACAGGACACCAGGGAGGTCACTGCAAATGATCTGATTTCTCCAAGCTGGGGTAAATATCTTCAGCTGAGTGAATTTAGACATTTCATTCTGGGTTTTTAGACCCAAGGCTAGAAAGTCATTCAGTTCTCTCTTGTCCCAGCCATGTCTCTGCTCTAAGCAAAGCCTTTGCACACGTGGGGTCTTGGATGCTTGGTACCAGGTTTCCTTATGGCAAGGATGGGCTTGTCTGGTGCCACAGCTGCAGGGCTTCAGCCCAAATGTGCATCAATGTCCTCAGGCAGGGGCACAGGCAGGATGAGCTGGAGCTGTTAGTGCTGGAGGCAAAGCTCTTGACACTGGTGGAATAAACTGCCAAGGCATTGTGGCAGAAGTAGTTTATCTGCTCTTCAAGGACAGCACCCGCCAAGCACAGCAAGAGTCAAGACTGAAGCTCAGGCTAGACCTGTAAGGCCATTCAAGGGTGCCAGGAACAGTTAAAGAAACAAAGATAATATGTGGGCACTGTTGAATTTAATAAGGGGTAGAGGTGAGATTCCCTGTCTCCTCTTGTTCTTCATCTTCCCTCTGGAAGAGAGCAACCAGCAGTGGGTGGGGATCAAGTCAGGGATCTTTTGAGCAAACACAATCCTTACCAGTCTATAGGACAGGAGGGGCAGCATGCCAGGGAGCTGAGTGAGCAGGACGATGTCATAGTGAGGGCACTCTCCATCAACTTCCAAAGGTTATGGAGACTGTGGGAATTCCCTGACAAGTGGCACCGCTCACACATTGCATGATCTTTTCAGAAATGTCCAACGGATGACCAGGGTAGCTAAAGGCTGTACCACAAACCTTGTCCCATCAGATCCCATTTCTGGGTGTCTGAAAGAGAAGGGGACAGGATTTCCCTGGAGCAGATTGTGTCTCACTATCATTCTATGACCTGACTCCTTTATGACCTAACTCTTACATGAGCTGCTTCTTCTGTGACCTGACTCTTATATGACCAGATGCTTATATGACCATCCCATCACCTTTTTATAATCCGAGTCTTCTATGACTTGATTCTTTTATGAAACTTTCATGACCAGACTCTTCTACAAATGACACTTCTCTATTCCTTTTATGACCTGATGCTTCTACGACCCAACACTTCTATGATCTGACCTTTCTATGACCCAGCTCTTCTACGATCCTACTATGACCTGACACTTCCATAAACTTCTTTTATCCTTCTATTATCTTTTATTTTAGTTTATATAGTTTATATTTTAGTTTATTCAGATAATAAACTCTCATGCTTCTTTGACTTGACTCTTCTATGACCCGAATATTCTATAACCTGAGACTTCTATGACCCAACTCTGCTAAGAGCCTTCTACGACCTGACCTTTCTATGAACATTCTGTGACTCAACTCATCTATAACCCAACTTTTCTGTGGCACATCTCCTCTCTGAGCAGGCCCTTCTATGACCTTCTATGACCCAACTATTCTCTGATTCTTCTATGATGTGACTTTCTGTGATCCAACTCTTACGATTCTTCTGTGACAGGAATCATATATGCCCCGACACTTCTATGATCATACACATCTATAACCAGATTCTTCTATGACCCAACTCTTCTGGAACCTAATGCTTCTATGACTCAACCCTACTGTCAACTGACTCTTCTATGAACTGACTCCCCTATGACTTCTTTATGACTCAACTCATATGAGCTGCCTCTTCTATAATCCAATTCTTCTATGAGTCGACCCTTCTATGACCCTTCTATGTCCTGAAGCTTCTATGACCCAGCACTTCTATGATGTGACCTTTCCATGACCTAACTCTTCTATGAGCCTTCTACGACCAGAAATTTCTATATATCTTCTGTGACCAAACTCTTCTATGAGCTGGCTCTTCTGTCACTCCACTCTTCCATGACTCCTCTATGACCTGAGTCTTCTAAAACCTGAGCCTTCTGTGAACCAAGCCCTCTATGACTCAACTCATCTCCGATCCTTCTGTGGCTTTCTATAAACCAACTTCTCTAGGACTCTTCTATGCCCCTACTCTATGACCCAAATATTCTATGACAAAAAAATTCTATCACCCAACCTCTATATGACCCAGCATGTCCATTACCCGAATCTTCTATACCTCTTCTATGGCCTGACTCTTCTATGATCTTCCCATGACCTGATTCTTCTATGACTTTTCTATGATCCAACCCTTCTCTAAACTGATCCTTCTCTGAACAGACCCTTCTGTGACCCAATCCTTCTAAAACCTGAATACACTCTCACACTTATGTGACTCGGCTCTTTCACAACCCGAATATTCTATCACCTTTTTGTGACCTGAATCTTCTATGACCCAAGAGTTCTATGACCCAACATTTCCATGAACCTTCTAAAACTGAACTCCTCTATCACCCCTCTATGACTTGACTCTTCTCCACTCAAGTTTTCTTTGACTCTTCTATGACCCAACCCATTTATGACCTCATCCTTCTATGATCCAACTCTTCTGCAACTGCATGGAGCAGTGTGCAAGAGCCTTGCATGTAATTCTACAGGCCTATGTTTGGAATTAAATGAAATAACTGCTCTGAATTTGATTTGGCAATGTGAGAATGTTCATGACACAAGCATCATTGTAGTCAAAGCCAGATCTGCCTTCCCAGGGCCTGGGGGTCAGGGCTTGGTCTTCCTGCTTCATGAGGCAAACCCAGGCTTTTCTCAGCATTACAGCTGCCTGCACTGCATATTTGTCTACCTGCAATCATGGCCTCCGATTCTCTGCTCTAACAAGTCCCTGGGGAGGCTTTGTCAGTGAGGATCTTCAGTGAGACCAATTAATACTTCAAGATACTCTGAGTTTTGCTTTTGACCTCTTGAGAGATTTGCTCCATCTCCTCTAAGCAGTGAGGTTTCAGAACTCGGCAGCAAATACACCATGGGTCTCATTAAAATACAGAAAGCCTTAATGAGCTCTTCCTATTCCTTCAGTTTTCTTCAGGTCTTCAAGCCTCATAGAGCTCATTGGAGTCATTTCCCAGGGCGGTTCAAGAGGAAGATTTCAAAGTGCACCTAATAAAAATATGTTTTAATGTAAAGTTTATATTTCATTAGTTTTAAGTTCAGAGAAGAGGTGACAGAAGCATTCTCCAGTTGGCATCGATGTAGAGGGTGTCCTCAGGAGGTCTGGGCAGCATGGAAAAGCTGTCCCTTGAGGTCTGATGCTGCATGGACAGCCTTGCTCCTCACCTCCCCAACCTTACCATTTCTCTCATTGTCCCCCTCCAGGACTTGCATCCCTTTTCCTTACATCAGACCCCCCTGCACTCCAGAGCTGAGTGTTACAGCTCTATTCTGCCATCTTTCCTTGCTTTCCCTAGAGAACTGGCTGCACGCAGGCACAGAAGAATAAGAAAATCAAAGTGTGATAAAGTTTCATAACCAATAAACCATGGCTGTCCTAGGGTGCCATGGGATTTGATGCAGGGGATCTGCATGAAGGCTTTACAGCCCCCCCTCATGCTGTGGGCCTCAAGCAGAATGGGGGGCAAATCTCGTGCTGGTGCCCAGTTCCCCCAAGAGCCTCACAGAGGCCAGAGGGCAATACCAGGTGTTCCATACCCCCCTGAAGGCTCAGGGCAGCAGCAGCCCCTCAGCCTCATCTCTCTGGTTGGACCCCTCATCGGGTGTTCACATACTGTAGCACATGTATGGCTGTGGCCTCCTGGAGGACGGCAGCATCAGTGGGTTTTATCAAAGTCTTTACGACGGAAAGGACTTTATCACCGTTGACATGGACACGATGTTCATCGTGTGGGACACAGAGACAGAAATCTCTAAGATGAATTGGGATGCGAATGGAGTGGAAGCTGAGTGGTGGAAGCACTTCCTGGAGAACAACTGCATCGAGTGGCTGAGGAAATACCTGAGCTACGGGCAGGCCGTGCTGGAGAGGAAAGGTGAGGGCGCAACAGGAACTCTGGGGAGTAGATGGTGTGGGTGTAAGTGCTGGCTCTCACTGCCACCCCCTTCACAGAGTGGCCCATGGTCCATGTGTCCGGGAAGGAAGTCCAGGGGATCCTGACCTTGCGCTGCCATGTTTATGGCTTCTACCCACGGTCCATCACTGTCAACTGGCTGAAGGATGGTGAGGTCAGGGATCAGGACACAGAGAGGGGCAGCATCGCACCCAACAGCGACGGCATCTACTACTCCTTGGCCTCCATCCACATTTGCCCAGAGGAGAAGGACAAGTACCAGTGCCGTGTGGAGCACACCAGCCTGGCTGAGCCTGGTCTCTGCATGGGGTGAGCACAGTGGCCTTTGGTGTGGAGACCAGTGGGCTAGGAGGGGTTCCCCTTCCTCTCCTCACAGCCTTGTTTCCCCCAGAGATGGAGTCCAACCTGTTTGCCATTGTGCTGACCATGGCTGTGGCTGTCCTGGCTGCCACTTGCCGTCATCACTGAGTTTGCCTTCTGGAAGTTCAAGTCAGGTAAAATCCCTAGTGCCAATGAGGCTGAGAAGTGCAGACAGAATGCCAGGGACTAGGATGGGCTGCAGCCCCAAGCTGCTGTGCTCTGGGGAGCCCCCGAGCCTGGTGGCGAAGCACAGGGGATGCTGATGTCTCCTTCTCTCTGCAGGGATGCAGAAGAAAAACTCTGACAAGGAACCAAGTGAGTACTAGCAGTAGGTCTGGCTTTGGCAGCTCAAGGCTCTGGTTTCTGGCCACTGCCGGTATTTTCCAATCCCTCATCTTCCCTTTTCTGCCCCTCTAACAAGCCTCATGAGGAGCGGCTGAGGGAACTGAGGTTGTTTAGCCTAGACAAGTCTGAGGGGAGACCTTATCACTATCTAGAAATCCCTGAAAAGAGGTTGTAGTGAGGTGGGTGTTGGTGTCTTCTCCCAGGTGACAGGTGACAGGACGAGAGGCAATGGCCTCAGGTTGCACCCAGAGAGGTTCAGAGTAGACATTAGGAAAAATTTCTACGCTGAAAGGGTGGTCAGGAACTGGCAGAGGCTGCCCTGGGAGGTGGTTGGGTCACCATCCCTGGAGGTGTTTATAAGATGGACAGAGAAGTTTCTCAGGGATGATTTAGTAGTGGACAGCTATGGTTGGAATTGATGATCTCAAAGGTCTTTTCCAATCAAGCAGTTCTAAGATTTTATGATTATTTTAAGCCCTACAAAGAGGTGGAGTCTCCCCTGCATTGCTGGATGTGCCATCCTCCTCTCCCGGTGTCTGCAGTGCAGCTGTGAGTCCTGGGCTGGTTCCTGGCACGGGCACTTGGCCTGTAGCAAGTTCATGGCTGGCAGTTCACAGCTGTTTCTCTCTTTGGCATGAACAGACAGGGGGTCAGCCATGTTCCTGCTGTTGGCCTGTCCCCTTCAGAGGAAGAAGTGACCTCACAGTCCACTTCACAGCCTTTTCAAAGCCTTTGCCTTCTTACTGGATTATGAGTTCTTGAGACTCAACTAGCCACATAATACTGTACCCAGTCATCACCCCCCTTGTGGTCCAGAATGTGAGCAGATAAATGTAAGCTTGTTTCATTAAATTTATCTAATGGATTTCCTGGATCTGAGAAATGTTCTTCAGATGAACTAACTACTGTGTTTATATTGGTGCATTTTATGTCTAATTCTGCCTCTTTGTTTCTTGGTTTTCCTGTGTGTTTTTTTTTTTGTTGGGTTTTTTTCGGGTTTTTTTGGTTGGTTGGTTGGTTGGGGTTTTTGGGGGGGGTTTTTTTTGGGTTTTGGGGGTGGGTTTCTTTGGTGTTTTTTTTGTTTTTTTCCTAGAGTTCTGCAAGAAAAAATTCATTGAGTCCTAGAATAACCCAGGGTGGATGAGACCCCTGAACACCATTGTACTTGGTCTTGCTGGGATGGAGTTACCTTTCCCTACAGCAGCCCTGTGATGGGTACATAATTTTTCCCTACACTTTTACCAAACTAACAGCAGTTTGGTTCAGGCTCCAGAGTTCTCCCTCTTTTCGATTAATTTTTGGCTATCACAAGCCCTGCTCCACCTCCTCCCCATCGCTGGCTCTGCTGTTCACAGTTGTGTATGTGGTGGTGCCTCTCCATCAGTGAACCTCTTCATCTACAGTACGAGGAACCAGTAGCTCAAGGATGCCTTGTGGAAACTGGTAACTGGATGTTTCTTTGAAGCTATAAATCACTGATCTTCTTCTGCAAAGCAGTTATAATGTAAGTCATTGCAGGCCCAGCCTGTCTTCTGTATTTATTGGTGGTGATGGTGGTGATGGCTCGTGTCAAACACTTTGAGCCCCTGCTGGGCACCAGAAAGTAGTGTCATGGTTTAACCTCAGTAGGGAGCTCAGCAGTCACACCCCCCCACACACACACACACGGGGGAATGAAGGAGACAATTGGAAAGGTAAAAGTGAGAATCTCAGTGGACTGAGATAAGGCAGTTCAATGGGTAAAACAAAAGCTGTGTTTGCAAGCAAAGTAAACAAGGAATTCACAGCTTCACGTTGGCAGGAAGGTGAACACGCAATGGAAGGAAGCCATCTCCAGGACAGCAGGGCTCCATCACACTTAACAACTATTTAGGATTTTCTGTTCTTGCTTGCCCTCTGTACTCACTTGTACAAAATGAAAACCCTGGAAATGGAACCAGAATGTGAAGAGCCATCAAAATCCTAATACAGGAACTAAGAATTTTCCCCTGTCTTCATAAAGGACTCAAAACCTTGTACACCTGCACATTACTGCAACAGTTGGTGGCCCCGCTTCTTATGAATTTTTAATTCCTGCAAGGAAGAGGAAACCCCTTTTCAGTGAGTTTTGTGGGTTTACCCTGGTGGGCAGCTGAGCCCCACACCGCTTCGGGATGGGGGAGAGGATGGAAACGGCAAAAGCAAGACAAGTCACGGGTTGAGATAGAGAGAGTTTAATGGGTAAAACAAAAACTGCATGCACAAACAAAACAAAACAAGGAATTAATTCACTGCTTCCCATGGACCTACTTATGTTTAGCCATCTCTATGACCTGTAACTGTGGCTTGGGAAAGCAAACTCCACAACTTCAAACATCCTCCCGCTTTCCCCAGCTTCCATTCATTGAGCACGGTGTCAGATGGTCTGGGATGTCCCTTTGGTCAGCTGGGGTCAGCTGTCCCAACTGTGTCCCCTCCTGTCTTCTTGCCCAACCCCAGCTGGAGGGTGAGAAACAGAAAAGGTCTGGATGTTGCTCACTGACAGCAAAACGGGGAGGTGTTATCAACAATCCCAAAACACATCTAAAGAGAATGTTAACTCCATGCCAGCCACAACCACTACCATGAGATGTACTCCACACAGGAACCGTCTCCTGCTCTATCACTCCAGACACCAGGAAGGGGCACTTGGAGATCTTTTGCCCTGAAGAAAGGGAACAGGGAGCAGCACAGAGATAGGATGAGTGAGCAGAGAGCAGCACAGCCCTATGGGGAGAGCTTCCTCACAGCTTCAAAGTGAGAAGAGCTTTGCTAAGGAGCAGAGTGGGAAGAGCCATCCAGCAGAGGGTGGCTTTCACCCCCTGCTCCCTGGACCATGAGCTTGCTTCTCTGGGGCGCTCTGCCCAGGACTGGTGCCAAGCATGCCAGGGATTGCTCTTCCTCAGTATTGCTGGATCCCTCACAGCCATCATGCTCCTTCATGCTGCTGCAGTGTGACCCTAGAAGAGGAGCTAATGGGATTAAAGCTCTCTTGGGCATTTTTCCCAGAGCCCTGGTGAGAAAGCCTCTAGAAGAGGTGGCCTCGATATCCCACTGACGTGTTCTCAGCGTGGCCAAATGCTCCCAGCCCTGACTGCTGCCATCATGGTCTCTCTGTGCCGCAGGACACCCTGGCTGGTGACGTTTCCCTGCCTTCAGATGGAGTGAGGGATCAGGTGCTCTGGGAGGAGGGAGGAGAATAGCTTCTCCTGGAGGAGGTGTTCAAGAAAGCATGAGGTAGAAGTGAACGCAGAGGCTGCTTCCATGCTCTATGGAGAGTCTTGCAGGAAAGGCATTCAAAATTGAACACAGTTGTACTTGAGGACCCCATGCACTCAGTGACTACAGGGATAATCCTAAAAAAATCAGTTCACTCAAAGGGGGAATTATGACAGGTACTATACATAACGCTATGGATATCGTAATGTGAATCTCTCTCTGCTTCTTCCCATCCTACTCAGCTCTCTCACTCTGCTCTTGTGCCCCTGAGGACAGAGAAACAGAGATGTTGAAAAGGCAGGAGCTGAGTCCCAAAGCCCCCGAAGAGTTCTGTTGTCCCCCTCCATAATTTCACCAGCCCAGAAGTTACTTTTCAACTCCTTGTCCTTCTCTCACAGGGCACTGGTCTATTGTGAGGATGATTTTGGCCAGAGTTTCTATGCTTTGGAGGAACTCCTGCAGGACAGCAGCAGCCTGTAGGACAACAGATAGAAGAGGTTTCAAGAGGAGAAACAGTAGCTGGGGAGAAATGGTTTCATGGGGGAAGGGGATGGGATGTGGAACCTCTCCCCTTGAAGGGGAACTGTGCTTTTTCCTACCTTCACCCCCTTGCCAGGCATTTCCCAATAATTTTTCACCAGTGCCTGCAGGTCTGCTTGGAACAGCTGGAAACCCCCTGCCACACTGTAGACACCATCCTTAAGACCATCCTCTATGTCCTGGAAGAGCTTCCTGAGAGCAGACTCGCACTTGGCAAAAGGAAGGGAAGGGCAAAAGCAAAACATGGGCAAAAGCATGGGTCAAGATAGAGACAATTTAATAGATAAATCAAAAGCTGCATCCGCAAACAAAGCAAAATAAGGGATTAACTAGGATCAGTACCTCCTATGGGGTGGCAAGATGTTCAGCCATCCTTAGGAAAGCAGGGCTCCATCACGTGTAACGGTGGCTTGGGAAGACAAATGCCACAACTCCAAACATCCTCCCTTCCTCCCTGTTTCCCCAGCTTCCGTTCCTTGAGCACGGTGTCAGATGGTCTGGGATGTCTCTTTGGTCAGCTGGAGTCAGCTGTCCCAGCTGCGTCCCCTCCCAGAGTCTCGCCAGCCCCCATTTGCTCGCTGGAGAGTGAGATGCAGAGAAATTCTTGATGCTGGGCAGGCACTGTTCACTGACAGCAAAACAGCGTGGGAGGCTATCAACAATCCCAAAGGAGAGCACATTGTCTCCTGGAGGAGGCAAGCAGGAAAGCACAAGGCAGGGCGGTACAAGGGAACGTGAAGGTCACTTCTACGCTTTACGGCAAGAATCTTACAGGAAAGGCTTTCAAAATTCAGCACAGTCATTCCAGACCATTCATTGTGAGCTCAGAGGACAGAAGCAAAAGCAGTCCAAGAAAAAATATTCCCTCTGTACCCACAGATCATTGCACTACCCAGTCCAGATTAGGCTAAGTAAAATGGGAATGTTGTCTAGGCACCTTCATTTGCTCAGTAATGAACAGAAAAACTGATTGATACAGAAAAAGGGAGAAGCAGGGGCAGTGGGAAAATCTCAGGGCCATTCTCTAGCTCTTTGGGTTTTCTGGTTGTTGCTTTTGTAGAAAGAGCTAAAATTCCTTTGCAAATTTTAAGGATCCATATTTGAAGGAGTTTTGAGGAAATGTCATCTGCTTCGATCCTAAGAACAGTAGTAGCAGTGTTTGCAGGATTGTGCTTGCAAAAGACACGGCCAGCGCTCTGTGAAACACTCTGTGACTACAGGAATAATCTCAGTGCTCTCACAGCCGGAAAGGCAATAAATATCACGTTTATCCCTATTAATATTGCAACGTTAATCTTCTTCAGCTTCTCGGTTTTCTTAAACTGCTCCTTCTCACCTGGGGATGGAGAGAAACAGAAGTGTTGTAAAGGCAGAAGCTGTGCCCCCAAGCCCCCAAGGAGTTCTGTTCTCCCCCTCCATCATTTCACCGGCCCAGAAGTTACTTTTCAGCTCCTCGTTCTTCTTTTTCAGGGTCTCGTCTATGATGCGGATCATTTCGGCCACAGCCTTGAGGTCTCGGAGGAATTTCTGCAGGACAGCTTCAGCCTGAAGGACCACAAGTAGAAGAGGGGTCAAGGAGAAGAACCAGCAGGTGTGGTGGACTGGTTTCATGGGGGAAGGGGTTGGGATGTGGAGCCTCTCCCCTTGAAGGGGAGCTGCCTTTCTTCCTACCTTCACCCCCTTGCCAGGCATTTCCCGATAATTTTTCACCAGTGCCTGCAGGTCTGCTTGGAACAGCTGGAAACCCCCTGCCACACTGTAGACACCATCCTTAAGACCATCCTCTATGTCCTGGAAGAGCTTCCTGAGAGCAGACTCGCACTTGGCACGGGATGCCTGCTCATTGTCCGCGCAGAACTTTTCCTTGGCTGCCTCCACCTGGTGCTACCCGGAGAGATGCAGAGGGAAGGCATCAGCCCAGGCTGGGCTGCAGCACCGCTTTCACACGAGGCAAAACCCAAGCCAGGCTGACACAGAGACAGGGATCTTCAGGCTGTGGGTTAATCAGCTGGGAGGTGACAGGTGGGAAGGGCATCCTCCACCCAGGGAGACCTCTGGGCCAAGGTGCACAGGAGCAGAGAGCACACCAGGGACCATGGGCTTCACAAAACCCAGAGGCAAGAATTAGTCAGCAGGACAGGGGCAGCGTGGAAGCCTCCAAGTTTCCAGCCAGAGCAGAGACACAACTGGTCTGCAGCCAGAGACGGGGCAGGGCTGAGCTTTGTCCCCATCACAGCATGGCTTATGAACCTGGGGAGAAGAGGCTGGTGCAGCAGGGACAACTGCCAGTCTGCAGCATGGGAGAGCAGGCATTGGGATGGAGTCTCCTCTGGCAGAAGGCAGGGAGATCCCAGTCCCCAGAACCATGCTGTTTTCCCAAAGCTGCAGCCCAGAAGGCCAACTGGATTCTGGGCTGCATCAAAAGAAGTGTGGCAAGCAGGTCAAGGGAGGTGATTCTCCCCCTCTACTCTGCTGTTGTGAGACCCCACCTGGAGTCCTGTGTCCAGTTATGGAATCCCCAACATAATAAGGACATGAATCTCTTGGAATGGGTGCAGAGGAGGCCACAAAGATGATTGGAGGGTTTCTTTACCAAAAGGGCTGTCAGGCACTGGCAGAGGCTGCTCAGGGAAGTGACTGAGTCACCATCCCTGGAGATACTTAAAAGATGGGTAGATAAAGAGCTCAGGGATATGGTTTAGTGGTGGACTGATACAGTTGGACTCAATGAGCTCAAAGGTCTTTTCCATCCAAGCGATTCTATGATGATCAGAGGGCTAGACCACCTCTGCTATGAGGACAGACTGAGAGAGTTGGGATTGCTCAGCCTGGAGAAGAGAAGGCTCCAAGGAGATCTTAGAGCCACCTCCCAGTACTGAAAAGGGCTTCAGAAAAGCTGGCGAGGGACTGAAGTGATAGGATGAGGGGGAATGGCTTTAAATTGGAAGGGGGAAGATTTAGATGAGACATTGGGAAGAAATTCTTAACGCTGAGGGTGGGGAGGCCCTGGCCCAGGTTGCCCAGAGAAGTGGTGGCTGCTCCATCCCTGGAGGTGTTCAAGGCCAGGCTGGATGGGGCTTGGAGCCCCCTGATCCAGTGGGAGGTTTGGCAGTGGATAGGCTTCAAGGTCCCTTCCAACCTAAACCATTCTGTGATTCTATGGTGTCGTCCCTGGGGGAATTCTGTCTGGGGGGAACACGTACCATGAGCTCTGCCTGGAACTGGGAGATGCCATCCTCAAATGCCCATTTCTGGAACAGCTCCAGTGCCTCCTGCTTGCACTGGCTGTGCAGCTCCAGGAGCTCCTCAACAGTCTCAGTTGGCAACTTTGCCCGCTGCTCCATCAGATCCCGGTACAAGGTCACAGCCTTTTTCACTGCTGCTGTGTTCTCTCTCTCTGCCAGGATGTGCACCGCACTCTCCAGACATGGCACTGCCCCGCTCCGGATGGTTTCCACATAGGTCTCTGCCAACTTCCCCAGCACTGCCGAGGAAGACCAAGGATGAGAGAACACAATGCCAGCTCCCATTCAGCCCTGGCTCCTTCCATATCCCTGCTGCCTCCTGACAGAGGCTTCCCTGGAGAGGGATCAGAACAAACTGAAGAGCCTGGAGAAGAGAAGGCTGAGAAGAGACCTCATCCCTGTCTACAACTGCCTGAAAGGAGGCTGTGACGGGGTGGGTGCTGGGCTCTTCTCACAAGTGACAGTGATAGGACAAGAGGAAATGGCTGCAAGATGCATCAGGGGAGGTTTAGACTGGGCATTAGGAAGAATTTCTTTACTGAAAGGGTGGTCAGGGATTGGCACAGCTGCCCAGGGAGGGGCTGGAGTCAGTGTCTCTGGAGGTGTTTAAAAAACGGGTTAATGAGTTTCTTAGGGACATGGTTTAGTAAGGAGACAGGCACAGTTGGACTCGGTGATCTCAGAGGTCTCTTCCAACCTAGTGATTCTATGATTCTATGATTCTAATCACCAGCTGCATGAAATCTAACATGGGCAAGTGCCGGTTTCTGCACGTGGGACACAGCAACCCTGGATGCACAGACAGACTAGGGTGTGAGAGGCTGGAGAGCAGTGGAGAGGGACCTGGGGACTCTGGTCAATGGCAAGTGGAACATGAGCCAAGAGTGCCCTGGCAGCCAAGAGGGCAACCGTGTCCTGGGGAGCATCAAGCACAGCATCACCAGTCGGGCAAGAGAGGGGATTGTCCCACTCTGCTCCGCACTGGTGAGGCCCCACCTCGAATATTGTGTTCAGTTTTGGGTGCCACAGGATAACAGGACATCAAACTACTGGAGAGTGTCCACAGGAGGCCGCTAAGCTGGTGGAGGGTCCAGAGGCGAAGTTGTATGAGGAGCGGCTGAAGTCACTTGGTCTGTTCAGCCTGGAGAAGAGGAGACTGAGAGGGGACCTCAGAGCAGTTTCCTGCTTGTTTACAAGGGAAGGAGGAGGAGCAGATGCTGAGCTCTTCTCTCTTGTGAAATACAATAGAACTCAAGGTAATGGCAAGAAGAGGTGTCAGGGGAGGGTTAGGTTAGATATTAGAAAGAGTTTCTTCACCCAGCGGGTGGTGGAGCACTGGAACAGCTCCCCATGGAAGCAGTCATGGCACGAAGCCCGACAATAATCCAGAAGCATTTGGACAATGCCCTCAGATACACAGTGTGAGTGTTGGGATTGTCCCATGCAGCAACAGGAGTTGGACTCAATGATCATTGTGGGTCCTTTCCAACTCAGATCATTCTGTGATTCTGTGATTCCGATTCCTCAGCTACTTTTGTTAACTCCTTCCCATCCCCTTGCAACATCCAGACACTTCAGATCCACAGGCAAGGACAGCACCAGCAGAAAAATTCTCCCTGTACCCACCCGCATCCTTTCACCCTGCATTTGATACTTTCCCAGACACAGCTCCAAGAGCTGCTGGCCATCCAGCCCTCGGGACAGCAGTACTCACGGTTCCCTGTTAGGATGTGCCCACCAGGGATGGTCTTAGGTGGAGACTTTTCCCAGATGTGGCTGCAGAATTTTTCCACTTGCTCCTGGAAGTCATGATTGAGCTCATTATCCTGAAGCTCCTCCAAGCGCACCAGGTTACTCCTGCTGGCTGGCTGGTCAAAAATAAAGCACTTGCGATGTGAAAAGAACTGACGGATGCATTCCTGGGGCTTGTTGATGTGTTGGGTCTTCTGGCTGTCACCTGTGGGGTAAGAAGAGGGAGTTCACCGGCATTGGGCTGTTGTTAATTGACATGGAAGTGCTGCTGTGTTGGGGCTGGACCTCTCCAGCAGCACAGCACCATTCCCTTACCAGCCTCTAACTCCAGTGCGCTCTCCAAGTATTCGTCCTCAGAGATTTCCTTCCCATCCTTCTCCAGCTGCAGGGTGAAATCCCGCACAGCCCAGACAAAAGTCGGGAAGAAGGGGACTAATTGTTCTGCCTCCTCCAGGATTCCACTCTTTTCAGGTGCCGCTTTCAACTTGGCATGCTCAGCCAGCTGCAACACGTAGCTGGGAGCTGGCTAAGGAAACGGGGACCTCAACACCACCCAGCACTTCATGGGGTAGAGAAGGAGGCTCTGCGGGGACAGGGAACAGCCTGGAACCACCAGAAGGAGGAGGGGAAAAACTCAACAAGGGACCTCTGAGGACTCAAAGCACACCCCTGGGCACCGCCAGAAGGTTCTGCAGCTCTTTGAGGAACTGGGATTTGTCAGCCCCTTGACCACCACCCAGGAAGAGGAGGATATCCCTGGTACTGTGCTCCCACCAAGGATACTGCAGCTGGTCCAGGGCGTGCTGGTCAATGCTGCCTTTGCTGTTGTAGATCAGGGTGCTGGAGAGCAGGACGGTCAGCACAAAGATCCACGTGTCGTTCTTGGTATCGCCCTGCAACAAGAACCCTTGGCTCTTAGCAGCAAGACTGCCTAAGGATGAGCAAAGCCACACATCCCCAGATCCTGAATGCCCCTAACCCACCAGTTTTTGGAGAGATCCCCCCCCATGCCATCACCATGACTTTCTGAAGCTGGGCTTATCCTCCGTTCTGCACTCCCAAGGTCCTGCAAACCTCTATCTCAGTGCTCCCGGAGATCCTCATGCCTGTCCTGCTGCTCTTTTCCAGAAAAGCAGAGCAGTTTGGCAACTTGTCTACCCCAGCCGCTTGACCCATGGCCTCTGGTGCTTCTCAGCACACCGGATGAAGGCCACCACCGTGGATGGTGGGAACACCTTGACTCGGGTCACCACAGCTGCGCCTTCAAGAGCTTCCACAAAGTGCTGGGAATGCACAAAAGGAGCTGCTGCTTCTTCCACACCTTCTTCACGTCGCCCAGCCCTTCAGTGTCCAGCAGCACCAGAGTGTGTCCAGGCCAGCAGGGGTGCGGGACACACCACATCCAGATCCCTTTGGTGTGGGACTGCACGCCGGAGCTCATGGAGAAACCTGTGGGAGGACACAAGGGTCTCACCAATGTCAAATCCAGAGCAGGAAACCCCAGGAAGCTTGGCCATCCAGAGCTGGGACCTCCCTCACCTTTCCTCTGACCAGCCAGCCTGTTCATTAGGTAGGACTTGCCGGTGCGGTGCAGCCCGGTGATGCCCACCACCACCACCGCCTGGCGGATCTCTGACAGCACCTGCAGGGCCTCCTGCTGGACCACCAGTCCATTCCACGGGTTGTTCTTGATGAGGCAGACAGGCGCCAGCATCTGGATTGGAGAGGCCATCGCTGACAGCACGCGCACTCTGCGGTGGAGACAGGGCTGCTGGGCAAGGTGGGGACCTACAGCCCAGACAGGGACAAGCACCATCGTCCTTAATAATTGAAATAAAAGAAGGAATTCTAATGAAAAGGAAACTAAGAAAGAGAGAGAAACAAACCCCAAGAAAGAGCAGTGACGGAAATGAAAACCATTTCTCACCGCCAGCCAAGCGATGCCCAATCAGACCCTGAGCAGCACTACCCCCACCTCAAACCTCCCCTCTCTTTTCACTGCTGAGCCTGGTCTCCCATGGGCTGGAATGTCCCTTTGCTTAGCTGGGGTCAGCATCCCGGCTGCCTGCTCTCTGGTGAGGTGGGTGAGGAGCAGGAAAGACCTTGGAGACGTGCAGATGCAGCTCAGAAATGTTCTGGTTTGAGTTGAAGCAGAATTGATTTTCTAACTTTGCAACTAAGCCTGGTTGGAGTCACTTCATTCTCCGTAAGTTAATGATGTTTGCAGACAGTGTCCATCTGTAGAAGTGATAACACTGAGCATTTACGGTTATCTCCAAAACAACAGGACACTGGGACCCAGAAAGGCCATTGCTGACATCTGTCCCTGTGGAAACTGAGGCCATCCTTGAGCTGCTGTAGCCGTAAGAGAAAGGAGAGGGAAAGGGGGGCACCTGCAGGAAGGGGTGGACAGGAAAGCTGACCCCAAACGGACCAACAGAGGATTCCATCCCATAGATGTTACACTTAGGATAACACAGAGGGGCGAAAAGAGTCAAGCTCTCTTCCAGTGAGAACTCTGTCCTTTTCCCCCGATCCCTGATCTGTGCATTCCTCAGCTGCTGAGTCCAACCCGGGACTTTCCCAACCCCCTCAAAGTCCTCCTTTCCTTCCTGCCGGCTATGAGTCATTAGGGTGGGGGAGGAGGTGATTTTGTCCATTTGTCCATATTTTGTTATTTTCTATGTAACAGTATTTTCATTATTATTATTATTGCTTCATCCAAGCTGGTTTAGTTTTTGTTTCCAACCCGCAAGACCCTTTCCCTCACTTTTTTCCCCATTCCTGGACAAGGTGGCGCAGGGGGGAATTCCGAGCAGAACTACTTGTGTTTGAACTGCTTGCATTTTCTGGGTGTGACATCAATCCAAGACCACAGCCCCATCTCAGCTCCCATGACGAAAAGGAACTATCTTCCAGCCCAACTGGCATAGGGGGCACGAGAAGCTGGGAGGGGACACAGCCAGGACAGAGGACCCCAGCTGGCCATTGGGCTTTGCTTGGTGTACGACTTTGCCATTGCTGATTAAACTCTCTTTTGCCTCCACCCTTGAGCTTTCTCACTCTGCCTCTCCCGAGCTCTCTGCAGTGAGCAGCTGGGAAGGAGTTGCTGTCTGGAGTTAAAGCCCACCAAGACCCTGCCATCTCCCAGGCCCTAGCAAAGGCCACAGCTGAGGAAGCAGCCCAGCACCTCAGAGAATCGTAGAATCACAGAATGGTTTGGGTTGGGAGGATCCTCAAAGATCATCCAGGTACAACCCCCTGCCATGGGCAGGGACACTTCCCACCAGACCACGCTGCTCAGGACCCCATGCAACCTGGCCTTGAACATCTCCAGGGATGGGGCAGCCACACCTTCCCTGGGCAACCTGGGCCAGGGCCTCCCCACCCTCATCATGAAGAATATCTTCCTAATATCTAATCTAAATCTTCCCCCTTCCAATTTAAAGTCGTCCCCCCTTGTCCTGTCCCTCCAGGCCCTTGCAAAAAGTCCCTCCCCAGGTTTCCTGGAGTCCCTTTCAGTACAGGGAGGCTGCTCTAAGTTCTCCCCGGAGACTTCTCTTCTCCAGGCTGAACAACAACTCTCTCAGCCTGCCCGCACCCCAAAGCTGCCTCCCTGCAGCCTCCCAGACACCCTGGCACTGGCTCCACTGATGCTGCCACCTCTGGGCTTAGAATCCTCTCAGAGGAGCTCAGCAGCCCTTTCGTCTTCCAGGAACATCACAGGAATGGCCACGGAGGTGACACAAGAGACTGTCTTGGAGTCCTGGGCACTCCCAGCACAGCCGAGAGGAGAGGGAAGCTCAGGGCAGGGGGGCCCAGCTCAGGAGAGTCCTAAGTCACATCTAAAACCTTGAGATGTCGAACACAGGCTCCCAGCTTCCCATCACCCCTGCTCCATTCCAGGGCCCCAGCAGAGCTTGGGAGCTCTTCTGTCTCCCACTCACTGGGCTCCCTGCCCCTCCATGGGCTCTGTGTCCCTTGCTGGGGTCCCTGTCCCTCACTGGGGTCCCTCCATGGACTCTGTCACTCGCTGGGGTCAGCAGGAGCCCCATGACCAGGGCTAGTGCAGGGGGTGGGGAGGAGGGATTAGGGGAAGAGACTTACCTTCGTCTTCCTCACCTGCTCTGGGCTGACACAGCTTTGCTGCAACTTGGGTCCTGCTCGGGATTTTATGTATACCCTGTTCCTCCTATTGGGAAACAAAGACCTAGAGAATGCAAGTAGAAGTCGGAAGCCGGAAGGGAGTCAGGCAGGAAATGCCACTGTTGGCCTTTGGCCACGCAGCTCCTCATCAAAACTCAGAGCAGGCGACACAAAGTGAAGGAACAAAAAAAAGAAACAAGCCATGCAAAAGCAAACCCTCACCACCTAATGCAAATCCAAATCCTAACCCTCACATTAGCCTCAACCCTGAGCAAATCCCTAGTCCCAACCCAAACCCTAACCCCAATCCTAGAATCATAGATTCATGGAATCATAAAGGTTGGGAAAGACCTCTAAAATAAAGCCCAACCATCAGACCAACCCCACCAGGCCAACCAACTATGGCCCCAAGTGCCATGTCTCCATGTCTTTTGAACCCCTCCAGGATGGGGACTCCCACTGCCCTGGGCAGCCTCTGCCAGGACTTCACTACTCTGTCTCAATATCCAGCCTAAACCTCCCCTGCCAAAACTTGAGGTCATTTCCCCTCATCCCATCACTTGTTACTTGGGAGAAGACACCAGCACCCACCTGGCTCCAACCTCCTTTCCAGGAGCTGCAGAGAGCGATAAGGTCTCCCCTCAGCCTCCTCTTCTCCAGACTAAACAGCCCCAGGACCCTCAGCCACTCCTCAAATGACTTGTTCTCCAGCCCCTTCCCCACCTCCGTTCCCCTTCTCCAGACACGCTCCAGCCTCTCAAGGTCATTCTTGGAGTGAGGGGCCCAAAACTGAACCCAGGATTTGAGGTGCGTCTGAGTCCAAGGGGACAATCCCATCCCTGCTGACCACCCCATGCCTGATCCAAGCCAGGATGCTGGTGGCCTTCTTGGCCACCTGGGCCACTGCTGGCCCATGTTCAGCCACTGTCGACCAGCACCCACAGGGCCTTTTCTGCCAGCCAGCTTTCCAGGCACTCTCCCCAAGCCTGGGGTATTGCCTGGGGTTGTTGTGTCCCAAATGCAGGACCCGACACTTGGTTGTGTTGAACCCCATCCCGTTGGCCTCGGCCATCGCTCCAGCCTGGCCAGATCCTTCTGCAGAGCCTTCCTGCCCTCTGGCCCAGCTTGGTGCCATCTGCAAACCGACTGAGGGAACACTCAGTTTCCTCATCCAGATCATTGATAAAAATATTGAACAGAACTGGCCCCAGCGTGGAGCCCTGATGACACTACTTGGGACTGGCTGCCAACTGGTCTGAGCTCTGTTCACCACAGCTCTCTGGGCTCAGTCATCAAGCCACGTTTTTACCCAGTGAAGAGCAATCCTGTGGAAGCCATGAGCCACCAGTTTCTCTAGGAGAAAGCTGTGGGAAATGGTGCCAAAGACTTTACTGAAGCCCAGGTAAAAGCAGCCTTTCAACACTCAACGGGGGCTGATAAGAAAGGTGTGGGAAAACTTTTTAGCAGGGCCTGCAGTGATAGGAAGAGGGGGAACAATTTTAAACTAAAAGAGGAGAAGTTTAGACTGCATTTTGGGAAGAAATTGTTCACAATGAGGGTGTGAGACACTGGCCCAGGTTGCCCAGTGAAGTCATGGCTGCCCCATCTCTGGAGGTGTTCAAGGCCAGGTTGGATTGGGCTTTGAGCACCCTGGTCCAGTGGGACGTGTCCCTGCCCGTGGCAGTGGGGGTGAACTGAGAGGGCTTTGAGGTCCCTTCGAACCCAAATTGTTCCATGATTGATTCTATGGTCAATAACACCCCAAGGCTTTCCCCCATTCAACAGGTAGGTCACCTGGTCACAGAAGGAGACCAGGTTGGTCAGGCAGGATGTGCCTTCCCAAACCTGGGCTAACTCTTCACAAAGTCCCCCCTCCTCATCCCGCAAACACCTCCCACCTGAACTAACCCCCCCAAGGCAGAGCCCTTGTTCACAGTGGCTCCATGCCAGCCCGCACTGTCAATGTGCACCTTCAGCAAGTTTGCAGGTTAACAGCAAGCTGAGTGGTGCAGAAGGACAGGATGCCATCCAGAGGGACATGGACAATCTTGAGAAGTGGACTTGTGAAAACCTCACCAATTCCAACAAAGCTAAGTGCCTGGTCCACCACCTGAGTCGGGGCAACCCTCATTATGGATAAAGGCTGGCTGGAGAAAGGATTCGAGAGTGGCCCTGAGGAGAACGACTTGGGGATGGTGGTGAAGTTCAACATTAGTGGGTAAAGTGTGCTCACAGCCCAGAAATCACCCGTGTCCTGGGCTGCACCCAGAGCAGTGGGTCAAGCAGGGTGAGGGAGGGGATTCTGGCCCTCTGCTCAGCTCTCCTGAGACCCCACCTGGAGCCCTGGGTCCAGTTCTGGAGTCCTGAGCATAAGATATGAAACTATGGTAACTGGTCCAGAGGAGGCCACAGAGATGATCCGAGGGCTGGAGCAGCTCCTGTATGAGCACAGCCTGGGAGAGTTGAGGTTCTTCAGCCTGGAGAAGGCTCCCGGGAGACCTTAGAGCAGCTCCCAGCACTGAAAGGGGCTTCAGGAAAGCTGGGGAGGGGCTCTGGCTCAGGGAGTGCAGGGATGGGACGAGGGGAAATGGTTTTGAGCTGCAAGAGGGGAGATTGAGCTGAGATCTTGGGGAGAAATGTTTTGCTGTGAGGGTGGGGAGGCCCTGGCCCAGGGTGCCCAGAGCAGTGGTGGCTGCCCCATCCCTGGAGGTGTTCCAGGCCAGGTTGGATGGGGCTTGGAGCCCCCTGACCCAGTGGGAGGTGTCCCTGCCCATGGCAGGGGGTGGCACTGGATGGGCTTTAAGGTCCCTTCTGTCATAAAATGCGTTCCAATAATTGACAGGAACCAGCTCAATTAAAGCCAATGAAATTTATTTAGCAAGCAGGCAATGAACAAAACAGCGCTGGGCGGCCGGGGAGTCTTCGCTCCGCCAACGACCGCGCCCTCTTCTTTTTCTTCTGCCTTTTTATTGCGTTGTGGGGTAAATTTCCATTGTTCAGCGGTTTCGGGTGCTCATCCGGCTAAGTATTCCCTCACTTTACACATTCTTTAGGCCCCAGGCTCTTCTTTACTTATGCTAAGTAAGTTAGTCGGGCCGGGGCTCCTCCTTGCTTATGCTAAACGGTTTAATGAACAAACCCTTATCTTTCACACCTTCCAGCCGCAAGTTTTCACCCCCGCGACCCAGAGCGGAGCTCCTCCGGCCCCCAGCACGGAGGGGTCCTTTCCCACCGCGGGGAGCCGCCCCCACGCCAGGTCCCGCCGGGCCGCGCCACCGCCTCAGCAGGGCCATGCGCGGCGCAGGCGAACGGCGCGGGCCGCTATGGCGGGGCCCTTGCCGGCGCCAGGCCTGGCGCTTCCGCGTGTGCTGCGGCCTTTGCTGCCGTGGTGGAGGTGGAGCTGGGGGCTTGCACAGCATGGAGGGGCCTTAGAGAGAGCGGGGGGCAAGAGCGGGGAGGAGCTGCACAGCGAGGAGGGCCTTGGAGCGGGGGGGACAGCGTGGCGGTGCGGGGGCCTGGAGTGGCCGGGCTGCGGTGCGGGGAGAGGGCGGTGCGGGGAGGCGGGGGGATTTGGAAGGTGAGAGGAGGACTCCGGGGGGGAAGGTGCTGCGGGACGGGAGGGGGCCTGAGGTGGGGGAGGAGAAGAGAACCGGGGGAGAAAGGCGGCTGCGGGGCGGGAAGAGGGCGGAGGGGGCGCTGCGCGGCGAGGAGCCCGGGGGGGAGGGGGTGGGGAGCTGCACGTTGTGAAGGGTCCCGGGGGGAGGAGGGGGCTGGATTGGGGCCTGCACCGCAGGGAGGGGTTGGAGGGGAGGGTGCAGGATGGGGGTAGCTCCACGGTTGGGAGGGGGCGGCTCTGGCCGGGCCTGTTGGCAGAGACCCCGCGGGGAGGCATCCGCGGTTGGGTGGGGGGAGCCCCAGAGGTCGTTGTTGTCACCCCTCCGCGGTGCCTTTGCCTGTTGGCCTGTGCCCCAGGGCGGGTTTCCTTCGCTGCCTCCCGCACCAGGCACGGTCCCCCACCTTCCCAACTGGGACCGAACCCCCGGGCCAGCGCAGGGTGAAGGGGTTCGGCCAGCGGCACCGGTGCTGCGCAGGGCCAAGTGAGCCCAACCCGGCTGCACTGAGGCAGGGGCTGCGGCAGGGGGACCCCGGCAGGGAGCCCAGCAGGAGAACCCCAGGCCGAACCCCTTCGGCTCCTGTAGGAAAAGGGCAGGCAGCTGCGTGCATGGGGATCAGAATCATTAATTGAAAAAGACCTGTAAGTTCATCCAGTCCGATTGTCATCCCAACTGGAGCTCCTCCAAGAGAGAGGAGGGCTGCAACTCCAAAGAGAGTCTGAGCTGGGCTGAGCTCTGCATATACAGCAGGACTGCGAGGCGGGACAAGTGTGTGGAGCCTAGGGATTCTGGGAGCAGCCGAGGGACCTGCGGTTATTTAGACTGGAGAAGAGGAGGCTGAGGGCAGACCTCATAGCTCTCTGCAGCTCCCAGGAAGGAGGTTGTGGGGAGGTGGGTGCTTTTCTTTGCTTCTAAGTAATGTGTGATGGGAAGAGGGAAAATGGCCTGAAGTTGAACAAAGGGAGCTTGAGATTTGATATTGGGAGCACTTTCTTCGCTGACAGAGTGGTGAATCCGTTGCAGAGGCAGCCCAGGGCAGAGGTCAAGTACCCATCACTGGAGAGGTTCAAAAATCTGGAGGTGTGGAACTTGGGGACATGATTTACCAGGGACAGTAGGTTGGGGTTGGTGGTTAATTGTTCTTCCCAAGCTTCCCACCACTTCATCTCTATAATTCAGCGCTCCCAAAAGAGCGGGAGGCGGGATTGCTTAGGATGTCGTGGCTGTGCCAGGAGCACAGTGGGTGGAAGTGGGTGGACAAGAGACATCTGACGCGCTGCAATCCCTGTCGATGTTCCCTAAGGCGTTTCCGTTGCCCTGTTTGAATGCTGCGCTTCCCTGATTCAGAGCTGAAACCCCGCCGTGCGGTGGGGAGTGCGGAGGCCAGGCTGTGTTGCTGGGACAGACGGCGGTGGAGCTCCTGGGACGGCTGCACCCCGTGGAGGCAGACAGAATTCCAGCATTCGTCCAAGCCTGCCGGCACAGGGGCATCAGCCCGAGTGCCAGCGCCGGCTGCGATCCTCGTCTGCTGGAGACCCTCGGTGCTTCCAGGCAGGTAAATGGCGGACGTCGGCTGTGGCAACAGCACCGTGCAATTCATGATCCTGACGCGTGCAGACTTGGGACCGGGGTGCCGGGGGCGCCGATGGCAAAACCATTTCAGTGCGTTACAGGAAAATAATCCAACGGGGAAAACTTTAGGATTCATCTCCCTGAAAAAACACCCGTCGCCTTGTGCTGTGACTGTCCCTTCCCTGGTGGTTTTGTCTGCATTGTGCACCTCTTTTGCAGCGTGGCTTTTGCGCACGGCGGCCTCCTGCTTTGGGAAGGGAGTGCCGTTGTGGCAGCCCTGGGTCGGTGATGAGCGTTGGCCGTGGACTCTCTGATGCACAGTGAGGTCTCTCTCCGCTTCAGCTCTAGAATTACTCTGAGACCCAGGAAGCTCCCGTTTTTTTCAGCTGCGACCTTTGAGCTTTTCCAAACGACTTAGAGGGGGTTTTGAATCCGCAGGATTCCCTGGTTCTGTGCTGTCTGTGGGTGCGAGCCGCTCCGTGCCCGGTCGGTGGGGCTGGTGTTGGGGCTGTGCCCGCAGGTGTTTGGCTGCAGGAAGCCTGGTTTGGTTCGGCTTCTGGGTGGGAGGGTTTAAAGTCCCCTTGTCCCCCTGTCCGTCCTGCTGTCAAAGCAGCGCTGATTCACGGTTCTGCCCAATCCCCAGAGAGCCGCGAGCACCCGAGGCAGCCCAGGAGCCGAGCCCCGGGGTTTCTGAGAGCCCCCGGCTCAGCCCGTGGGCAGGGGTGTTTAAATGGCATCGCTGTGCGCAGGTTACCCCAGCCCAGCCGAGGTGATGTGGCACCTCC
This sequence comes from Neomorphus geoffroyi, assembly GCA_033558235.1. Classification (NCBI taxonomy): domain Eukaryota; kingdom Metazoa; phylum Chordata; class Aves; order Cuculiformes; family Neomorphidae; genus Neomorphus; species Neomorphus geoffroyi. Next base: position 276,150 of record JAUMJM010000121.1, on the reverse strand, counting down.
TGCAGAGCAGGAGCTGTGGGTTCTTCCATGCAGCGACTGCGCAGATGCCTGGTGCTGGAATGTGCCCTGGGCAGGGGCTGAGGGGGCTCTCCCTGCGCTGGAGAAGGGAACGGGGCAGGGCGTCGTTTCAGCCCCTTGCTGCTGCTGTTCAGTGTAAAACCTGGGCTTCAGCTTTTTGTCTTGTGTTTTCGCTGGGGATTGAAATGTGCTTTTGTTGTTCAATGCCATCGGTTCCGTTTCCCGGCCTGCTGTGTTCCAGGAGAAGGAGCTCCAAGGTTCTCCGCCCGCGCTGCAGAAGGAGGCGACGGGAAAACCTGCTGCCCTGCGCCCGCTGCTGCGTGGGCCCCGTGTTTGTCCGGAGTTGCCGTTGGGGACCAGGAGAGGTGACGGTGAGTGTGGGCTTAGGAAAGCCCAGCTGGCCGTCAGGGAAGAGTCCCAGGCCTGGCTGCGTGGCGGAGCTGGGGGTGGGCGCGTGCTCCCAGGGTTCTTGTCCCGCCCCGCAGTCCCGCTGCCGTGCAGACGGGAGGTGTTGCTCGGTGCGCAGGTCCGTGATGGCTCTTGGCATGTATTATCTGAGCAGAAAGCTGAAGGTGAGCGGTTTTGCTCCAGAATTTGTCTGAGACCTGGCGAGCGAGCAACTTGTCCCTCCTTGAGGTGCAAGGAGCTTGGGGGCTGTGTTCCCACCTGGCTCCCTCGATCGGACGCTGTAGGGAATGTGGCCAGGGCGCTGCTGCTCGCTTGCTCGGGATGGGAAACGCTGCAGCGAGCCCTGGGTTTAGAGTTGTGGGGTCCCGGCCGTAGGCCCCAGCACTTGGATTCCAGTTGCAAGAGGTGGAAGTGTCACAAACGGCTGCTGCCTGGGGAGGGACGAAGAGTTGTGGTTATTTTCAGTGCTGCCAAAAGAGCGGGAGGCGGGATTGCTTAGGATTGTTGTGGCTGTGCCAGGAGCACGGTGGGTGGAAGTGCTGCATCGAGGGAATGATGCGTACAGGTAGCGTGGGGAAATGATAGGGGAGAGAGAGATGGGGACGTATCCATGCATGTGAGCGCATCCTTGCTAGGGAATTCCTTGCTTGCTTCCGCGCTGCCCGAGACAGCGGCAGCTTTGGGCAGGGACAGGGAGTTACATGCCAGGTTCATGCGGTTGTTTGTGGCTCGTTGGGGTGGGGCGGCAGGCTTCCTTTGGCTGCCGAGATCCCCGCGGATGGTGCCTGGCTACTGCACCTGTTGGACTGGCGTGGAGCTGGATCCGTCCAGCGTGGGAAGGAGAGGGGAGAAGGGAAATGCAGAGGTGTTGGGATGTGCTTGCATGGGTGCAGGCGTGCGTTACACGTAAGATGTGCGGGAGTGGGCGAGATCTGGATGGGACGAGAGACATCTGACGCGCTGCAATCCCTGTCGATGTTCCCTAAGGCGTTTCCGTTGCCCTGTTTGAATGCTGCGCTTCCCTGATTCAGAGCTGAAACCCCGCCGTGCGGTGGGGAGTGCGGAGGCCAGGCTGTGTTGCTGGGACAGACGGCGGTGGAGCTCCTGGGACGGCTGCACCCCGTGGAGGCAGACAGAATTCCAGCATTCGTCCAAGCCTGCCGGCACAGGGGCATCAGCCCGAGTGCCAGCGCCGGCTGCGATCCTCGTCTGCTGGAGACCCTCGGTGCTTCCAGGCAGGTAAATGGCGGACGTCGGCTGTGGCAACAGCACCGTGCAATTCATGATCCTGACGCGTGCAGACTTGGGACCGGGGTGCCGGGGGCGCCGATGGCAAAACCATTTCAGTGCGTTACAGGAAAATAATCCAACGGGGAAAACTTTAGGATTCATCTCCCTGAAAAAACACCCGTCGCCTTGTGCTGTGACTGTCCCTTCCCTGGTGGTTTTGTCTGCATTGTGCACCTCTTTTGCAGCGTGGCTTTTGCGCACGGCGGCCTCCTGCTTTGGGAAGGGAGTGCCGTTGTGGCAGCCCTGGGTCGGTGATGAGCGTTGGCCGTGGACTCTCTGATGCACAGTGAGGTCTCTCTCCGCTTCAGCTCTAGAATTACTCTGAGACCCAGGAAGCTCCCGTTTTTTTCAGCTGCGACCTTTGAGCTTTTCCAAACGACTTAGAGGGGGTTTTGAATCCGCAGGATTCCCTGGTTCTGTGCTGTCTGTGGGTGCGAGCCGCTCCGTGCCCGGTCGGTGGGGCTGGTGTTGGGGCTGTGCCCGCAGGTGTTTGGCTGCAGGAAGCCTGGTTTGGTTCGGCTTCTGGGTGGGAGGGTTTAAAGTCCCCTTGTCCCCCTGTCCGTCCTGCTGTCAAAGCAGCGCTGATTCACGGTTCTGCCCAATCCCCAGAGAGCCGCGAGCACCCGAGGCAGCCCAGGAGCCGAGCCCCGGGGTTTCTGAGAGCCCCCGGCTCAGCCCGTGGGCAGGGGTGTTTAAATGGCATCGCTGTGCGCAGGTTACCCCAGCCCAGCCGAGGTGATGTGGCACCTCCTGCAGAGCAGGAGCTGTGGGTTCTTCCATGCAGCGACTGCGCAGATGCCTGGTGCTGGAATGTGCCCTGGGCAGGGGCTGAGGGGGCTCTCCCTGCGCTGGAGAAGGGAACGGGGCAGGGCGTCGTTTCAGCCCCTTGCTGCTGCTGTTCAGTGTAAAACCTGGGCTTCAGCTTTTTGTCTTGTGTTTTCGCTGGGGATTGAAATGTGCTTTTGTTGTTCAATGCCATCGGTTCCGTTTCCCGGCCTGCTGTGTTCCAGGAGAAGGAGCTCCAAGGTTCTCCGCCCGCGCTGCAGAAGGAGGCGACGGGAAAACCTGCTGCCCTGCGCCCGCTGCTGCGTGGGCCCCGTGTTTGTCCGGAGTTGCCGTTGGGGACCAGGAGAGGTGACGGTGAGTGTGGGCTTAGGAAAGCCCAGCTGGCCGTCAGGGAAGAGTCCCAGGCCTGGCTGCGTGGCGGAGCTGGGGGTGGGCGCGTGCTCCCAGGGTTCTTGTCCCGCCCCGCAGTCCCGCTGCCGTGCAGACGGGAGGTGTTGCTCGGTGCGCAGGTCCGTGATGGCTCTTGGCATGTATTATCTGAGCAGAAAGCTGAAGGTGAGCGGTTTTGCTCCAGAATTTGTCTGAGACCTGGCGAGCGAGCAACTTGTCCCTCCTTGAGGTGCAAGGAGCTTGGGGGCTGTGTTCCCACCTGGCTCCCTCGATCGGACGCTGTAGGGAATGTGGCCAGGGCGCTGCTGCTCGCTTGCTCGGGATGGGAAACGCTGCAGCGAGCCCTGGGTTTAGAGTTGTGGGGTCCCGGCCGTAGGCCCCAGCGCTTGGATTCCAGTTGCAAGAGGTGGAAGTGTCACAAACGGCTGCTGCCTGGGGAGGGACGAAGAGTTGTGGTTATTTTCAGCGCTGCCAAAAGAGCGGGAGGTGGGATTGCTTAGGATTGTTGTGGCTGTGCCAGGAGCACGGTGGGTGGAAGTGCTGCATCGAGGGAATGATGCGTACAGGTAGCGTGGGGAAATGATAGGGGAGAGAGAGATGGGGACGTATCCATGCATGTGAGCGCATCCTTGCTAGGGAATTCCTTGCTTGCTTCCGCGCTGCCCGAGACAGCGGCAGCTTTGGGCAGGGACAGGGAGTTACATGCCAGGTTCATGCGGTTGTTTGTGGCTCGTTGGGGTGGGGCGGCAGGCTTCCTTTGGCTGCCGAGATCCCCGCGGATGGTGCCTGGCTACTGCACCTGTTGGACTGGCGTGGAGCTGGATCCGTCCAGCGTGGGAAGGAGAGGGGAGAAGGGAAATGCAGAGGTGTTGGGATGTGCTTGCATGGGTGCAGGCGTGCGTTACACGTAAGATGTGCGGGAGTGGGCGAGATCTGGATGGGACGAGAGACATCTGACGCGCTGCAATCCCTGTCGATGTTCCCTAAGGCGTTTCCGTTGCCCTGTTTGAATGCTGCGCTTCCCTGATTCAGAGCTGAAACCCCGCTGTGCGGTGGGGAGTGCGGAGGCCAGGCTGTGTTGCTGGGACAGACGGCGGTGGAGCTCCTGGGACGGCTGCACCCCGTGGAGGCAGACAGAATTCCAGCATTCGTCCAAGCCTGCCGGCACAGGGGCATCAGCCTGAGTGCCAGCGCCGGCTGCGATCCTCGTCTGCTGGAGACCCTCGGTGCTTCCAGGCAGGTAAATGGCGGACGTCGGCTGTGGCAACAGCACCGTGCAATTCATGATCCTGACGCGTGCAGACTTGGGACCGGGGTGCCGGGGGCGCCGATGGCAAAACCATTTCAGTGCGTTACAGGAAAATAATCCAACGGGGAAAACTTTAGGATTCATCTCCCTGAAAAAACACCCGTCGCCTTGTGCTGTGACTGTCCCTTCCCTGGTGGTTTTGTCTGCATTGTGCACCTCTTTTGCAGCGTGGCTTTTGCGCACGGCGGCCTCCTGCTTTGGGAAGGGAGTGCCGTTGTGGCAGCCCTGGGTCGGTGATGAGCGTTGGCCGTGGACTCTCTGATGCACAGTGAGGTCTCTCTCCGCTTCAGCTCTAGAATTACTCTGAGACCCAGGAAGCTCCCGTTTTTTTCAGCTGCGACCTTTGAGCTTTTCCAAACGACTTAGAGGGGGTTTTGAATCCGCAGGATTCCCTGGTTCTGTGCTGTCTGTGGGTGCGAGCCGCTCCGTGCCCGGTCGGTGGGGCTGGTGTTGGGGCTGTGCCCGCAGGTGTTTGGCTGCAGGAAGCCTGGTTTGGTTCGGCTTCTGGGTGGGAGGGTTTAAAGTCCCCTTGTCCCCCTGTCCGTCCTGCTGTCAAAGCAGCGCTGATTCACGGTTCTGCCCAATCCCCAGAGAGCCGCGAGCACCCGAGGCAGCCCAGGAGCCGAGCCCCGGGGTTTCTGAGAGCCCCCGGCTCAGTCCGTGGGCAGGGGTGTTTAAATGGCATCGCTGTGCGCAGGTTACCCCAGCCCAGCCGAGGTGATGTGGCACCTCCTGCAGAGCAGGAGCTGTGGGTTCTTCCATGCAGCGACTGCGCAGATGCCTGGTGCTGGAATGTGCCCTTGGCAGGGGCTGAGGGGGCTCTCCCTGCGCTGGAGAAGGGGAATTGTTCCACCTTTGAGCTTTTCCAGACAACTTTTGTTTTTTCAGACCTCAATACAGACCTTTTCTCTGAATCTGAGGAATCTGTTGCTAATGCCCAGATTTTGGTAAAAAACTGTGTGTCATTGCTTTTGCGTTGGTCCTTCCCTTTGTCACCAACTCTTGTCCCCATTGCTTTCACTTCTCTGCCTTTTGAAGCCTGAGTCCTGGAAGCCTGTCCTCGAGTTCGTCGTGCTGACACTTCAACCAGCAGCCTCTCAGATCAGGGCTGGAATTGTTTTGGTTTTGGGAATTGTCTTTTTTCTGGCATTTTGAGAAGAATTCCTGTTGTATTGAATGTCAATCCCAGGTGTAACAGAGTTCCACGGCACAGGAGGAAATGGTGTGAGCTTAAGTCGGCTCCTCTGACAAAGCCATCATCAACCAACATGTTCTTTTTTTCTCCTCAGAATTGAAAAATTACTCAGGAAAGAATTTTCATCCTCTCCCTCAGAAGGTGAAGGCTTCTTCCAAATAATTCTTGCACTTTATTGAAGAAGGGAAAAGGTCATCTAAAAAGAGAGTCTGCAACATGCATGGTTGACACACCGGAGGAAAGGAATGCATCCAGAGGGACTTGCACAGGCTGGGGAGGGGCCTGTGAAAACCTCACGAGGTTCATCAAGGCCAAGTGCCATGTCTTGCACCTGGGCTAGGGCATCCCTCAGTATCAATACAGGCTGGGTGGAGAAAGGATTTGAGAGCAGCCCTGAGGAGAAAGCCTTCAGGGTGGTGGGAGATGAGAAGCCCCACATGAGCTGGTAAAGTGCACTCACCACCCAGAAACCACCCATGGTTGGTTGGGCTGCACCCAGAGCAGTGGGACCAGGAGGGCGAGGGAGGGGATTCTGCCCCTCTGCTCCGCTCTGGGGAGACCCCACCTGGAGCCCTGGGTCCAGGTCTGGAGTCCTGAGCATGAGAAGGACATGAAACAGTTGTAAGTGATCCAGAGGAGGCCACGGAGGTAATCCGAGGGCTGGAGCACCTGCCATCTGAGGACAGGCTGGGAGAGCTGGGATTGCTCAGCCTGGAGAAGAAAAGGCTCCGGGGAGATCTTAGAGCAGCTCCCTGATCAGGGGGTGCCGGAACAGGACGAGGGGGAACGTTTTTGAGCTGATTGAGGTGAGATCTTAAGGAGAAATGTTTTTCTGTGAGGGTGGGGAGTCCCTATCCCAGGTTGCCCAGAGAAGTGGTGTCTGCCCACATCCCTGGGGAGGGAAAAGCCAGGCTGTAGCTCTGGCTGAGGGCTGACGTGGGGAGCGCGTGGTGCTGTCCCTCGCGCTGGCACTGCCACATCTTGCTCTGTGCTCCTCTGACGATCTGTGCAGAATGCTGGTTCCCGAAACACTGCAGCAACTTGCATCTCACCAGACTGTTAGATCTTGTTAAAACACTTTAAACCAACGCAGTGAGGTGTCAGCTTCCAGAGACCGGGGTGGGCTGAACAGGCTCCAGCCATCTTGGGAAGAAATGTTTTCTTGTGAGGGTGAGGAGGCACTGGCACAGGTTGCCCCGAGAAGTCATGGCTGCCTCCTCCCTCAAGGTGTTCAAGGCCAGGTTGGATGGGGCTTGGAGCAACCTGAACTATGGCAGGGATTGGAACTGGCTGGCCTTTAGGTCCCTTCCAACCCAAACCATTCTACGATTCTGTCTGAAGACCGAGGCTCATCCTGCATTGTTTACGCACTCAGACAGTGGCAGAAGGCCAAGGAGAGGCAAGCCTCTCCGGCAGGGGAATGCCAGCACCCAGCACTGGAGTGACATGTGCCAAAGGAAGCCTTCCCAGGCCGAAGATGGAAGCCAACACATCTTTGCTGATTTTCTTTTTATCTACTGGTTGTTTTGGGATGTAATTGAGCCAGCACAATCAAAGGAAAGATAACACAACAGCCCAACAACACCTCAGCAAACCCTCCATTAACAGTTCTGCAGTATCAGGAAGATCTCTGCCTTATCCTCATCTGTCACAGTTTAGCCCCAACTCAGCTAATTTCGGCGGCTAAAACCATGCATTTGGGCTCCCAGCTACCCTTCCCCTGACCCCCAGAAGAATGGGAGAGGAAAATGACAGGAAATGCGGGTTGGAAACTAAAACTACAGCTTTAACGAAATAACAATAGTAACAACAATAATAATAACAGTAATAATGATGATTAGAAAGTAATAAAATATATAGAAATATATGAAATTGCGCCCCTCCCCCTCCATGACTGTCATAGAATCCTAGAAGTACCCAAGTAGGAAGGGACTGAAAAGGATCATTGAGTCCAACTCCTGTCCCTACATACAACCCTCCCAACATTCACACTGTGATGCTGAGGGCATCGTCCAGATGCTTCTTGAATGCTGGCAGCCTTGGTGCTGTGACTGCTTCCCTGGGGAGCTGTTCCAGTGCTCCAACACCCTAGAAATATTTAAAATCTTGCCAAGTAGAGCCATTCCTGAGCATGGGCCCTTGCTGCAGGACTTTGCTGGGTGAAGAACCTTTTCCTAATGTCCAACCTAACCCTCCCCTGGCCCATCTTCCTGCCATTCTCTCAGGTCCTATCACTGGTCACCAGAGAGAAGAGCTCAGCATCTCTTTCACCTCCTTCCCTTGTGAGGAGGCAGCAAACTGCTATGAAATCCCCTCTCAGTCTCCTCCAGGCTGAACAGAACAAGTGACTTCAGCTGCTCCTAATACAAGTTCCCCTCTAGAGCCTTCGTGGTGACTGTAGGTCATCACAGCTGCTGCAGAGCAGATGTGAGGGAATGGGTCCACAGCTAGAATGGGGTCTGTCTCAGGAACTGGATTCAGGAGCACACGGGTCCTCGTGGTGTCTCAATTTTATGCCGAGTATGACACATATGGGATGGAATACTCTTGTTGATCCGATTGGGGTCACCTGTCCTGTCTGCCCCTCCCTGCAGGTGCAGCTGTTTTTCTCCAGCTCAAGGATAGCCTTAGTTATGAAAGGAGTAAGTATAAACCTTGGGCTTCTGCTCACCAGTGTCCCGTGCTGTCACCGCTAGAGAGAAACTGTCTGAAAAACACGCAGTTAGCTTTCAGAAAATGAAGTTACTTGGACAAGGCTGAGTTAGAGTCAAGAAACTGACTCTCATTCAACTCAAACCACAACATCATCCCTTAGGCCTTGGGCTTGTTTTAAAAAATACCACACAGTTTATGCGGTACCGTATGATTCATGCTGTACCGTATCAGACAGTAGAAAACACAACGCATTAAAAATGAAAACAGCTACTCTGTGCCGTTGGGTGGGTCTGGAGCTGCGGCAGGGCCAGCCAGGCGCTTCCTTGTGCTGGGTGGTGGTGGCTCCTGAGGAGCACTCCCCAGGGTTGGTTGCGATGAAGCACTGGGTGCAGGGGCCTGCGAGGAGGTGGTGCTGGAGGGTGGCAGAGCTGCCCTCAGCCCATGTGCAGGAGGAATCCCAGCAGGGCAGCTTTCGTTATCCGAGGTTTGGATGCTGATGGGCTGCCTGTGCAGGTCGTGGAGCCGCTGCAGGCTGGGGCTGCAGGCTGTGTCCAAGGCCATCCTGCTGCACACAGGGATGGGCAAGCGGAGCACGACCTCCTTGTAGTCATGAGCTCCTTGCACCATGAGAAGCACACGCTCCAAAGGCTGCCGGCAGATTGGGCAGCTATTGCTCACGCTGGCCCAGCGCCGGATGCACGCCAAGCAGAAGCAGTGCTTGCAGTCGGCCACGTAGGCAGCATTTTCAATGTCTCTCAGGCAGGATGGGGCACCGAGAGTCTTCTGCCACATCCGTTGGCCTTGCGTGGTGCCGCTGCCTCCTGCCGCCGTCCTTGGCAGCAGAGCTTCTCACCCCCATGGCTCCCTCAGTGCCCGATGCTGTCTCCTGCCAAGAGAGATGTGCAAAGTGCTGGGGTGTGTCTGGCAGGCTGGGCACTCGGGAACTCTCTCAGCCCACTGCAGGGTGTAAGGGGAGCAGAAGAGGTGGAGGCATGGCATCCCATCGCTGGCCTCCTCCCAGCTGCCCAGGCATATGGGACAGCCATCATCCAGCTCCGTGGCCACGCTCTCCCCATGCTGCGCTGGCCAAGGGGGCTGGGAATGTCAGTGCACTCCCTCTGACAGCGGGTGTTGTGCAAGAAGAGGAATAGAGGCCGCAATCACTGTGTGGCCTGGGGAGGGTTGGAAAGAATGCCCAGGTCCCTCTGGAAGGAAACCATCCCAGTTCCCCAGCATCAGGCGTCCCCTCCCAGCTCACCTTTGCTGCTACAAACGTGCCCCTGGGTGCCCTGGCTCCCTGAAGCTGGCAGGGCAGGGAAAGGCCAACACTTTCTCCGGGCGTTCCTCTTCCAATGGGAGAGGCTGTCTTTGAGGAACCCCTGCTGCAGGTGTCCACAAGCAGGGAGATACGGACAACTTATGGTCTCAAGCTTCGCCAGGGGAAGGTTTAGGCTTGACATTAGGAAGAAGTTCTTCACTGAGAGGGTGATTGGCCATCGGAATGCGCTGCCCGGGGAGGTGGTGGAGTCACCGTCCCTGGAGGTGTTTAAGGAGAGATTGGATGAGGCACTTAGTGCCATGGTGTAGTTGACAAGTAGGAGTAGGTGTAGGTGTTGGGTCATAGGTTGGACTCGATGACCTCAAAGGTCTTTTCCAACCTTATGATACTGTGATACTGAGAACTCCCAAGGGACTGAGTCCCCGTGCTTTGCAGGGACAGACCCAACCGTGCCGCAGGTCCCTGCCTCCTCCACCTCCCAGCTGCAGACCTTACGCTGCCAAACCCCGAAAGCAGTGGAAGTGGAGGCTGGAATCGCAGACCATCGCGAAGGATCACGGAGCAAACGAGCAGGCAGCTCAAATGGAATGGAGCTCCAGCAGCCAGGCCAGGCAGATGAGAGAGTGGAATGGAGGTGACAACATGGGGCATGAGTGAGACCTGTGAAAATAAACTTTCCTCCAACCAGGCTTTGGATATCAGATGTGCCCGGCAAAGCTGTGTGGCACAGTCAGAAACTCTGGCAAAGACTGGGGAGCAGGGAGTTACATAGGGCCTGCCCTTTCCTCAGCTCAGAGGGGACCTGAACTTGCTTTAATCGATACCAATGGAAATGTGAGAGATCCATGGAGATCACTATTCCAGACCCCCACAGGGACTGCTGAACAGAAAGCTTTGGATCACTTCTGCAGGAGAGAAACCAAAAAAGCCAGGGTCTTCATCCTCCACAGCATGAGGCAATGCTGTAAAGCAGCACAGGCAACACCTAGCTGTGTGTGTTGTGAACTGTAGGGCATCTTCATCCATGAGACAAACAGGGATACCCGCTCGCCAGAGGAGCCTTCTAGAGAGCGTTCATGCTGTCGACAAGACTTTGGGCATTCACTTTTGTAAGGACAGAACTAGAAAGCTGGGAATAGAAGTCCAGATCAGCAGGTACCGGAGTTACCTAGGTATTACAGAACCTGCTTTGCATTTAATGTTTGAGGAATTATCTGTATGATGAGCTCCAAGCTGTTGCTGCTCCATTCAGGACAGGAACAACACATAAGAGGGAAGGCAAAAAGGTAAAAACAATCAGGCATTCAAAATGTGTACCTCTGACAGCATCGAGTCCAGCCGTGCCTGTGTCCCCACTAAACCCTGTCCCTAAGGAACTCATCCACCTGTCTTTTAAACCCCTCCAGGGATGGCGACTCCACCCCCTCCCTGGGCAGCTGTGCCAATCCCTGACCACCCTTCCAGTGAAGAAATTCTTCCCAATGTCCAGTCTAAACCTCCCCTGGTGCGACTTGTGGCCGTTTCCTCTCGTCCCATCGCTGTCACTTGTGAGCAGAGCCCAGCCCCCACCCCGTCACAGCCTCCTTCCAGGCAGTTGTAGGCAGTGACGAGGTCTCTCCTCAGCCTCCTCTTCTCCAGGCTGAACAACCCCAGGTCCCTCAGCTGCTCCTCGTAGGGCTTGTTCTCCAGCCCCTCCCCAGCCTCGTTCCCTTCTCTGGACACGCTCCAGCCCCTCAAGGTCCTTCTTGGAGTGAGGAGCCCAAAACTGACCCCATCACTCGAGGTGCGGCCTCCCCAGCGCTGAGCACAAGGGCACAATCCCCTCCCTGCTCCTGCTGGCCACGCTGTTTCTTCAGTGCAGGGAAAAACGGTTCCATAAAGCCTCCATTAGTACTACAGACTCAACACAATTTTGCAGCTCTTGACAAAAAGATACTCAAGCAGGAAATCCCAGGAACAAGAGGTTTCTTTCAAAACAAACTTTTCAGTCCATGGTCCCCATGGCAGGGCTGGAACTCCTGGCTCCTCTCAACTTTTGCTGGAAGAGTCCCAGCCCCACAACCAAGACTCCCAACAGGGTGAGTAGCAGCAGGAGGGTGATGCCTGTGGAGATAGAAAGGACATGGGGGACCGGTGGCAGGGAGTTGGGGACTCACCCCCATGGACCCAATTGTTCAGACCCCTGTCCCCAGGCCAAACAGGGCCAGGTGGTCCCCAAACATGCTCTGTGGCCAAATGCTCAGGACTGCTCTGCACATGAGGAAGAGATTCTCTGTGAAGAGAAGCTGAGGGGGACGTGGGGGCCCTTCATGCGCTGCTAAGATTTCTTTTTCAATCAGAGCATAGTAGGTCTCTAGGAGCTTTGTATTCTCCACTCCAGGAGCCTTGAGGTTGGCCTCATGTCCCCCCTGGAGCTTTCTGCCAGAGGCTCCAGGTAGGACCATTGCCCCTGACTGCTCTTAGAGCAAGTTTTTGATGCTCTGTCCTGTTCCGACTACCCCCAGGGCTACTGCATGCGCCAGCTCCTGTCTAACGGATTTAAATCCTTGTCCTTGCTCAGGACCCAAATTAAAACTGTTTTCCTCTTGGGTCACTTCATAGAACCAACTGGATCCTGGCCAAAAATAGGAGTGACCTGGAGCCCAGAGAGTTCAAATGAAACAACCCTCTTGCTTAGAGTTGTCCCCTCTTGAACCCTGTCCTCACTCCCTGGTGTTGCCTTATGAGCCAACAAAATTTCTCTTCTCTGCATTGTTCCAAATACACCCAAAGATGTTCTGCTTGATTCTGTGAACAGTTTGTCATTTCAGTCCTCTGCCCCACAGAAATCTTCTAGAATTACTTTAAATGTTACTGGTTTTCCCCTGAAATTTTTGCTTTGAATGCTGTTACTGCTTCCTGGTGCGAGGTACCTTTCTGAAATCAAAGGGTTCGTAGCTCTTGAGCACAAGAGGGGCGTGCAAGTCAATGGTGTTACAATTGGAGGAGAAAGAGCAAGAGATTTAGTATCTACACACTCACTGAAAATCATCAGGTAGCATCTATGTCCATGGGCTGAGCTTAACTTGGCTGTAGAGTCATAGAATCATTTGGTTGGAAAAGACCTTTGAGATCATTGAGTCCAACCGTACCTGGCCACTACTGAACCATCTCTGAGAGCCTCACCTACCCGTCTTTTAAACACTTGCAGGGATGGTGACTCAACCACCTCCCTGGGCAGCCTCTGCCAGTGCCCGAGAACCCTTTTGGTGAAGAAATTTTGCCCAATATGCAAACTAAACCTCCCCTGGTGCAACTTGAGGCCATTTCCTCCCATCCCATCACCTGTCACTTGGGAGAAGAGACAGGCACCCACCTCCCTACAACCTCCTTTCAGGCAGTTGTAGAGAGCAATGAGGCCTCCTCTTGGCCCCCAAAAAGAAAACTCCGGGTTAAACAATCCCAGCTCCCTCAGCTGCTCCTCGTAACACCTGCTCTCCAGCCCCTTCACCAGCTCCCTTCCCCTTCTCTGGACGTGCTTCAGGCCCTCAATATCCTTCTTGGAGTGAGGGGCCCAAAACTGGACCCAGGTGTGTCCTCGCCAGTGCCAAGTCCAGGGGCCCTGCTCCTGCTGGCCACGCTGTTTCTGACACAGGCCAGGATGCCACTGGCTTCCTTGGCCACCTGGGCCACTGCTGGCTCATGTTCAGCTGCTGTCCTGCAACACCCCCAGGGCCTTCTGTGCCAGACAGCTCTCCAGCCACTCTGCCCGAAGCCTGGAGCACCACGTGGGGTTGTTGTGTCAACACTACGGACTGTGAGCAGATTCCAGTGGATACACAGATGCATGTACGGATATATATGGAGTATCTATAAATGTGTTTATGTACCACGTGTATGGTTGTCATCTTTTGCTAAACACTGGTTTTGGTTGTGCTCCCCAGAATCTGAAGGCACAGACCCCTTAAGGCTGCATTCTCTCATCTGTTAACAGCAAGAAGAGACAGAAAACCTCCATGGTCCCTCTGCACGTGGCTGCATCTGAATTAGTCCGGACATTGGACATTTCATAGCTGAAATAGAAGGTAAATACTCCTAGCATGATTTCTTTTGAATGCCCATAGAAATCACCACCGAAGCACATCCTACGTGTTGTTACAGCCAACTACAGCACCAAAATCTGCGCGGATCATCAGCAGAAACGGTCAGTTCTGCAGCTGTGTGCTAGATTGAGGTGGGCAGGCAATTCCCCCAAGGGAGGGAAAGCCCAGGGGGGAACCAACCCCAGGCCCGTGACTCCTGAAACGCGGAAGGGGCAGCTCCCACGCGGGCAGCTGACGTGGCAGAGGGGCAGTCCCAGAAGCATCAGCAGGAGATTGAAACGTCTCCTCAGGAGCGCCAACAACCGGAGCGCCACAAACAGGAGCAGGCAAACAGGTGTGTGTCTCGGCAGCAGAGCGTGGCTCGGCAGTTTGCTAAGGCAATCCGCGAGGTGAGGGCGAGCAGGCAGGGCGAGCAAGGAGCGCCCTGGATCTCAGTCAGAAACACCAGAAAACCACGGTGCCACCCGTCAGAAAACTAAGACATCTCCTAGCTCTGCACCAGCCATGACTGACACGGCCCCTCAAGCTGAGTCACCCGGGCACGAGGCTGCAGGACGTGCCCCCCTCCTGCGCTGGTATCAGATGCCAGTGGTAGGGTCACCTGTGGCGGCTGTGCTCAGGTAGAGAGGAGGTAACAGGGCTAAGGACTATCAGGGAATGTGAGAGAGACATCAACTTCTGGAATAACACTCTGCGCTCCCCGTCTCAGCCCCAACAGTGAGACACGTGCCTTGTGTGACAGAGGACTCCCCGTCCTCTAACCGCTCAACCGAGAAGGGTAATTTAGGAGATGGAGGAGAATGGCAGCACATTCTTGCTCGTTGCAGCTGATGTGTCCCCCCCCCGTTTCAAAACTCAGCCCTGCAGGTTCCCTTGCACAAGAGATATAAAAGTCTGCAAGTGGAGCCGAACCCCAGTGTTGACAATTCTCACAACCCGGAAACTTTCCCCAGGCTAAGAAACCCAAAGCCCTCAATTAAAATGGCTTTTCTAAAGAAGAATTGGATGGTTATAGTCGTTGAGGACTCCCTCCTGAAAGGAACCGAAGGTCCAATATGCAGACCAGAGCCATTACTTAGGGAAGTCTGCTGCCTACCTGAGGCCTCGGCCGGCGCTGTGCTAAGGAAACTCCCACACGTTGTTAAGTCTGCAGATTATTATCCACTACTCATCTTTCAGATAGGAAATAATGAAAAACCAACCAGAAAGCTCAGAGTGATTAGAAAGGACTTTAGGGCTTTAGGATGAATGATAAAGGGTTCAGGTACACAGGTAGTTTTCTCTTCTGTCATAGGGAATGGTGAGGGAAGGAGTGGGAAGAGCCAGGAATGAAATGCCTGGCTCCGAACCTGGTGCAAAGAACCAAACTTTGAGTTCTCTGACAATGGGTTGGCCTGCACACCAGGCCTGCTGGCAAGCGGTGGGGTACACCTGTCCCCCGGGGGCAGGAGGACACTTTCCGAGGAATTGGTAGGGCTAATCAAGAAAGCTTTAAACTAGATGGGAAGGGGGGAGGGGAACAGCACTGGGCTTGATGGAATAATGCATGGGAATGGCACTTCAGGTTCTGAAACACAGGGTACCAGTGAGGGGCTCTGGTCTGCCACCGGAGTGGGAGTGGGGGAGAGCACTCCAGGTGGCAGCCAGAACTGAAGATTACTGTCAGGTTACAAACCACAGCTAGAAGACACTTAGGACTTACGGCTATTCCACTCAGGAAAGGAGTGGAAACAACAGCCCAACTGAATTGCATTTACAGTAACGCGCGCTGCACGGGCAACAAACAAGGGGAGCCAGAAGCCATTGCAAAGCAAGAAAACGACGATGTAATTGCCCTCATGGAAATGTGGTGGCATGATCCACAAAACTGCAGTGCTGCCAGCGGCGGCTGTGAACTCTTAGACGGGACAGACTAGGAAAGAGAGGTGGTGGGGTCGCTCTCTGTTAGAGACTGTTTTGACTGCGTGGAACTCAACAATGGTAATGAGTGCTTACGGGTTGAAAGCAGTGGAATGCGCAGTAAGCCGGATACAGTGGTAGGAGTCTGTTAGCGGCCACCCAGCCAGGACAAAGAAACTGGTGAGCTCTTCTACAGGCAACTGGGAAAAGTCTGCCGATCACTGGGCCCTGTTCTTGTGGAGGATTTCAACCTTTCAGATATCTGCTGGAAGAATAATACAGCAGAAAGGACACGGTCTAGGAGGTTCATCAAGTGTGTGGAAGAGAACTTCCTAACACAGCTGATGGGTGAACCGACCAGAGAAAGTGCCTCGCTGGATCTGCTGTCTGTGAATAGAGAGGGCCTCGTAGGAGAGGTGAGTGTTGGAGGCCGCCTGGGGCACAGTGATCATGAGAGGACAGAACTCTCAGTTCTTGGAGAAGTAAGGAGTAGGGTCACCAGAACAGCTACCCTGGTTTTCCAGAGGGCAAACTTCCAACTGTTTAAAAGGCTGCTTGATAAAGTTCGTTGGGAGGTGGTTCTAAACGACCGAGGGGCACAAGAGGGCTGGATGCTTCTCAAGAAGAAAATCCTGGCGTCATAAGAGCAGCCCATCCCCGTGTGCCGTAAAGCAAGTGGGCGGGGAGGAAAATCAACTTGGCTTAGCAGAGAGCTTTGTATCGATCTCAGGAGGAGGAGGAAAGTTTATGAGCTTTGGAAGAGGGGGCAGGCATCCCAGGAAGACTCCAAGGGTGAGGCGAGATCGTGTAGAGAGAAAATTAGAAAAGCTAAAGCCCAACTAGAACTCCAACTGGCCAGATCAGTGAAAGAGAGTAAAAAGTGTTTCTTCAAATATATTAACAACAACAGGAAGACCAAGGAGAATCTCCCTCCTTTATTGGATGCAGGGGGAACAGTAGTGACGAGGGATGAGGACGAGGCAGAAGTACTTGATGCCTTCTTTGCCTTGATCTTTTAATAGTGAGGTAAGACATTCTCTGGGTTCTCAGCCTCCTGAGCCAGAAGACACTGAGCGCAAAGCTCCAACAGTCCAGGAGGATCTGGTTAGAGACCTCTTGGCCAATAGGCATTCACAAGTCTATGGGGCCAGAGGGGATCCCCCCGAGGCTGTTAAGGGAGCTGGCAGAGGTCCTCTCCAAACCCCTTTCCCTCATCTCGCAGCAGTCCTGGCTGACTGGGGAAATGCTGCTAGACTGGAGACTGGCAAATGTTCCACCTATTTGCAAGAAGAGTCGGAGGGAAGATCCAGGGAACTACAGGACTGTCAGTCCGACCTCGGTACCAGGGAAGGTCACGGAGCAGATCGTCTTGAGCGCTGTCACACAGCATACACGGGACAACCAGGTGATCAGGCCCAGTCAACATGGGTTCACCAAAGGCAGGTCCTGCCAGACCAATCTGATCTCCTTCTTTGCCAAGGTTACCCGTTTAACGGACGAGGGAAAGGCTGTGGCTGTGCTGTACCTGGACTTCAGAAAAGCCTTTGAGACCGTTTCTCACAGCATTCTGATGAGAACCTGGCTGCCCTTGGCCTGGACGGGCACAGCCTCTGCTGGGCAAAGGCCTGGCTGGCTGGCGGGGCCCAAAGGGGGGTGGGGAATGGGGTTAAATCCAGTGTGAAACCAGTCACGAGCGGTGTCCCCAGGGGTCACTGCTGGGTCCAGTCCTGTTCAACATCTTTATCAGTGATCTGGATGAGGGCATCGAGTGCCCCCTCAGCAAGTTTGGGGATGACACCGAGCTGGGTGGGAGTGTGGATCTGCTTGAAGGCAGGGAGGCTCCGCAGAGGGGTCTGGACAGGCTGGACCGATGGGCTGAGACCAACGGGGTGAGGTGCAACAAGGCCAAGTGTGGAGTCCTGCACTTGGGACACAACAACCCCGTGCAGCGTTCAGGCTTGGGGAGGAGTGGCTGGAGAGCTGCCTGGCACAGAAGGACCCGGGGGTGTTGGTTGACAGCAGCTGAACATGAGCCAGCAGTGGCCCAGGTGGCCCAGAGGGCCAGTGGCATCTGGGCCTGTGTCAGCCCCAGCGTGGCCAGCAGGAGCAGGGAGGGGATTGTGCCCCTGTGCTCAGCACTGGGGAGGCAGCACCTCGAGTGCTGGGGTCAGGTTTGGGCCCCTCACTCCAAGAAGGACCTTGAGGGGCTGGAGCGCGTCCAGAGAAGGGAACGGGGCTGGGAAAGGGGCTGGAGGACAAGTGTTACGAGAAGAGACTGAGGGAACTGGGGGTGTTTAACCTGGAGAAGAGGGGGCTGAGGGGAGACCTCATCACTGCCTACAACTGCCTGGAAGGAGGCTGTGACGGGGTGGGGGCTGGGCTCTGCTCACAAGTGACAGCGATGGGACGAGAGGTAAAGGCCTCAAATTGCACCAGGGGAGGTTTAGACTGGACATTGGGAAGAATTTCTTCACTGGAAGGGTGGTCAGGGATTGGCACAGCTGCCCAGGGAGGGGGTGGAGTCACCATCCCTGGAGGTGTTTAAAAGACGGGTGGTTGAGTTCCTTAGGGACAGGGTTTAGCAGGGAGAGATGCATGGCTGGACTCGATGATCTCAGAGGATTCTTAGGGTTCTATGATTTTATGGTATTCCTATTAAACTGAATCCTTGGCTAACTGACCGAAGAAGTGTAGCACACAAGCAACAATCTGCTAAATTTAAGTTCTCTGAAAAAGGTCTCATTAAAGAATCATGAGAATTATTCATCCAGTTTTCTAAGGAAGTAATTGCACTTACATGTTTAATTTTCCTACTTTTTGGCCAAGTCCATAATCCATATTAGACAATTCAATAAACAGTACAGGTCTCAGGGTGAGCTATTTCTGATTTCCAACACCACCAATCAGAATTCCAGTTAACAACATAAGGTGATTTAGTTTTAGTCCAAACATTTATCTTTTCCCTTCATAAGGTAATGGCCTGTACATCATGATTCAAACACCACGTTCCACGTCCATTTGCTGGCTGTGTGATATGGATAAGCATAAGGGTTCCAGTTCTTGTATTTTTAAAATATACCGTCCGATTCCCAAGAAGGATGGCAACAAAACCTAACTGTAACACAAAAGTCAACAACATTTCCAGAACCAAAGGGATAATCCCATTCAGTCTTAGTATTCTGTGCCAATAATTGGCTTTTTCCCATTTCCTCTTGTGTCCCTTGGATATTATGTACTAATTGTCCCCGCACAGTTTGATCACTACGCTCAGTTACAGTAAGAGAAGGGCTAACAAACTTTACATAAAGCTTTGTCCACTGGGTGTCACTAGGTGATAAGAGAAAACAAATCAGGACAAAACATTGAATATTGAGACATATCATTCCGAGATTTCTTTAGGCACACGTGAATGATGGATCCAGGTCTCTTTTCCTTGAACCTTTATGGCATAAAAGGAAGTCAATAATACAACATAAGGCTCTTCCCATTTTGGTTGAAAGAGATTTTGCCTTTTGAACTTTCTAACAAAAACCTTATCCCCCGGATTCGTATCATGCACTTGAATTTCTGGGGATATACCTTGGTATCAAAATTATGCATTTTTTCAAATGAGTTTCGCAAATAAACCAAATATTTGGTCACCTATTCATCCCCATCTAAAAGACTTCTTCTTGCAGGCGAATAAGTGCCTGGCACAGCCAAAACTCTTCCGAGTATCTCTGAGCGGGGGTAGATTTGTAGGTTACTTTGGAGTATTTGGAATATCCCACAAAACCAATATGATTGCCTCTGGTCACTTAAGCCCTGTCTGTTTAAAAACTTCCACCAATCTTTGCTGTTTTCTATGTGTTTTGTGTCTCATTCGAAAGCAAAATAGTCCCTACATTTCTCCTCTAAGGGGCGAGCCCAAAAGGCATCCTTCAGATCGATGACCCTGTACCATTTATAGTCGGGACTTAGTTGATTAAGTATAGTGTGGGGGTTGGCTACCACGGGGAATCGAGTGATGGTTCTCTTGTTCACGGCCCTCAAATCTTGTACCAAGCAATATGTCCCATCTGTTTCTTTACAGGCAATATGGGTGTATTGTGGGGAGACGTGCAGGGTTCCAAAAGCCCTTGGGCCAAAAGTCTCTCAATGACCGGCTGCAACCCTTCTCTCCCCTCCCTGGAGATGGGATACTGTTTTATCCTAATCGGGTGATCTGGATCTTTTATGGAGATCGTGATCAGTTTGATATTTAACCTCCCCACTGACCCTGGAGTGTACCAAGTGTCTGGGTTAATTTTAGCTTCATCTTCCGCAGTTAATAAACATAATTTAACTTTCAGTTTTTCTTGATCTACTTCTAAATTGATCCCTAACTCTACCATCAGATCTCATCCCAGAAGATTATATTCAGCTTCTGGGACCAATAAAAATGTTCCCACCCCGTATTTATTTGGGGCTTCTATACTTACATTCTTTATTAACGGTACTTTAAAGGGTTCTCCTTTCGCTCCTACTACCTGGAGCGTATCTTTTGGCTCAAGACATCCAGAGGGTAATTTTTGGGCAGTAGATCTTTCGGTGCCTGAGTCCACAAGGAACTAAAGGCCTTATTAGTGTTTTGACCCTTAGGTACCAAATCTCTTATTCCTTGAATTACCCTATCCCGGAGATCAACCATGTTATTTCTATGAGCTGGGTTCTGGTTGTCCCAACTGGGCTGCTGTAAGGGCCATTTAACATCTCCGGCGGGGCCATGTTGGTATCTCTGGTCCCAATTCCTCATGCCGGCTGTTCTTATCATCCCTCGTTCCTCGTTTGTAAACAGGATTTTTAAGATGGACTCCATTTCGTCCCAAGTATAAATATTAGGCCCGAGGAACTGATCGAAACGTTCTGCAACCCCTAATGGGTCGTCTAATAGCCGTCCCATTTCTTTCTTGAAATCTCTGACGTCCTCAGAATTAAGGGGCACAGAGACAAATCCCACCCCGAGTTGTGATCCTCCCATGGCAGTTTCTCTTAATGGGTACAGCAAATTTTCCTCCTCTCTTTTTCTGGTTTGGCTTCTGGTTACTCTTTGGCCAGGAGGAGAAGTGCGCCCTCGAGATTGTGGAGGGGCGGTAGGAGGAAGATCCTGATCTGAATCTTGAAATGGCAGAGGAGGTGGAACATAAGGTGGGGGAGGCATCGGTAGCTCGTCCTCACCCCCTTCCTCTTTCTGTTATTTTTCTTTTCTTTCAATGGGAATAAATTAACAGGCCGGGCCGTGACCAGGATCCACAAAAAGGCATATTCCCTCTCCTCCTTATTAAATGGCTGCCTGTTGTTCACATATATATTTCATTGTTGGCATATCCAATCTTCAAAAGATCCATAAATTGGCCAATAGAAGTCCTTTCTGATCTCTTTTCCTCCCCAAATCTCCATACAATAATGGATCATTTTCTCCTTAGATTTCCCTTTCCAGGAGGGGGAATCATCCCAATGTTGAATCATTAATCCTAATGGGCTATCCGGGGGTTTCGGGGAGCCCACCCCTACCCCGCTTCTCCTGTATGGGACCAGAGGTCTTACTCTCCTTCTGACCCATCTTCCGAGAGTGGCTTCTTTCGTTCTCAAGTCACTCGCTTCCCTCTGTTCGTGGCCCACGTCCTCGTGGACAATGGGAACCGCACTACTAAGAGGTCCACACTCGCTTCACCTGGTGGACTCCTAAGTCTGGTGGACGTCTCAATCAGTCGCACTCCGGGTACCCAATCCCCGACCAGAAGGAACCATCGTATACTTACTCACTTTGGAGTCTTCACCTGGCTCTTCATGCACAAAAATTACGGGTTTTTTTTGCTTTCCTATCTCCATTCGGAAAATCCAGGTAAACCTAAGTCAAACTCTGCTCCAGGACCATGCGAGGATGAGGTGCCCTCCCAGAGTCGAAATCCGAGTTAGCTTTCTGGATCTGAGTCACGGCACCAAAATTGTTACAGTTAAATTAAGGCAAATAAAGTCTCCAATGGTTCGTTAAAAGTTTATTTCAGACAGGAAAGCAAAGGCAGCGCTGGGCGGCCGGGAAGGCGCAGCCTCACCCAGGCTCCCAAAAGTTTGGGTGACTCAGGCAGCCTTTTATCCCCTTCTTGAAGTCCCCCTTGTTGGGTTCGGCAGTGACACAAACAAGGTAACAACATCTGTTAATCTTAAGCAAGACAAAGCAAAAGAAAGGATGTTATGGTAACACGATATTTCACTCAACAGACAACACTACAACCTTGAGATAATGCCGCGTCTCATTCTTTCTTCAACAGGGTGTTTTGTGCCTGGAACAGTGAGGCCATTTTTTCCTTGTATCCTTTTGTTTAAGCAGCAAATTGTTCTTCATTTCTCACAATAGTTCTAAGAGTTGGTCCGAAGAACAGTATTTGTCTCGGTCCGAAGAACGGTACTTGTCTCAACATCGCCATCAGGAACTCGGAGAAAGATCAGAAGCAATGACCCGAGATGGAGGCACTGCCTGGAAGGAGCAGTCGCCGTGACCAAGGACTGCAAGGAACATCTAAGAAAAAGTTGAACAGATGCTGTCCAGAAGATGGATTTCACCTGCTACCTCAGCCAAAGTTACCCCACCTCCTCCTTGACCCAACGCCAAAAAGGGAAGAGCATGCGCAGAGGCTCACAGAGGGTCTTCCGGTCACCTAGCGGTCACGAGAGGAAGATGAGGTGAGGAAGCAGAAGACCCCCGAACACGAGGTGGCGCAGGTGCAGACACGTTCTTACAAGCGAAGCGAGAACTTTTGGGGCCTGCGCAGTTCAGCCTGGATTGCGAAGTGAAGGCTGAGATTGGCCTTAATCCATGGGAGAGAGGAGGTGCGAGGTGCTGTTGCTGAGCATAAAAGATGGTACCTAACCGAACCCCAGCTGAGATCCCACCTCTGAATCACGGATCGCCCGTCGTGATGACGAGTCTCGACTGAGGACCGGCAGGACGCTGTTCGGGGGCTGGGACCATAGGGACGCCTTTGGACCCGTGGTGGTAGCTATAACCCTCTTTCCTCCTTTTCCTCCCCTTTTCCCCACTCTGTCTATCGCTGCCGCTTTACGGGCAAAATAATAAAGTTTCTCTTTGATTGAATTATAAACCCTTGGCATTTTGGCTGCCTTAATTTTGTGCTTCGAGATCCAGGTAAAAGAATAATCATGAGTCCCTGAGTGGACCGTGACAATAGTACAACCTGTGTATGAATTTTTGATCTTAATTCCTGATACGCATATTACTTAATAGCTATTATTAATTCTTATAAGTCTGTTGACGTTACTTAATAATCAATTATCATCCTATAATAAAATATTAATGATTAAATAAATGGCATCATTAAATCACTGTTACTCGGTAGGACCATTCAGTTGTTCATCAGTTAATCATCAAGCATTCTTGAGGGTCATTTGTTAATGCACAGATTTGATCACTGAGACGTTCATACTTAACAACTTTTTCATTTGCCGCATCTTTGAGGGAGGCTAATTTATTTTCATACCCAATTGTTACATCTAGAACAATCATGACACCTCCTCTGACAATCATCAAACCTGGTTTAAACACTTCTTTGTTACTGTCTTTTAACGATTGTTTTGATAATACGACACAGTCTTTATTTTCATCTTCATTAATAAGGATTTCACAGGTTTTATTGTGAAGTTCACTCTCGCGTCCTGCACTGCCGGGCAATGTCCAGCTCTGTGGGCACAGGTCTCGCTCTGGGCCAAGCAGTGCCTGCAGGATTTTAGATGGGCTTAGATGGGTTCTGAGTTTCCGACGAGGAACGGCCCTAGGACACATAATGCAATTATTATGGATTTTATCATTCTCCAAGTTTTTCATGCCTTTTCCTTGAGACAGCACCTTATTCCAGTTTACAGATTCTCTTTTTTTTCAGTAACAAGGTCGTGGCGACTGAAAAGGAAAGAAGAAACCCCGCACACAGAGGATTGCAGAGCAGGAGTGTGGAGTCGATCACTCCATCTCCTTACTCTTTTCCTTGCAGCATTTTTATGCTCTACGAACACCGACCTGGACCATGGGGCCAAGCAGGGTGTTTTGCACAAAGCTGCAAAACATTCGCAGAGTGACTGTTTTCAGTCAAGTTCTCCACACACTCCCTTTCTCAGGGCACAACCATCCTGGTAGGGCTGTCAAAGGTTGTTTTATACTTTGTAGCTGTGCGATACAATTAACCTGGTTTGATCATCCAGGCAGCTGGAACCGCTTGTTTTGCTGCACTCACACAGGGCCTCACAGAGAGGGTGTTCGGAGTGGGCACCCCCTGTTCTGAGGCTGGTTCATCACCCCACAGTATCTCTGATACTTCCGGGGCAGAT
This sequence comes from Neomorphus geoffroyi, assembly GCA_033558235.1. NCBI lineage: Eukaryota > Metazoa > Chordata > Aves > Cuculiformes > Neomorphidae > Neomorphus > Neomorphus geoffroyi. The sequence continues at coordinate 252,481 of JAUMJM010000121.1, read as the reverse complement.
TTTGCATCCCACATAGGTGGAATCTTTTCTTTCTCTCTATCAGCTGTAGCCCACAGATTTTTCATATCCCTTTTCCATGTTTTCTGTCTTAACCAGGTCTTTTACCATGCTGTCCGAAGACTGTGCAAGGCGGTGGAGTCTCCAGGCCTGAACACCAGGAATTAACATCGAGAATCGAGCAATGCCAAATCCTCCATCCCTAGTGCTGGAGCACAGGAGGGCATCACAGGTGCACAAGGGTGGATGGAGCCAACCCCTGACACCAGATCTTCTTTCCAAATAAAGGGTTTCAAGGTATGTGGTTTTCACATCTGCTTGTTCAGCCAAGTAGATCAGTCAGGGGACTGCATACCCTTTCAAGACGTCTGCCTTCTCAAGTGGCTTTAAAGGTGTATTCCAAATCCGATGTATCCAGTCTATAACCATCCCCATTAACTCTGGGTTAGATGTTCCTACCTATGGGTCAATTTGCAGACCCAAGTATTTCTCAGAGTCTTGGGGGTCAATCATTATGAGGGTGGTGCCCTTAATTGTCCAAGGGGGAGGGGGGGGGGGGGGAGGGGCGTTCGTTGATGGTATTCGAGTCTCTTGTTGGCTTTGTATAAAAGCCATGACAGTTCTCGCTCTGTGTCCTGAGTACTCTGCATTCCCTCCCATGAATCTCTTTGTGATACCAAGTCATCGTCGAAAGCCAAGAAGGTTACATTTCTCAGCTTGTGCTGGAAAGCACATCCTGCTTCTTCCAATTTGCACAGTGGAGGGTCCACAGATAAGTTAAATAGAATCAAAGACATTGGATCACTGTATTTTACTCCCTTCAGAATCCCTATGGGATCTGACGGCCCATTTTTGAATCAATAAGTGTTATTGTATGGGTTGTTAATAAGGGTGACAATGTGGTTGTCTACTCCCTTTTGTTTCAGAGCCATAATTAAGTGTGACTCACCCTGTCAAAGGTTTTTCCGAGGTCAGTGAAGTCTTCATCGAGCGCACGATGTTCCTTTTTCACATATCTCATCATAAGATGTAGTAGCTTCAGGTTTTCAGAGCAAGCCAAAGGTTTCATAAAGCCTCTTTGTTGTTGACTTAAAGAGCAAGCCTTGTCCAACCTGGCAGTTATGATTTTGAGAGCAACCTCCATATGGTTGAACCTTGGGTACTGGGCACCAGTTATTGATGTCCTTCTAGTGATCTCTTACTGCGGGTTTTGCCATTAAGTAACCTGACTGTCCTTTACCATCTCGGGTGTAAGAGCAGTTGCCAACCGTAGATTGCAGACTTCCTTTGATTGAGTGAACTGGTTGTCTGATCTCCCAATATCCCTCACACTCTGTCCATCCGGCCCCAGCGCCGCTCCCTTATTCTTCTCTCTGATGGTTTTAGAGATTTCTTTCTTAGTGATTATGGCACGAAAGGCGGAGTTGTCTGCCATACCGAAAGATCTGAAAGTTCAAAGGCCTGGGGATGTTCCAGGAGATTCCCACGTAGACTTGAACACAGTGTGAACCTCCTTGAGGGGATCTCACATTAGGGTTTCACCTGGAATCCAGATGATGCCGGCAGGTTTTCCTCTAATCAGGGTAAACCAGCCTCTGGAATCAAAGAAACTTCTCTCTTCTCATGGCCGCCTTCTTCATCTACTTGGTGGTTTCAGAGGAAGAGTCATAAGTCCCCCATCCTCTCCACGCCCAGTGTCAACCCTTTTTCATATGGATGTTTATACCGCTCTTGTTCTTTAACCTTCTTTTTCTCACCATTTTTATCCTGAGCCTGTCTTTTATCACCTACCTGTTCTGTGGTTTTAGATGGAATCTGTTACCCAATTAATTTGTTGATGTTTCTACTTGCCTTTTACTGCTTTGTCGATCTTTGCAAAAGTTTAACCTCTTCCTCAGTCCAGCATTGTTGATGAACCCTCCTCTTTCGAGTGGGATGCGATAACCTGCTGAATATTCCTTGCAACCGGGTGAACCAAGCGTTTATGTTCACTCAAGCCAATTTTCATCTTAAGCACCCTTTTCATTCCCCACAGGCAAACCCTTCCACTGCGGCTGGTGCTCCCTCCACTTTGCATGTAGGAAAGCGGCACACAGTGCTCTGATGTTTTCATTCATACGGCCACTTTTGGCACACTGGAACAAGACTCTTCCCATGGACCCTCCTTATATGGGCAACGATTCGTGAACTCTTCCCTCTCCTGGTCTCACACAGGCCCTGCTGTGGTGCAATCCCATGGGAGGCAGCCCTGTCACAGCTGCCTGCCAAGGGGAGCTGTCTGTGTTGTCTCTGGGAGATGTGGCCCCAGCTGAGATCTAGTCCCGTCCAATCCCCTCTCCAAGGGATTTAATCCTCCCTCAGTGGGGGTAAATCCCTCCTCTGAAGGCTTCAATCCCCACTCCAAGACCCTAGGATTCCCTTCCAAGCATCTCAGCTTTCCCTGAGCCCCCAGCCCTACACTCATGTTGGGATCTGAGACCCATTTCTTGTTGCCGAACCCCTAGGACAGAATCCAGGTCCTAGGTCTCCCCCTGAGACACCAGCCCTGCTCAGGAATTGGCATCTATCCACTACTAAACCATCCCTGAGCACCTCATCTACCCATGTTCTAAACCCCTCCAGGGACGGTGACTCCACCACCTCCCTGAGCAGCCTCTGCTGCTGCCTGAGGACCCTTTTGGGGAAGACATTTTTCCTGATGTCCAATCTGAATCTCCACTGGTGCAGCCTGAGGCCTTTTTCTCTGTCCTATCGCTATCACTTGGGAGAAGAGACCAGCACCACCTCGCTACAACCTCATTTCAGGCAGTTGTAGACAGTGATGAGGTCTCCCCTCAGCCTCTTCTCCGGGCTCAACAGCCCCAGGGCCCTCAGCCTCTCCCCATAATGCTTGGTTCTCCAGCCCCTTCCCCTTCTCCATTCCCTTCTCCAGACGCACTCCAGCCCCTTTGCGGCAGATAAAAGGCACAGACTCAGACCTGTGGGGATTCTGACACGCTTCATTCATCCACACGAATGCCTTTTATACACTTACAGGGTTACAGCAGTTTCCCATCAGCACAACAATCCCACATTGCTTAACTATAAACACACTTCCCTTTTGCCCTCATGCGGTGCCAGGCTTCACTCTTTATCACCTTTCCCAGGATAACTCGGTCACGAGTTCTCTCAATACTTTGATTAAAGCCTGAGAACTTGTTCCACGGTCTGTCTTCCATTTCTAAACAATCTTCTTCCCACACCCCTCAATGTCCTCCTTGGAGTGAGGGACCCAAAACTGGACCCAGGATTTGAGGTGCAATGTCAGGAGGGGGGACCTGATGCTGGTCAAGAAACCTTTGGCCAATGCCCTCAGACAAACAGGGTGAATGTTGGGCTTGTCCTGAGCAGGGATAAGAGTTGGACTCAATGAGCTGTGTGTGCCCCTTCCAACTAAGGACATTCTGGGATCCAACCATTTATTGTCCTGCTGTGTTGGGCAGGTTCACGGCTGCTGCCCTAGCACCTTCTCTTCTCTCCCCCTTTCTCCTGATGCTCTCTCACACCCTTCCAGGGGCTCCTGCCCCTCCCTTCCTGGTTGCCAGGTAACGATGGGACCCTTTGTGGCCTCACTTTGGGACACCACGCCTTCCCCCCCCACCGCCCAGACTGCATGTGGTCAGGGTGGATACAGTCCCCAGCCCTCAGTGTCCACCAGGACAGCGACGGGAGAGGGGCCCAAGAAAAGCTGTGGAGGGGTTCTTGATCAGGGAGTGCAGGGACAGGACGAGGGGGGAAGAGTTTTCAGCTGAAAAAGGGGGACTGAGATGAGATCTTAGAAAGAAATGTTCTCCTGTGAGGGCGGGGAGGCCCTAGCCCAGTGTGCCCAGAGCAGTGGTGGCTGCCCCATCCCTGGAGGTGTTCAAGGCCAGCTTAGATGGGGCTCTGAGCGACCTGTCCAAGTGGAAGATGTCCCTGCTCACTGCAGAGGGCTTGCACTGAATGACCTGGAAAGGTCCGTTCCAACCCAATCCATTTCATCATTCTGTGATTCCCTCACACCCTTCTTGTCAATGGGAATAATGCTGGTGGGCTTCCAGTCGGTGAGGAACAGGGATATCCCAACCCCCATGAACCTCTGCCCTCTCTGGAGGGGCTGGGGAGGCTGTTGATCTGGGGTCAAGCATTCGGGAGCCCCCACATTCTGTCCTTGGAGACGCCAGAGAGTCCCCAGCAACCAACAGCCAGGAGGCACCACGGCCCAGCCACCATGGCAGTTCCAATCAAGTGGCGTCCAGGCCACCAGAGCCCCAGATGCTGCAAAGATTTGTGCTCTCCAAACCCTTCTGCCCCCAAGGCAGGGACCCACCCTCAGCCCTGCAGATCAAGCTTGGGGACAAGAGCAGAGGTGACGCTGCTCATGGCTCCTGTCTCTCTTCCAGCCTCAGCCACCCCGCAAGTGCCCGTGTTGCCAGTAACTGTCCCCCGTATCACAGGAACCCTAGTCCAGTTGGTAGCCCAGCCTCCACCGGATCCACCAACAGGTACAGCAGCCCTGTCTGCTCTGGCACCTTTAGTATCTTCAGCACCCCCAGCACCATGTGACTGGCTCCCTGTGTGCCCCTGGAGGGCTTCCCCAGCCTAACACAGCTCCCTCTCACCCACACAGTTCTGCACAGGGCTCCGTGCAGCTGCGTCTTCGACCCTCGTGTCTTCGACATCCTGTGTACCCTCAGCAAAACACCTCCACCGGCCACCTCCGCCAAAATGCACACCATCTGTGCCCGGCAATGGTCAGCCACTCCATGAGGCCTCTAAGATCCAACTGATCTCCCCAGCCCCAGGGAACCCCCAGGGCAAACCCCAACACGTCCCCTGCTCCAAGAAAAAGAGGAGAGTGGTGGCCCAGGACCCCCAGCATATCCAGGGGAATCCCACAAGGATCAACATCTGCAGCGGAGCCACCAGTTCTGGTGCACTCCCAGGCAGCGACGTCCCCCTGGGCAGACAGTTCCCCTCCACCTCCTCTGCCACCCCCGACAACCAAGCCATGGGGCAATGGGAGGACAACGTTACGATATCTGAGAAGGACCTCAATGAGGCCCTGAGGCTCTTTGGTTGCTCTCAGGATACACTGGGGCTCAGCCAAGAGAGTTTCAGCAGTGGCCCCATGCGTGGGACCCATGGTGGCACCAGTGGAGAGGAGAGAGCAGTGGCCACAGCCCCACCAGTGTTTCCAATGCCCACCCCCAGCAACCAGCACATCATGGGAACACCACAGGGATCAGCGCCTCCAGCAGAGCCATCCATGTGCAGTCACACCAGGGAAGAAACATCCTCCCCACCTCCTCCACCACGTCCCACAACCAAGCCCCTGGGAGCCCTGGTGGCACCAGCAGAGAGGAAAGAGCGCTGGCCCCAGCCCCTCCGCTGCTGCCGAGTTCAAGCAACCAGAATATCGAAGAGCACTCAGCCCAGAACGATGCCTCCACCATGGCCACCAGCACCATGGGAACACCCCTGGGAAGCAAAACTCCCCCGGGCAGCAACGGCCCCCTCAGTTCCTCTGCTGCCTCTGACTCCCAAGCCCTTGAGGACATGCCAGACGACACTATGTTTCCTGGGGACATGATTTTGGAGGAGATCCTAGGGGAACTTGGTTGCTCCCTGAATTCAGAGGGACCAGCATGACCATCCTCCACAGTGACATCACCTCACTCTCGCTGCCTGAGGAGATGCCAATCCTCAACTACAGCATCCCCAAGACCACCGACACCATTCTGAGCCAAGAAGAGCTCATCACCATTGGGATGGAGTCCCAGAAGCCCTGGACAGATTCAGAGATGGAGCTGAAACAGCCCCAGCTCTCCATGTCAGAGAAGCAAGGGCAGAAGAGAGGGAAAAGCTCCTCACCAATGTCACCCAGCAAGCGCAGGGCTCTGGGAGGCAGCAGAGAGGTGGAAGGGTGGGATTAAGGGAAGAGCTAAAAGCCCAACTAGAACTTCAACTGACTGGTTTGGTCAAAGACAATAAAAAGTGTTTCTTCAATTATATTAACAACAACAGGAGGACCCAGGAGCATCTCCCTCCTTTACTGGATGCAGGAGGAACAGGAGTGACAAGGGATGAGGTCAAGGCAGAGGTACTCGATGCTGCCTTTGCCTTGGTCTTTAATAGTAGGGCGAGATGTTCTTGGGATACTCAGCCCCCTGAGCCAGCAGACAGTAAGAGTGAAGCTCCAACCAGTCAGGAGGACTTGATTAGAGACCTGCTTGGCCAATTAGACCCACGCCAGATGGGATCCACCCGAGGGTATTGAGGGAGCTGGCAGAGGTCAGCAACTCTGTACAGGTGTCCCACCAGAAGGTGTTTATGTCCAAGTCGACAGTCCCAGCTCACCTGGGACCATCAACAGCCCCGAGGCAGGTGCCAGAGCACACATTCCAGATGCGGATATGGCTGTCGCTCATCCTGCCTCCAGTGGCCAGAACATTTGACTGCCACGGACACCACGCCACAGCCTGGGAGAAGAGGGTTATAATCCTGAGCCATGCAAGAAGCAACCTGGGCACAGGCACTGCTGCACAGCCGCCTTGCACACAGACACGTGCCCACTGCTGCCCTGCGCTCACCTTGACAGCGCCCTGGTGCTGAGTGAAGGTCTGGACAGGAGCGAGTCCTCCACTGCCCCGCCGGCTGCGCGGCCAGATGTTCACCACGTGGTCACCGCCACCACTGGCAAGGTAGCGCCCATCTAGAGACCACTTGAGTCCACACACCTCCTGCGTGTGACCGGCAAGTGTGGCCACGTGATGCTCAGCCACTCGCACATCGTGGTGGTGGATGTGGCCACTGCGGGCCCCGCTGCAGAGAGAAGCCTTGCAGGGTCAGGCTGCACAGATTTTCTCCAAAATCCATTCTTGTGCTGGGGCAGCACCGCTGCGCCCACCGCTGGCTTTCAAACCAGTGCTACCAGCACCGCTGCTCTGTCGGGCTGAGTGAAGCAGCCACAGCGGCTTTTCACAGCTTCGGCAGCGAGGCCAAGAGAGACCTTCTCCCCACAGCGCAACAGAACAGGCCCAGGAAGGAGCCCAGGACAGGACAGAAACCACTATCCCTGACCTGCACCGCTCCCAGAGCCCCAGCTCCACACTGTCCTTCACGCCCCGCCACCCGCTGCTTTACCTGGAGAGGGTGGAGCTGTTCCAGCTGAGACACCCCACGCGCGAAGAATGGCTGATCATGGTCCGGAGACGTGTCTGCTGCTCAGCATCCCACAGCTACAGAAACAGAGCAAGAAGTTCTCCAGAGGATGAGGAAACCCCAGCCCTGTTGCTTTGCCCTAGGAACCTCGAGGCACACACACAAACTGGCTTTTCGGTTAACCATTTCAATGCCACAGTTGATTGTGATACACCCTGCAACACAGTGACCCCTGACAAAAATCCGTTATAATTCACACCCCCCACTGGGCGAGACAATCCCTTCCCCACAAATTTAAGGGAGCTGCAGTCACATAAGGCCTAACAGTAGCCTTCTGTCCCTCAGGGTTAACAATGAGTACAGGCTTTGCTGCCATAAGGGTATTGATAATTCCCCCAAGACCCACTACCCTGAGGTAGTTGAAACCAAAGGTCATGATGCAGGCCATTCTCTTTGCGAGATAATAGTTACATCGGCTCCAGTGTCCAATAGCCCAGACAACTTTGCATAGGAGAGGTGTTGTCCATTATAAGTGTACAACCATTTGTGGTCTCTTGTCTGACACAAGTCTGGGACCAGAAGACAAGTGGTTTCCCTGTGGAGCCAAAGCTGCCATCACCTTGAACAACCTGTTCAGACCTAGAAACACAACTTACAAAAGGTACAAGTTGAGCAATTCGTGTGCCTTGTTCAATAGTAACAGGTGGAGTTACCATAGAAACCGTCGCATAAATTTGTCCTGTATAATCAGCATCAATTACTCCTACATGTACAGTTAATCCTTGTAAAACACTACTTCTGCCACAGTATCACTTTCCTCAGAGTCACTATCCAGTAAAGCAGATGGATTAGTTTGCACCTCAGCTTCAGCCGACTGCACAGAGGGCAGAGGCAGGGCAGAAGGCTTAACAGAACTAAAAGTATTCTCTGGCGTATCCCGGGGCAATAAAAAGGATGGAGTTACTGACCCAGCTGGGGGTACCTGATCTCATAGAAGCACATAAGACTGTGTAGAGGTTTGTACATGATTTTTAGAGGAGATCTCATCATCAGAATTGTCACATGTAAATAAAGATTTCCTTGGTCTGTCCTTTTTCCTGGGAGGCACTACCTTAGTTTTCTCCTTAGCCTCTTGTTCAGGAGTTAGAAGCGATTCATCCTCCTTAGTAATTTCTGCTTCCAGCTGCTCGCACTGCTCCTTAAAGTCTTTGGGCAATAACGACTCCATAGCCACTTAAGATTCGTGAGTGGCATTATCAAACAGTTTATCTCCCAAGTCTTTCCGACTTGAAAGACTAAAGGCTGTTAACGTATTAGTCTCAAAGCCTTGCTTCTTGCTCCAAAGCAACGTTTTCCTGAGAGTTATTTCTGGTAAACTGACTCCTTTCTTCTCTAACACTAATTTCCACATAGAAAGTACAATATTCTCTTCCTTACTGAGATTTACACCCGTGCTCCCAGCAGCTCACCTTTTCAAGGTGTCTAACGACCCGGATCAATTCAGCAGCTCTCCCTGCTGCTTCTCAGCTATGCTGGGCTCCTTCTCCACGGCCTCTCCCCGGCCATCTCAAAATTCAGGAAACCGGGGTCACCATTTGTCGCAGTCGAGACGGACAAAGAATGACAATAATTCCTACTGTATTGTTTGAAAGTAAGTGGCAACTTTATTGAAATGACAGCTGCCCTTTTATATGCTCTACATAATATAAACAGGCATGTTATTGGCTAATGTTCAAACCCGTTTGCTTAACCTTTTTCTGTGCCAACTTCCTCCCCCATGCTCTCCCTGTTCCTCAAGCCTGCACCCCTACAATCCTCCCTTTTTTCTTTGTTCTTCTCACAGGAATATTTTGATCTCACCAAGGCCAAAGCTAACCATCTCCTTTTCAGGATGCACAGCCCGCTGTGAGCCCCGACACGGCAGAGGAGGCAAGACCTGTGACCGGCAAAGTGGGCTAGACCTGGCATTCTGGGAGAGCTGAGGTGTGTAAACCTTCTGGCGTGGCTGGGCTGGGTAGACCTGTCATCCCGGCGGAGCAGGCTAAAGCCGGCAAGTGCCAGCGGCCACTCCAGAGCAGGGTAAACCTGGCAACTCAGTGTTGAAGGTGGACTCAACAGCCCACTGGAGTGGAGTAGAACATGAGAGTTCCAGTTGCCATGGAGCTCATGCATACCGAGGGTAACCACGGTGCCATTGTGATGTCACTGATGATGCTGTCTGGGTGCCATTGTGATGTCACAAATGGGGCCCGGCTATAAGAGGGATGCGTGTGCCCCAGGCCCAGCAGTTGGTGTTGGGCACTGCACTGGACAGGCTGGTGAGTCCAAGTGTTGGAGTTGTAGCAGAGCTAGGGCCATGGACCCCAACAATCTGACCCAAAACCAATGTCTTACTGGCTGAGGCACTGAGATGAATTAAACCTGCAAGACCTTTTGGCATAGTTCTATACCAACAGAAAGCAAAAATATAATACAGAATGGTCTGTATTGACCCCAAACTCACAACACACATCATGATTGAAAGAACTGTTATCTTTTTCATTCCCTGTACGGCCCACAATGTGGGTGGCAATAACAGTGACCTGTTTGACATTATTTTATGTCGGGATGTGGCTCATGAGAGCCTGCATGAGACTGCGGGTAGGTGACCGCTGTACCACACAGCGCTGGGGGAAGGGATGGCGTTGCTTGGGGGGGAAAGGTATGAGGGGTTGGAGCATCCCTTCTCAGGGCACGAGCACCCCAGCAGAGATGGGAACCCCAGGAGATATGGGCACCACCACAGAGATGGGTCCCCAGCAGTTGTCGTCCACAAGCAAGGCGAGTGGCCAAGAAGAGCCCTGCATGGTAGGGCGGCAGAAGCACTGCAACAATCTCCGTCTCTTCCAGAAGCATTTCTTGAGATACCGGGGTGCCCCACCCTTCTGCAAGGACTCAGGCAGGAGCACCCCTGCTGCTCAAGGCACGAGCACCCTGGCAGCGATGGGAACCCCAGGAGCTATGGGCACCACCGCAGAGATGGGTCTCCAGAAGCCAGCATCCACAAGCAAGGCAAGTAGGCAAGAAGACCCCTGCCTGGTAGGATCTGTGCAGCTGCACATCCTACGTCCTGCCTGGAGGCATGGGGCTGGCTATGGAGGCCCTGAGGCCGGCACTGATGGGGCCTGCTCTTCTCTTTCCAGAACTGCTTTGTCTGTGGTGAGAGTGGCAACATCGTCACCTGCCGAGAGCCGGGCTGTGACTGCAGGTTCCATCACCCCTGTGCTGTGCGGGATGGATGCATCACCCAGTTCTTTGCTGAGAACAGGTATTTCCCTCTCCCTTTCTCACCACCAGCAGGGAAGGATCCGGCACTTGTCATCTCACCCGTCCCTTTTTCCCCCAGGTCCTTCTGCTGGCAGCACCGCCCCAAGCAGACAGTGGAGGCAGTTCCCGAGGAGAACACCACTTGCCTCATCTGCCTGGAACCTGTGGAGGACAGAAAATCCTACAGGGCCATGGTGTGCCCAGCGTGTAAACACGCCTGGTTCCACAGGGACTGCATCCAGGTAGGAGCTGTTCTCTTACTCCCAGGGCACAGCAGGTGCTCAGCAGCACCTCGGTCGAGCTCCTTATGTTTCTCCTGCAGCGACAGGCTCTGCACCACAGCTTTTTCTCCTTTTGCTGCCCGGGCTGTAGAAATATGGACATATTTCTGAAGGAAATGTGCACCCTGGGGATCCAAGTCCCTGTCAGGTTAGTGATCTTCTGCCTGGCTCACAAGAAGGCGACACCTGAGTGCTGTCCCGTGGGTCTGGGCTTCAGCTTCACAGAGCAGGTGGGAATGGTGCAAGGGGCAAAGAGCAAGGCCACCCCCGCATCTGCCTTACACCAGGGCATCCGGAGCTCATTAATTTTCCCTTCTCCATCAGACGGCCGTCAGTGGAGAGCAGCCAACTAGACTTAGGACTCATTGTGAGGCACAGCCGCTGCAATGCCTGGGAGTGTCTTTGTCCAGGAGGAAGGGAACAGGTGCAGGAAGAGGGGTAAGTGGTCCAAGCTGCACCTTGGGGCTCTGCACGGGATCTTGATCTTGCCAAGTCCTCGAAGCTGAAGGACTAAGATCAAGAGCTGTGCTGAAAAATCCCGTGCTGTGGTCACTATCCTCACAGCCATGAACCCCTTTGCTTCCCCAGGCCCTGGCAGCTGCTCTTGTGCTGCTCCTGTGCTGCCGAGGGCACCCACCGACGCTGCTCCTCCTTGCAGCACAGCAGAACCTTCTGGGAGTGTGACAGCTGTGCTGGCTTTGGCATAGGTAAGAGGCAAAGCACCCAGCTGCCCCTGGGCTGGGCTCAGTGGTCAAGGAAGAGCTGGCAGCACATGCTCTGGGTGGCCGTGGCAGAGCCTCTCGGCTTCAGAAGGTTGGGGGCACCGCTCTGGCCTATCCTGCCCCGGGCATGGGGGACCATGCCCTTGACCTTCCTGCTTCCTCCAACAGGCTCCAGTACCATCGCAGAGATCACCGGCACCAGCACTGACAGCCCCCCAGGGTCTGACTGCATGCAACATCGAGACCAGAATCCCTACCTGCAGCCCAGAAGATGCCATGAAGGCAGCCACGCGCCAGTACAGAGTGCTGAGATCAGCAGCCCCAGTCAGACAGCACGGGGGCTGTCCCACAGCTCCCCAGCACCCCACAGCAGCAGCCCCCGTTCCAGGAGCCGAGTGACATTACAGCCCTTACATGACTGCTTGCCAGCAGAGACCAGAACCCGCCTCGGTAATCAGGGGTCAGGGCCGTCCTGTGGCTCCCCAGGACTTCAGGACAACAACCGCCCCGGTGCCCCTGGGCCCGACCGCATGCGGAAACACTTTCACAGGCAACATCGGGCCCCGAATCCCTACAGCTGGCCCAGAAGGAACCGGGACAGGAGCTGCACACTAACAGCAAGTGCTGAGAACAACACCCCTGTACAGGCAGTGCTAAGGCAGTCCCAGCACTTCCGGGTGCCACAGAGAAGCAACCCGTGCAATGCAAGATCAGCGCTGTCCCACGGCCTTCCAGGACTTGAAGACAGCAGTCGCCTCGGTGCCCCTGGGCCTGACCGCATGCGGAACCGCTTTCGCAGGCAACATTGGGCCCAGAATCCCTACAGCTGGCCCAGAAGACAGCGGGACAGGAGCAAGTGCTGAGACCTGCGCTTGTCCCCACATGTACGTAAGGAGAAGGAATGTAAGCTGTCCTAGGACTTGCAGAACCTGGGCTTGGCACGCTCCCACCATTGCTGAGCTGACCCCAGCACTGACTGTGTGTGGAGCCAGTGTCCTCGAGACACACGGACACCACCGTCTCCGCAGTGCCACACAATTGCGGCCCTAACTTGATGAATGAAAATTGAGAGCATGAAAATGTGTGTCTTTGCTTTGGAGTGCTAGCCCATGGGTGGGTCTCTTGTGGGGAGTGCGTCGCGGAACTGGGCATCCATGTCTGCTGGGGGGGGAGGGTACAGTGGGTGGGCGTCCGTGTGTTCTGGGAGGGAGTGTTCCCAGGCGTGGGTGGTATCTTGTGGGTGGATGCCAGTGTCTGCTGGGGATCTGTGTCCCATTGGTTGACTTGCCTTTCTCCTGGGGTTGTGTATCCTGGGAGTGCACATGTTCTGGACCAGCGCACGTCTCCAGGAACAGAGATGCCCCAGCCTGGGCTCCATTGCCCTTTCCCATCCCATCTGCACATCCCCAGCCCCGCTCGAGAAAGCAAGTCTCTACTAAAGAAACTTCCTTGTGCACGGGAGCGCTCTGCATCTCCAAAAAATGCCGTTTGGCCCCTTGCTTGCCTGGCTCCTCTTTGGCTCCGGCTCTTTGTAGCTCCCCAGCTGCGTTCTGGGGGCTCTCGCCTCTGGACCCAAAGGGTTGTAGTAAAGGGAAGTAAATCCAGTCGGAAACTAGTCATGAGCGGTGTTCTCCAAGGTTCCGTGGCAGGGTCCAATCCTGTTCAACATCTTTATCAATGATGTCGATGAAGACATTGTGTGCATCCTCAGCAAGTATGCGAGTGGCACCCAGCTGGGTGCACGTGTGGATCTGCTTGAAGGAAGGGAGGCTCTGCAGAGGGATTTGGACAGGCTGGGTCGATGGGCTGAGACCAATGGGGTGAGTGAGGTTCAAGGGCAGAGCCCTCCATCTGGGTCACAACAGCCCCATGTAGTGTTGCAGGTTTGGAGAAAATTGGCTGGAGAGCTGCCTGGCAGAGAAGGACCTGGGGGTGTTGGCTGACAGCGGCTGAACATGAGCCAGCAGTGGCCCAGGTGGCCAAGAGGGCCAGTGGCATCTGGGCCTGTGTCAGCCCCAGCGTGGCCAGCAGGAGCAGGGAGGGGATTGTGCCCCTGTGCTCAGCGCTGGGGAGGCCCCACCTCGAGTGATGGGGTCAGTTTTGGGCCCCTCACTCCAAGAAGGACATTGAGGGGCTGGAGCGCGTCCAGAGAAGGGAACGGCGCTGGGGAAGGGGCTGGAGGACAAGTGTTACAAGGAGCGACTGAGGGACCTGGGGTTGTTCAGCCTGGAGAAGAGAAGGCTGAGGGGAGACCTCGTCACTGCCTACAACTGCCTGAAAGGAGGCTGTGACGGGGTGGGGGCTGGGCTCTGCTCACAAGTGACAGCGATGGGACAAGAGGAAATGGCCACAAGTGGTGCCAGGGGAGGTTTAGACTGGACATTGGGAAGAATTTCTTCCCTGAAAGGGTGGTCAGGGATTGGCACAGCTGCCCAGGGAGGGGGTGGAGTCGCCATCCCTGGAGGGGTTTACAAGACGGGTGGTTGAGTTCCTTAGGGACAGGGTTTAGTGGGGAGATGGGCACGGCTGGACTCGGTGATCTCAGAGGTCTCTTCCAACATTACAATTCCATCATTCTATGACTTCTCCATGGAAAACACAGCTTTTACCTCAAATCCCATCAAAACCACCCCAAAACGAGAATTTCACCTCACATCTTGTCAAATATTCCCCAAAATTCCTCCAAAAAGTAGGGGTTTTACCTCCAATCCCCTCACGGCCCTCCCCAGGCTCCCCCAAAATGGAACTTCTACCCCAAATCCCATCCCAAACACTTCAAACTTACCATTTTCACCTCAAATCTTGTCAGATTTCTCTTCAAAATGCCCCAAATGGGGTTTTTTTACCCCCAATCCCCTCACAACGCTCTACAAAAATGCAACTTTTACCCCAAACTCCCTCCAAAACATGTCAAAAACACAGCTTTCACCTCTAATCTTGTCAAATTTCCCCTCAGTTGGGGATTTTTACCCCAAATCCCCTCACTAACTCCCCCAAAACACACCTTTTACCCCAAATCTCCACACGAATGCCACAAAAATGAAGCTTTTACCTAAAATCTCCTCAAAAATGCCAAAAAAGGAGTCTTTCACCTCACGTCTTGTCAAATTTCCCCCAAAATGTGGTGTTTTACCCCAAATCCTCTCATGACCCTCCCCCAAAATAAAACCTTTACCCCAAATCCCCTCCCAAACACATCAAAATCACCATTTTCACCACAAATTTTGTCAAATTTCCCCTCAAATGAGGTTTTTTACCCCAAATGGGGGAGAGGGCAGCACTTGGGAACTGTTTGAGGGGGTGGGAACCCTTTTTTGGGGGGGGGAGTGGGACCCTTAGGACCCTTTTTGGGGGGGTAGGGGCACAACCCATATGTTACAACGTCCCCCCCCCCCCGATGGGGCCTTCCACGCCGATGGCTCTGTCACCTTGGTCTGGGGGGGGACCCCGTGGACACAGGGGGATCCTGGCACCACCAACGGCTCCTCCAACTCTTGACTCACCAAGGGTTGACTCCGAGCGACGTCACCCACGTTGTCTGCACCCACTGCCACTCCGACCACGTCGGGAACGTCAACCTCTTGCCCACAGCCACCGTGGTGTTGGGCTTCGATGTCAGTCATGGCCATGGGTGCTACCAACCCAACGGGTTAGCCAGTGGGGTCCCCTGCATTCTCCACCCTTGGCACCTAGAGGTGGTGCCCACCCCGGGTCATACGAGAAGCCACATCAGCCTGGTGATGCAGGACACCTCCTTCAGGATGGAGGTGGTGGCCGGGGACTTGTTTGAGAAGGAGGACGATGAGGAAGAGTGGAGGGCGTTGAGCAAAGACTCAACACGGCAAGAGCGGAGCCGGCGATGGGCGGTGGCCGTGGCCGATGGCATCGTGCCCGGGCACAGAGCACCCTTCCGAGTCTTCAAGGAGCATCAACGTGGGGAAGAGCCTTGGGGGGGGGGGGGCGGGGGTGAGGGTTGTCATGATGACGGGGGTGGTGGCAATGATGGTGGTGACTATGGCTGTCACAATGGTGGTCACAATGGTGGCAAAGATGATGTTGGAGATTGTGGTGACAATGACGGCGAAGGCGATGGACAGGATGGTGCTGACGATAGCGGAGATGATGGTGGACATGGTAGTGATGATCACCCCTGTCATGACGATTATGGAGATGTTGGCAAAGAAGGTGAAGACCGCGGTGGTGACAATGGTGGTGCCGGAGATTATGATGGTGGTGACAACGATGATGGAGATGGTGAGAGTGGTGTTGGCAGTGATGACAATGATGGTAATGTCGACGGTGATGATGGTGACGCTTATGATGAAGATGATGATGGAGACGGTGAGGGTGGTGTTGGCGGTGGTGGTGGTGACAATGATGGTAATGTCGACGGTGATGATGGTGACGCTTATGGTGAAGATGATGATGGAGACGGTGAGGGTGGTGTTGGCGGTGGTGGTGGTGACAATGGAGGAAGGGGGCAGTTGGGACCCTTTTTGAGTGAGGAGGGGAACCCTTGAAACATTTTCTTCAGTTGAGGAGGAGCACTTGGGACCCTTTTTGGGGGGGGGGTGTCCTCCAGGACCACCAAACCCCCACTTTGACCTCCCCAGGAGATCCCCAACCCGCCCTTCTGGCCTCTATACCACCTTTCACCCCAAAAACCCACCCTGTGACTTCCAAACTCCTCTTTGACCCCCCAAAACCAACCTTTGTCCCCTCCATCTTAAACAGGACCAGGCCTAACACCGATCCCTGGGGAACACCACGAGTGACCAGCCGCCAGCTGGAGGAGACACCGTTCACCGTCACTCTCTGGGCTCGGCCATCCAACCAGTTCCTAACCCAGCGCAGGGCGTTCCCATCCAAGCCACGGGCTGCCAGCTTCTCCAGGAGTCTGCTGTGGGAGACGGTGTCAAAGGCCTTGCTGAAGTCCAGGTACACCCACAGCCTTCCTCTCATCCATCAGGCGAGTCACACGGTCATAAAAGGAGATGGGGTTGGTCAGGCAGGACCTGCCCTTCCTAAATCCAAGCTGGCTGAGCCCGATCTCTCGGTCGTTCTGCAGGTGCCACATGACTGCACCCATAATTCCATCATTTTAGCTGGAACCGAGGTCAGGCTGACAGGTCTGTAGTTACCTGGATTGTTACCTACAGTTACTACTACAGTTACCTACAGCCCTTCTTGTGGATGGGCATCACGTTGACATACTTCCACTCATCCAGGACCTCTTCAGTGAGCCAGACTCGATGATCTCAGAGGTCTTTCCCAACCTTATGATACTGTGATACTGTGACTGTTGTGAAATAATAGACAGCGGCTTAGCGAGCTCATCTGCCGGCTTTCTCCTCGCCCTCGGATGGATCTCATCTGGCCCCGTGGATTTACGTGTGTCTAATTGGCCAAGCGGGTCTCTAACCAAGTCCTCCCAAACAGCTGGAGCTTCATTCCCTCTATCTCCCAGCTGAGGGGCTGAGTATCCCTAGGACTGTCCTCCTTGGAATTAGCATGACAGACAGGATTAGAACCACCGAGTGGAGCGTGACAGCACCGCAGAGCTGGCACTCCAGGCAAGCAGACATTGCCGGGTGGAGCTGCCACCTCAGCACAGCCAGGTAGACCTGCCGCAGCAGATTTGAGGGTAGGCCTGGCAAGGCAGCAGATGTGGGTACAGCATCCACCTGGCAGAGCCGGGAAGATGTGCCACTCTTGCAGAGCAGAGCACATCTGGAGTGCGCAGGTGGTCTCTCCACCGCCAGCTGCTTTCTCTTTGCGTGCAAAGCAAAGCAGCTGCAGTTCAGCAGCCCAGAGGAAAACGGGCAGGGTGCTTCCCCCTGGAGAGCAAAGCGGTCTGCCAGGACACAGGGCAGCATGAGAGAAGATGACAGGAGAGAGGCCACGGCCAGTGGCCAACGTGTCACTGGCCCACAAGCCCCTGCATCCTACCCTCCCCATCCCCAGAGCGTCCGTCAGTCACTGCCCTTCCCATCCTTTCCTCACCTTCTCTCCCAGGCCGGCCTGGCGCAACTCAGACATCGCCCAGAGGTGGGAGCCCCCAGAACGCAGCTGGGGAGCGACAAAGAGACGGAGACAAGGAGGAGGCAGGCAAGCAAGGGGCCAAACGGCTTTTTTGGCGATGCAGAGCGCTCCCGTGCACAAGGAAGTGGCTTTAGTAGAGACTTGCTTTCTGGAGCGGGGCTGCGGCTGTGTTGATGGGCTGTGACAGGGCAATGGAGCCCGGGGGCAGACGGAGGCTGTTAGCCGGCCGACTGGGGCATCTCTGTCCCTGGAGACGTGCGCTGCTCCGGGACACGTGCGCTCCCACGATACCCAAGCCCAGAAGAAAGGCAAGTTGAGCAATGGCACACAGATCCCTCGCAGACATGGACGCCCACCCACAAGATACCACCCGCCCCCAGGGACACACCCGCCCAGAACACACGGACGCCCACACCCACACCATACCCTCCCCCCCCAGCAGACACGCATGCCCAGCCCCGTGACATGCTGCCCTCAAGAGACACAGATGCCCACCCATGGGCTTGGACACCAAAGCAAAGACACAACTTTTCATGCTCTCATTTTTTATTGATCGAGTTGGGGCCGCAGTTGTGCGGCGCTGCGGAGATGGTTGTGTCTGCCTCTCGTGAAGACACTGGCTCCGCACACAGCCGGTGCTGGGGTCAGCTCAGCCACGGCGGGAGCGCCTCCCCCACCGGCACCAGCTTCTCCCTGCCCAACCTCTGTGAGTCCTAGGGCGGCTTACATACCTTCTCTTTACGGACCTGCGAGGAGATGGGAACCCCAGGAGATGTGGGCACCACTGCAGAGATGGGGCCCTAGGAGCTGGTGACCGCAGGAGAGACACGTGGCCAGGTCGCCAAAGGGCTGGGCAGAGCAAGACGGCTTTTGCGCTGCCTGACCGCCTGCTGCAGACGCCGATGCTGCACTTGAAGAACGTTTGCTCTGTCCTACTTGCCCACACACCACTATTTCCTTTGAGGTTTCTGTCTGAGCGTGAAAATGTGTGTGTTTGCTTTGGTGTCCGATCCCATGGGTGGGCATCTGTGTCTGCTGGTGGGGTGATGGTGTCGTATGGATGGGAGTCCCTGTGTCCTGAGGTGGGGGGGGGGGGTGTTCCCATGGGTGGGTGCTATTGTGAGGCTGGGCATCTGTGTGTTCTGGGGATCTGTGTCCCATTGGTCGACTTGCCTTTCTTCTGGGGTTGTGTATCCTGGGGAGTGCCTCTTCTTCTATGACCCAACCCATTTATGACCCAATCTGTCTCTGACCTGATGCTTCTGTGACCCTTCCCTGCCTTTTTCCTTACCTGAATCTTCCAGGACCCAAATCTTCTAGAACCCTTCTGTGACCTGACACTTCTCTCAGTGCCAGGCCCTTCTATGACTTGAGTGTTCCATGATGAAACCTTTCTATGACTCAAGTCTTCTAGGAGCCTTCTACCACCTCTCTCCTCCATCAACCAACTCTTCTATTGCCTCACTCTTCTATGACCCAAGAACTCCTCTGGACCTCCACAGAGCTGTTTGAGAGCCTTGGCCTCTGACGTAACTCTACAGGCCTGCATTTGAAATTAAATAGAATAACCACTCCAAACTTGATTTGGCATTGTGAGAATGTCCGTGTCACCAGGGTCATTGTAGTCAAAGCCAGATCTGCCTTCCCAGGGCCTGGGGGTCAGGCTTGGTCTTTCTGCTTCACCCAGCAAAGCCAGGCTTTTCTCAGCATTACAGCTCCCTCGCGGTGCCTCCCAGCTCTGCTGCTGCATCAACTCCAGAGACAGAAGTGACCTCGCAGCCTGTTTCACAGTCTTGTGCCTCCTGCCGGTCCAGGAGATCCTGAAGCACAGCTGACCACACCATGGCGTTCCCACCCACCTCCTCTTGGTGGCCCATGAGCTCAGGCAGAGGTCACTTCACATTCCTCTTCCAGCACCGTGTGAGTGTTCTGGGCCCTCCCACCCTTGCCCTGTTCTGGGGGCTAAAGAGAGTACGGGAGGGGTGGGAGGGGTTGAAGGTGGGAGTGTCAGAGCATAAAATAAAATAAAGATCACCAGAAATCCCCACCTCACAGTATAACCCAAAATCTGGCGAGAGCCTGGCAATGCCAGGAGTTTGACCCAGTGAGGGTCTCCTGAAGGGCCAGGCAGGGCGAAGCAGACAGGCTGGCCAGGGCCATAAAGCCCAAGAGTGTCCCTGGTTCTACTGGGCTGGCAGGTCCACCTGGATCCAGGGTGGGCAGTGAAAGTTGCCAGGTCTACCTGGTTTTCTAGCGTCCAACACTGGTTGTCAGGTCTACCAGGTTGTGCAGGTACACAGCTTGTACCTTGCTCCAATTGGCTGGCAACCTGGCTACACCTGGATGGCAGGTAATCCCAGAACGCTGGTGTGCCAGAACTACCTGGCTCTGGAGAAGCTGGTGGCAGCTGTCAGGTCTATCTGCCGCCACCAGGTTGCCAAGTTTACCCAGCTCAACCATGCTGGCAGGTCTTCCCAGCTCGGTTGGACCAGCAGCTGTCCCTGGATCCACGTGGCGACATATCTTCCCAGCTCCACTGGGTTGCCGTGTCTACCTGTGTCCAATGAACCTGCAGGTTACATGGCATCATTGTGTTGCCAGGTCGACCCTGAACCGCTGAGCTGGGGGGCCTTCCTGGCTCCACCAAACTGGCAGTTGGTCTAATCCGTGCCAGGCTGTGAGGTCTAACTTGCTCCACCTGGCTGGCTGGACCGGTCCCACCTACACCAACTGGTCTGTCGAGCCAGCAGGTCCCACCTACACCAACTCATCAGGTCCAGAGAGCCTGCTTGCAAGATCTGCCCAGCTCTGTGGGAATGGCAGGGCTGCCCCACTCTGCTGCCTCATTAGCTCCAGCTGCCTTTGCCAGGTGGCAGGTTCCCAGCTCTGCTGGCTTGCCAGGTCTACCTTGCTCTGCTGAGACAGCGTAGAATCCTGGAATCATAGAATTATAGAATCATCAGGTTGGAAGAGACCACTGAGCTCATAGAGTGCAACTTTACCCGTAGTGAGTGGGCCCAAATCTGAACCCAGCACTGGAGGTGCAGCCTCCCCAGCGCTGAGCACAGGGGCACAATCCCCTCCCTGCTCCTGCTGGCCACGCTGGGGCTGACACAGGCCCAGATGCCATTGGCCCTCTTGGCCACCTGGGCCACTGCTGGCTCATGTTCAGCCGCTGTCAACCAACACCCCCGGGTCCTTCTGTGCCAGGCAGCTCTCCAGCCACTCTTCCCCAAGTCTGTATCATGAAATATTCCAATATACTTCTGCCGATCGCAACAGTGGTGAACGCCGTTCAACCGCAGGATTGCTCCGTGGCACTCGTCTCTACATTCCACTTGGGAGCATCGTGCAAACAGTTTCTGGGTGCCTGGACCGTGCTGATCCAAAAAGAAAACCAGGCATGGTGCTGTTGGGAGAAAGGATTCCCTTGAACTCCTTCCAGCTCTGAACCTAACCCCAACAAACCGGCTCTACAGCCGGCGCTGCAAGCAGCACAGGCTGGGAGAGGCTTTCAAAGACAACTTTAAAAACAAACAACCCAGGTCCTTCTCAGCCAGGCGGCTCTCAAGCTGCCCTTCCCCAAGCCTGGAACGCTGCACTTACACCCAGCTAAGCCAAGCCATCAGGTCCACAAAACACTGCCTCATGGCCAGGTCTGATGGGCTCCCGTGTGTCTGCGAATGCCAGGAAGAAGAACTGGCAATGGAGCTGCTGTTGGACATCTGCTGCTCCTGGGCACGGTGCAGTCTCATAGGAAGAAAGAACAATGAGAAGTTAAGGGAGAATTCTCTGAGCAAAAGCAAAGCCCTTCCTCATTCCCCCTCCCCCATGGGAACGACGGGGACAGGGGGCACTGCTGGGGTTCCACATTGTCCTGTGGGGCTGCTCCTGGTGCAGAAGGGCCTGTCAGGATCTGCACTCCCAGGGATGAGGAACTGGATGGCAAAGAAGGCAAAAGGTTTGTCTGGAGGAAGGGGGGTGCATTGCGAGCGATCAAATGGGCAGAAGGCAGAGAGCGAGCTCTGACTTTTTTATCCTTCCTTCCCCCAACCTGGGGAGTCTTCTCGGGTCTCAGAAACCCTCAGCGTCTCTGCTGTGCTCAGGGAGAACAGAGGGAGTCCAGTGAGGGAAGGCGATTGCCCATGGCTGAGTGCAGAGGGAGGGGAGCTGCTCTGTCCCTCCGTCTTGTTCCCAGCAGCCTTGTGCTTGCACCTTTCTGAGACGGAGGGGGATCTCACTCCCATGTTTCCCTGAAAAGCCTCCAGGCACTGCTGAGAGCAGAGGGAGCTCCCTCACACCACTCAGTGTCTCACCCTTTCCTAAGGTCTCAGCACCCACTTTCAGCCCAGGACACACAGCGCTCATTTCACAAACCCAACAGCTTTTTCTCTGTCACAGCACCCCTGCACTTTTCCAAGGGGCTTTCAGGTGACACCCAGATGTTACAGGACAGGTTTTGCATCCTGGAGGAAAACTCCCACCTTGGAAGGAAACCTCACAGAGACAGCCAAATGTTCTCATGGTGGCATTTGATGAAGGGAGGTTCAGCACCTTCCCCAGCCCCACTGACTGCATTGCCCACAGCTCAGAGCAAAGATGGCACACGTGTTCCTATGGACTCAACGGCAGGACAGGAGCCACCAGGTCAGTGTGTGACTCTGCAACTGAAATTCCCATCCCCAGAGAGCCTGGCAGTGAGAACAAGAGAGCAACAGCAAGAACAGGGACAATGGGAGAAACGGGAAGAAAGAGAGGAAGGGTCTGGCTGAGAGAGGCCAGGGCAGAGGCAGCAGGGCATACAGGCAGCGTTAGCCTCCCCCAGCTGTGCTCACCCCCTCCCAGACACCAACAGTGCTGGGAGGTTGCTCTCAGCCCCTGTGCCCCGGAGAGGGCAGCGGAGCTGTGGCAGCAGAGGAGGCAGTTCTGCCTTGGAGCCCAGAGCCCCGAGTATGTCCAGAGGAGAGCGATGAAGGTGGGGGAGGGGCTGGAGCACAAGCCCTGTGAGGAGCGACTGAGGGAGCTGGGGTTGTTCAGCCTGGAGAAGAGGAGGCTCAGGGGAGACCTTCTCACTCTCTACAACTGCCTGAAAGGAGGCTGTAGTCAGGCAGGGGTTGGTCTCTCCTCTCAGGTGAGCGGCGACAGAACAAGAGGACCTGGTCTCAGGCTTCTCCAGGGGAGGTTTAAGCTTGACATTAGGAAGAAGTTCTTTACTGAGAGGGTGGTTGGCCATTGGAATGCGCTGCCCGGGGAGGTGGTGGAGTCACTGTCCCTGGAGGTGTTTAAAGAGAATTTGGATGAGGCACTTTGACCCAACACCTACACCTACACCTACTCCTATTTGTCAACTACTATATGTCACTTAGGTTGGACTCAATGATCTCAAAGGTCTTTTCCAACCTTATGATACTGTGATTCTGTGAACTAGGTGCAGTTGAGCTCCTCTAGCTCCTCCACCCTGTGGCTGCAGTGCCGGTACTGGTCCTTGAAGGAAGTTCAGGCCATGTCCATCTGCCAAGGTCAAGGTCTCGCCACTGTTGGGGACTGCACCAAGCCCAGCACCAAATCTTCCATGGAGGGCAACGCTGCCCTGAGGGAAGCCTGTGGCAGCTGTGGTGCCACAGGGAGAGAAGCAGCCAGTTCCTCCACAAGCAGCAGAGGTCAGGAGCAAGAGCAGGGTCAGCTTAGGGAGGTCAGTGTGGCAGCACTGGATTCAGAAGAGCCAAACGTTCCTCTAGTCCTGAGCGGCTGGGGGCACGGGGCCAGGGACCCCCCTAGGAATTGCCCCTCCCATCTGAATGTTAAAAAAATCATTGATTTCTCTATCCCTGATGCTGTGGTTCATCCGTGGCTGGAGGTGTTCCACCCTCAGTGCCCGACCCAGAGAATCGCAGATTCATTTACGTTCCAAAGCCTTTAAGATCATAGAGTCCAGCGGGAAATCTAACACTGGCAAATCCACCACGCAACCTGAGCACTACATCTGCACATCTTCTAAATACCTCCAGGCATGGTGACTCAGCCACTTCCCTGGGAAGCCTGACAACCCTTCTGTGAACTAATATTTCCTAATAGCTAGTTTAAGCCTCCCCTGGCACATCCTGAGGCCTTTTCTTCACATCTTCTCCCAAGCTTGTTGCTTGGGAGAAGAGACCAACACCTGCCTCACTACAATCTCCTTTCAGGTTGCTGTAGAGCCTGATAGGATCTTCCTTCAGTCGCTTTTTCTCCAAACTGAACAGCTCCAGTTCCCACAGCCGCTCAGCACCAAGGTCTCTCCTGGCTCTGCTCTAGCCAGCATCAGCCAGGTGGCTTTTGCAGCACAGTCGGGCACAGGGCACCCAAGACATCTGGTGTGGGCATGAAGTGACCACTCTGTCCCTACATCCCTCCCTTGGGGAGACAGCTAGGAGCCCCCCAGAGGGAAAAATGCCTGCCAGGGCACGCAGGTCCAAAACCCAGCAGGAGCCCAGGGCCGTGCCTGGCCCTAAGAGGGAGCGGAGGAACCTGGGGCAGAGGGGATGCGATGCCTAAAACCAGAGTGGCCACGGTGCCCCCTGGTTGCACTTCCACTCCAGGTCCTGCTGCCTTGCACATGCCCCCCAGCAGCAGCATCGAGGGGATGTGGGGTGGGTTTGGGCAGTGCTTGGGCTCAGCATCGAGGGCATCCTCTTTCATTTCAGAAGCTCTGTCCAATGCTACTGTTGGTTGGAGGACCAAGTGTGAGGGTCTTGCCCTTCTCCCTCTCCCTCGCCCTTACCCTCATCCTCACCCTTTGCCCTCTTCCTCTCCCTCCATCAAAGCCCTCCCAGTGTCCCCAGTCCTGCAGACCATCTGCTTCCCATACCTGCCACCCCTGATTTCCACAGGTGTGTTCCAGCTCCTAGTGAGCCCCTCCCATCTGCCAGGACGAGCTGGGAAGAGAACATGAGGAGTCGCAGGGTGTCACAAAGTGGTGTTTGGCCTTTCCCATGATGTCACAAAGGGAGGCCTGGCCTTCCCTCTGATGTCACAAAGGGTTGACAGCCTGCCATGCTATAAATGGGGGCACGTAACCCTGGGAGCAGTCACTCAGCGGTGGCTGCCACACTTGGCAGGTTGCAGCCTCAGCCTCTGCCACACTCACACTGTTGGGGGTCCCGTCCTTGGGGATCCGGAAGGTCACTGGGGATCTGCATTTCAGGCCTGTGTTGGTGACTCAGAGAGCCACACCTGCACCAGAGTCAGTGCAACAGGGCGCTCAGATAACCCCACCTGGTTAAGATGGTGGCAGAGCTGATGGTGCTGCAACTCATCTTGGTCAGTGGTGTGGTGCAGGCAACATGGCTCCGGGTAGGTGATTACTGCAGTGCCCCACACTGCACTGCACTGTGGGGTGGGGTCGTGTCGGGTGGGGTTGCAAAGGGGCTCTGGCATTGGGACAGGAGCTGCTCCCATCAAACCCAGCTGTTTGTGGGTCTTGAAGAAATGGTGGAAGAAAAAGTATCCGAAGTCAAACTCTCCTCCAGTAGAGGGAAAAGCCAAAAGAGGTGCCTTAGGAGCAGCGATGCAGGGCTGTGGGAGATCCCTAGGTCCTGCCCCAGAGCCTCACCACCGTGCAGCCGCGTCTGCCACCCAGGAGCGGGTGCTGCCCACAGCTCCTACCGGAGGCTCCAGGGAGCAGCCGCTTCTCTTGCCTCTCCCCAAGCACAGAGCGATGGATTTGGCACCAAGCGGTGAGAGGCAGAGCCCACGGCACCCACAGTCCTTCAGGACCCCACCAATGCACCAAAGCTGCCCGCAGTCCTCCCAGCAGGGGATCTCCACCCTCCCCATGGATCGTCCCATTTTCCACGCTGCGGCAAGACCACCTGAGGAAAAAGGGACGGACAAGCCTTACAAGGAGCCAGCGCAAAAGTCAAGGCCCCCACTTTGTCCGTGGACGCCACGTGTGGGGAGGTGCCGGGAGGCAATTCCACGTCCACACGGCTCTGCGCCGTGTTCCCACCTTCCTGAAGGACCCTTTCTTGCTTGGTCCCCACTGCTATCTTCTGTGGGGAGTCCTGGCAAAGTGGGGGCCTTGACTTTTGCCGTAGATGGTGGCAAGGTGAAAGCAATGCACACAGGATCAGGGAGGAGCCATCCCATGAAGCCAGGCAGGAGCACGCCTTCTGCTCCAGGCACGAGCACCCCCACAGAGAAAGGCTGCCTGTGCAAGGTCCGCGCAATGCTCAGGCAATGCCTACAGTGCTGTTGGAGATGCTGCCTCCTGTTGTCTTGTGTCCCCATCCCTGAGGACTCGTAATGGCAGCAATGGACCCAGAAGAGTGGCCGGTGGAACCATGTCCTGCGGGAGAAGTGGGCCTGTGGAAAACCTCCTGAGGTTCATGGGGAGGAGAATATTCCTTGAATGGCAAGTCTGTAGCGTGCAACATCGGCAATATCTAGGGCTCAAGAGGAGAAAATAAATGGGAAAAAAGGGCTTATCTTGGTGTCTGAGCAGGGAAAGATTTTTGTATTGAAGACCAGCTTTTCTCTGCAAAACTTGCTTTTCAAATATATGCTCGTAAAGAAATGATTGACTTTTAAGAATGTTTTAACAGTCAAGCCCCTACTAGTGACCGTGCTAAAGCTTCAGTTTCAGTGGTACTTGGCTGTCATGGTGTGATGACAGCCTGCTTTGCTCAGAGTGGGAAAGGTGTCAAATCTGTACCTCCCGCATCCAGAGGGCCCGGCTGTTACAACCCGATCTCCCACAAGCCCCTGCGTCCTACACCACGTGGGAAGCGACCAGGTCAACGTTGTGTCCCCATGGTAGATAAAAGGGCACCTCATAGCGGCCTTTCCGGACCTGAAGGGCCTGCAGGAAAGTTGGGGAAGGACTTTTTCAAGGGCCTGCAGTGATAGGATTGGGGGCAATGACTTTAAATTGGAAAGACCAATTAGACATTAGGAAGATAATTTCCATGTTGAGGATGGTGTGACACTGGCAGAGGTGGCCCAGGGAAGCTGTGAGTGCCCCCTCCCTGCCAGTGTTGAAGGGCAGATTGGAGGGATAAAAAATACTCCTTAGGATGGATTAGTTGGTAACTTCCCCAAAGGAAACGCCTCAATCTTTTATTGAAATTACAGAAACATCAAAGGAAATAGTGGTGTGTGGGCAAGTAGGACAGAGCAAACGTTCTTCAAGTGCAGCATCAGCGTTTCCAGCAGGCGATCAGGCAGCGCAAAAGCCGTCTTGCCCTGCCCAGTCCTTTGGCCACCTGGCCACGTGTCTCTCCTGCGGTCACCAGCTCCTAGAGCCCCATCTCTGCACTGGTGCCCACATTTCCTGGAGTTCCCATCTCTGCAGTGGTGCCCACATCTCCTGGAGGTCCCATCTGTGTGGTGGTGCCCATATCTCCTGTGGTTCCCATCTCTGTGTGCCAATATTACCTGGGGTTCCCATCTCTGTTGAGGTTCTCGTGCCCTTAGCAATGGGGGGGCTCCTGTCTGCGTACTTGCAGAAGTGTGGGGAACTGCGACGTCTCCAGAAACGCTTCAGGAAGCCGTGGAGCTTCTTGCAGCGATACTGCGAGCGCCGCCCTACAATGCAGGGGTCTTGTTGACCACTCGCCTTGCTTGTGGATGCCATTTGCTGCGAGCCCATCTCTGTGGTGGTGTCCATATCGCCTGGGGTTCCAATTTCTGCCAGCTTGCTCATGACTTCAGCAGCGGGGGGACTCATTCCTGCATCCTTGCAGAACTGTGGGGCAATGCGGTGTCTCCAGAAACGCTTCAGGCAGCCACAGAGCTTCTTGCGGTGCTTCTGCGAGCACCGCCCTACCACGCAGGGCTCTTCTTGACCACTCGCCTTGCTTGTGGACGCCAGCTGCTGAGGACCCATCTCTGCAGTGGTGCCCATATCTCTTGGGGTTCCCATCTCTGCTGGGGTTCTCGTGTCTTGAACAGCACAGGTGCTCCTGCCTGCATCCTTGCAGAAGGGTGGGGCACTGTGGCATCTCCAGGAATGCTCTTGGGAGCCATGGAGATTGTTGCACCACTTCTGCGAGTGCCGCCCTACCATGCAGGGCTCTTCTTGGTCCCTCGCCTTGCTTGTGGACGCCAGCTGCTGAGGACCCATCTCTGTCGGGGTGCCCATATCTCCTGGGGATCCAATCTCTGCTGGGGTGCTCGTACCCTGAGCAGAAGGGACGCTCCAACCCGTCATACCTCTCCACAACAGGTAACGCCACCCCACCCTTCGGCGCCCTGCGTTGCACAGGTCATCTATCTGCAGCCACACCCAGGCTCTCGTGAGCCCCATTCCCACATAAAATAATGTCAAACGGGTTGCCATTATGAGCCACATTCCCGCATAAAGTAATGTCAAACAGGTCACCATTATGGCCCAGCTCAGCAGTATCACCGCCACTATCATGACGATTAGGGGCGGGGTGTTGCAATCCCTCTGCTACAACTCCAAAGCTTGGAGTCACCAGCCTGTCCAGTGCAGTGCCCACCAAGAACTGCTGGTTCCGGCCCACACGCACCCCTCTTATAGCCAGGCAGGCCCAGTCCCCCTTTGTGACATCACAATGGCACCTGGACAACATTGTCAGCGACGCCACAATGGCACCCGGATAACACTGTCAGTGAGATCATAATGGCACCATGGTTACTGTCCTCATGCTTGAGCTCCGTGGCAACTGGAACTCTCATGTTCACTCCAGCCGGCCGGCGAGTCCACCTGCAACACCGGGGTTCCAGGTTTACCCTGCTCTGGAGTGGCCGCTGGCACTTGCCGGCTTTAGCCTGCTCCGCCGGGATGACAGGTCTACCCAGCCCAGCCACGCCAGAAGGTTTACACACCTCAGCTCTCCCACAATGCCAGGTCTAGCCCACTGTGCCCGGCCATCAGATCGACCTCCCTTTGCTGGGTCCCAGGTCTTGCCGCCGTCATGGCTTCACCGCGACAACTAGTCAACGTCATTTCTCTGGTGTCTTTTTCAGCTCAACCTGAAAAGTAGAATTGCCAGGTTTGTCCTGGTAATGAGCAGCTGGCGGCGGGCGTCAGGTCTACCCTGCTCCCCCATTTGTCGACTACTCTAGGATTGGAGGTGCCTGTAACCAAGAGCCCAATGACCGGCCTTGGAATCCCGCTCGGAAAGGCCACACTGGAATCGTGGGGAATGTGGACCCAAATGCAAAGCTGGCTCTAGTGATTCTCCACAACAATGCGGCGTTCCAGGGAACTGAGTGGGGCTGATAGAACAAGGAGAGGGTTGCCTGACTATGGGGAAAGATGGGAGATGAGATCAAGGTTGGGTGTCGATAAGACCCGGATTTTGGGAGGCACCCAGGTTCCTGTGAAAAAGACAGATCTTCCCCCAGAAATACAATTTGTTCTTCTGGACTGGAGCGTTGGCGTAAAGAGAGCCAATCTTTGTAGTGTGCCTGGAGCAGGAATCGAAAGAAAAGGCTTTAACCCACGGGGTTAGAATTGACACAATAGTGCCACCTACGGCACCACCCCCTACCACCCCAGTCACCAGCCAACCAACAGCCGTATCTAATCCCAGTTTTTTTGGAAGAGGACCATATGTAGCCAAGGATACAGGCCAACAGCAGCTGCTGTTCAATCCAGAATGGTCTCTCAAACGTGTTGAAGTGCTGATGCCAAATAATATTTCCGAGCTTCAGCCAGGCTGTTCTCCTTTCCTGGAAACTTCCTTCGAGGGATGGACAACCTGGCTGCAGAAGCAAAGACCTTGCAAGAGAAAAACACAGACAGACCTAACTGGTGTGTTTGGGGTGGGATTGGCAGTTTGAAATGGCATTGATGCAGAGGTACTGATGAACAAACTAGCCACTACATCAAGTCATCTGGCAAAATCACAACAGCCTCTGCCATCTTCCCTATGGGCTCTGGGAACGCATCAGTGGCTGCTAACAAAAGTATTGCCAAAACGGGAAGAAATGAATAGAAAGGACCAGGGATTGATTAGAAGTGCACTCAGGATGACTCTTAGTTGCATTCAGGCACAGTTATGGATGCAGTCGCTGGTCGCCTCGATCATAAGAGAGGGGGAGGAAGGCACTTTCCCCACCAAAATTGGGAAAATTCTTTGGAACAATGCCTCTGACTTTGAGAGGGAACTGCAGTCCTGGTGGAATTTGATAAGCTTTACTTATAACCCCGTCACTAACACAGCCGTGGCCTCTGTGCTAACCACACCTAATGCCTCAATCTATGTAGTGCGTCCCGCCGTTGCATTGGACCGAAGCACAGAGGAGCTGTACTCTGTCCTGCCGAGCACAGAGTCTGGGTCTGAAAAGGCCATGGGAAGTGGCAAACCGTAGATTTAGAACCCTGCATCGTGCGGGAACAACCGGGGTAATCAGCGAAGGGAATGCACTCAGTGCTCAAGATGTTTGTCTGGATACTGAAGAGAAGGGTTGTCATTTTGAGATTCATCCTAACCTTAACCGTGAGACAGTCCTTAGATACCTTGGTGTGTGAGGGCTGTGTGTGCTGTTATTGTAGGGAATATGGTAAGGGTAGAAATTTGGAATCACTCCGATTTTTCTATTTGTAATTTCGTTCAGATCCAAGGGTGTGATTTCTCTTATTCAGGACCTGTTACATCTCACCAGCTCTTCCAATCTAATTATACACCGTTCCACAAACTACTACCTAGCTCTGCTGGAATAAACCTTTCTTTAGTGAAGCAATTGGTACAGCATCCAGGTTTGATCAGGATTTTGGAGGAGATGCCAGAAAACGGGCAAAAACCTCTGATAACTGTTCACCCCAATGTGGAAGAAATTCACCATGTTTTGAAAGGAGTGGAGAAGGATGGAGACATAGATGGTGGGACACGCTTTTTGGATGTTGCCCTACGGCTACCGGTGTCCTGAACAGCGTCCTCTATCACCCTCTTGTCATGCTCTTGATGTTAATTCTCATTTGTTTAGTTTTGGCTGCAGGATTCTATGTTTTGACTTGGAGAATGATGAAACGAGAGGCACACTGAACATTGGTCCTTGATGCCGTGCACCGTACAAGTGCCCTGGAGAGACACATGATGGATGAAGGCCAAAGAATTTGCCTGGGATGATGAGACAGGGGGGAATGATGTGAGACTTTAGAGAAGCCTTTGTTCAGCCTGCAGAGCTGTAACTTGGAGATGTGGTTAGCCTTGGACACCTTGCGGGGGGGGATTTGGCAATTGGACTCTGTGGGAACTGTGCGAGCCTGGCAGTTCTGTGTGCTCCTCCATTGGGGTTGTGCAGAGAAGGACTTTGTAGGCCCGGCAGCTTTCATAAATCCCTCAAGGCTACACTGATAAGGAGTTGGGCAGCTTGCAGTGAAACAGAGATGGTTTTGTCTTTTGGCCTGCAGGGGATTCAAGAAAGTACTGGGCCTGTGCAAAGAAAGAAGGTGACCTCACCTCTGAGCTCCATCCTATGCTAGTGATTTCTCGGGACTGATCAGCGTAAACCGTTGTCACGCTCCGCTCGCTGGACTCGTGATGATCCGTTTACCTGGATCTCGAAGTGCAAAATTAAGGCAACCCAAATGCCAAGGGCTTATAATTCAATCCAAGAGTAACTTTATTATTTTGCCCGTAAAGCGGCACGCGATAGACAGAGTGGGGAAAAGGGGAGGAAAAAGGCGGAAAGAGGATGATCGCTACCACCACGGGTCCAAAGGCGTCCCTATGGTCCCAGCCCCCGAACAGCGTCCTGCCGGTCCTCAGTCGTGACCCGTCGTCACGACAGTCGTGATCCGTGATCCAAAGGTGGGGAGGTCTCACCGGGGTTCGGTTAGGCACCATCTTTTATGCTCAGCAACAGCACCTCGCACCTCTTCTCTCCCATGGATTGTGGCCAATCTCCACCTTCGTTTCGCATCCCAGACTGAACTGCGCAGGCCCCAAAAGTTCTCGCTTCGCTTGCCTGCGCCACCTCGCGTTCGGGGGGTCTTTTACTTCCTCACCTCATCTTCCTCTCGTGACCGCTAGGTGACCTGAAGATCCTCTGCGAGTCTCTGCGCATGCTCTTCTTTTGTTGGCTTCTGTAACAGGGAGGAGATGGGGCAAACTTGCTGAGGAAATCCATCTTTGGGCTGGCAGGCCCTGCTCACGGTGACTGCTTGTGCCATGCAGTTCTTGACTCTCAGGGCTTTTGCTTCTTGGTCTCTCTCCAAGTCCCCGACGGCGATGCTGAGGCAAATACTCTTCTTTGGACCGACTCTTAGAGCAACTTGGGACCCTATTTTTGGTGGGGGAGGGGGCACTTGGGACCCTTTTTGGGGGGCATCCTGGATGCCTTTTTTGTGGGGAGGGCACTCTGGGACCCTTTTTTTGGAGGGAGGGGACACGTGAGATACTTTTTGGGGGGGCTCCTCCAGGACCCCAAACCCCCCACTTTGACCTCCCCAGGAGATCCCCAACCCGCCCTTTTGACCTCTAAACCCCCTTCTACCCCCAAAACCCACCCTGGTACCTCCAAACCCCTCGTTGACCCCCAAAACCCAACCTTTGCCCCCTCCAGGGGCACCCCCAAAACCCCTTTGACCCCCAAACCCACCCTGTGACCTCCAAGACTCCCACAAACTTTCCTGTGATTTCCAAACTCACCCTTTGACCTCCAGTCTTCCACCCTTGACCCCAAAACCCACCCCGTGACCTCCAGGACCCCGCAGTGACCTCTAAACAGTATCTCAGTCTCAAAAGGCTGGAAAAGACCTTTGAGATCATCGAGTCCAGCCCATGATCCAACCCCAACACCTACTCATCTTCTCAACCACGGCACCAAGTGCCTCATCCAATGTCCTCTTCAACCCCTCCAGGGACGGTGACTTCACCACCTCCTTGGGTAGTGCTTTCCCATGGCCAATTACCCTTTCCCTCAAGAAGTTTTCCTAATATCGAGCCTAAACATCCCCTGACGAAGCTTGACACCACCTCCTCTTCTTCTGTCACCAGTCGCCTGAGAGAAGACATCTTGCCTGACTACAGCCTCCTTTCAGGCAGTTGTAGAGAGTGAGAAGGTCTCCCCTGAGCCTCGTCTCCTCCAGGCTGAACAACCCCAGCTCCCTCAGTCGTTCCTCACAGGACTTGTGCTCCAGCTCCTCCCCCACCTTCGTCGCTCTCCTCTGGACACACTCCAGCATCTCCACATCTTTCTCCAGCCCAGGGCCCAGACCTGGACACAGCACTCGAGGTGCGGCCTGACCAGTGCCGAATGCAAGGGGACAAGAACCTCTCTAGTCCTGCTGGCCACACTGTTCCCGATGCAGGCCACATTGCCATTGGCCTTCTGGGCCACTCGGGCACCCTGCCGGCTCATGTGGAGTTTCCTGTCTCCCAGCTCTCCCGAGTCCCTTTCCGCCTGGCTGCTCTCCAGATGCTCTGTCCCCAGCCCAGCGCTCTGCATGGGGTTGTTGTCTCCAAAGTGGAGAACCCGGCATTTGGACTTGTTCGACCTCCTGCGCTCTAAAAGGTCAACGCATCCTCCCAGCTTGGCATAATCTGCCAACTTGCTAACGATGGACCCGATCCCCTCATCCAGATGATCAAAAAGGACATTAAACAGGACTGGGCCCAACACCGATCCCTGGGGACACCACGAGTGACTGGCTGCCAGCTGGAGGAGACACCGTTCACTGTCACTCTCTGGGCTCGGCCATCCAACCAGTTCCTAACCCAGCGCAGGGCGTTCCCATCCAAGCCACGGGCTGCCAGCTTCTCCAGGAGTCTGCTGTGGGAGACGGTGTCAAAGGCCTTGCTGAAGTCCAGGTACACCCACAGCCTTCCTCTCATCCATCAGGCGAGTCACACGGTCATAAAAGGAGATGGGGTTGGTCAGGCAGGACCTGCCCTTCCTAAATCCAAGCTGGCTGAGCCCGATCTCTCGGTCGTTCTGCAGGTGCCACATGACTGCACCCATAATTCCATCATTTTAGCTGGAACCGAGGTCAGGCTGACAGGTCTGTAGTTACCTGGATTGTCCCTACAGCCCTTCTTGTGGATGGGCATCACGTTGGCCAACTTCCACTCATCCGGGACCTCTCCAGTGAGCCAGGACTGTTGAGAAATGATGGAGAGCGGCTTAGCGAGCTCATCTGCCGGCTTCCTCCTCGTCCTTGGATGGATCTCATCTGGCCCCGTGGATTTGCATGTGTCTAATTGGCCAAGCGGGTCTCTAACCAAGTCATTTATTTATGAGCACATATTTAACAAGCAACTGACTTTTAAAACATTCAACCCCCTACTAGTGACTGCGCTCAAGTTTTCTCCAAACTCTTTTGCATCAATTTCAGTGGTACTTGGCTGTCATGGTGTGATGATGAGGCCCACAGAGCTGTGGGACCCATCGCGCAGTGGGGTCTACCTTGGAGCAGAGCTGTAGGGCGGGGCTGTTGATGTGCCAGGCACCATGGGAAGAGCCGTGGGGCAGAGTTGCAAAGGCAACAGCGCCGTGGAGTAGAGCTGTGAGGCAGAGCTGTCTGGACCACAGTGCTGTGGGGCAGAGCCATGGGGCAGAGCTGTGCAGCTGCAGCACCCCATACAGCATCCCTGTTAAGCACCGCATACCCCACGCCCACACCGCATCCCATACACCACACTCCCTCAGCACCTCCTACACCATCCCTGCTCAACATCGTAAACACAATCCTCACTCAGCATTTCATTCACCGTCCCAGCTCAGCCAGGATCCCTCTTGGGAAGGCTGCCAGCAACAGCCCTCCTCAGGATGGGACCCTGGCTGGCTCCTCCGCTGCTGTGGGGACAGAGCACAGGGCTGTGCCTTGCAGGAGACAGGGAGGGTACAGAGCCTCGTTGCACAAGTGGGAGAGCAGAGCTCCGACACCTGCTTTGCTCAGAGTGGGAAAGGTGTCAATCTGTGCCTCCTGCCTGCAGAGGGCCTGGCTGTTACAACCTGATCTCGACTGTCCGGTAATCTTGTCTACGAGTATGGGATCACAAAGAGTCCTTATGCAAACAGAACCTTCACCAATATAGACAAGTGCAGTTTTGGGGCTTCCCAAGGGCAAACGTTTTATTCAGTGTCAAGACAAATGTCTTGGGCTTTGATGGTGCTGTTCTCTCAAGTCAATGCTTGTGGATCTTTGGGGCCCATACTCTACGCTCTAAGGGGACAGAGCAGAGCTCCGTTGGCACTCAAGCCTAACACAATGACTGGATATGTGGCGGGTACCAAAGCATCGTGTATTGGTGAAACAAAAGCCGTGGCCTGGTGGTTGATGGGATCATGGATAAGCTGACAAAATACAACCAGGACGGAACCCCCTGTTTTGTTTTCATTGTGGTGTCCTACGTGCAGATCTTCAGGGCAGTGCTGAGGATCCCCTCGGAGCAGGGAGAGCACAAAGCCTTTTCGACATGCTCCCCTCCATCTCCACCCCATCCCTGGACCCGGTGATGTCAGTTCTGTACTCGGTGGTGCCTCCAGCACAGAACCTGCTCATCTACAGCTTGAGGAACCAGGAGATCCAGGACTCCGCGTGGAATCTGATAACCAGATGGGGTTTGTGTGGGTGTTGGTATTGATGGTGGGATTGTTTGAGCTTAGATGCTGTTGTCGTTCCCTTTTTATATCGTTGTGGAATTTCCTCTCCTGATTGAGTAGCTGGGTAAATGAGGAGCCTGCGTAAAGAAAATAAAGGGCTCTGCAGTGCCTTTTTGTTGCTGACTCTTCACCTGATGCAGGGATCGAGCCCATCAGGGGGAAGAAGATGGGAAGAGAGCAAAGCTCAGCCATCAGCTGGGGTGAGTGCCCAGGGCTGGACCTGGCAATGTGAGAGACCAGTGCCCTGGGGCAGCTGCCCAGTCTGTCCCTACCACCAAGGGCACAAAACAGCCTCCTCTCTGCTGCACCTGCAGCTCTGGGCTCGGCACCTCACACCCTCGGGGCTGTGTCCTGGCCACTCCTGGTTCCCTCAGGGTCTGGAGGTGGTGGTACCCCTTTGTAGAGGGAGGAGCTGTGATGCCCTGGGGCTGTGGGTGACTCTGCCCTGGTCATGCTGTTTGGGGTGAGAAGCAGAGCCAGCTGGATGGGGGTGACTACTGCTGAGCCCCTTTCCATCTTCCCAGATGGCTCAGGAGGCAGGGACAAGGCTGGGCAGGACAATGGGGTGTCTGCAGCGGCACAAAGAGCAAGGGAGGGCTACAGCAGGTCCTGCCTATGGGCTTTCCAAGAGAGTGTCCTGAAACACTCTCCAGTCTTATGTCCCTTTGCCTGCTGCCTCCTCACAGCCTCTCCTGGCATTGCGGGGCCATCGCAACCCAGTTAGGGGATTGCAACCGAGTGTCACGAGTAATCTCATAGGACAGTCACTTGAAGCTTCAGTTCATACATATAAAGAAACTGCTGTAGCCCACCCCTCTACATAGTTTTGCGAGGAATTATGGACTGAAAGGAAGAGACCATTAAACAATTGTGAATGCACTTGGTGTAGCCTGAAATAACACTTCCTTACCTCTGAACTGTGTCCAAGCTCAGCTGTGAATTCAGTCTCTTGTAGCAGGAGGTGTAAGAGAAGGCAGAGGAGGCGTTTTACCCACTGAAATCCCAACAGTAATTTGGTACCACATCTTTCCCTGCTCAGACACCAAGATAAGCCCTTTTTTCCCATTTATTTTCTCCTCTTGAGCCCTAGATATTGCCGATGTTGCACGCTACAGACTTGCCATTCAAGGAATATTCTCCTCCCCATGAACCTCAGGAAGTTTTCCACAGGCCCACTTCTCCCGCAGGACATGGTTCCACCGGCCACTCTTCTGGGTCCATTGCTGCCATTACGAGTCCTCAGGGATGGGGACACAAGACAACAGGAGGCAGCATCTCCAACAGCACTGTAGGCATTGCCTGAGCATTGCGCGGACCTTGCACAGGCAGCCTTTCTCTGTGGGGGTGCTCGTGCCTGGAGCAGAAGGCGTGCTCCTGCCTGGCTTCATGGGATGGCTCCTCCCTGATCCTGTGTGCATTGCTTTCACCTTGCCACCATCTACGGCTTTGTCCGTGGACGCCACGTGTGGGGAGGTGCCGGGAGGCAATTCCACGTCCACACGGCTCTGTGCCCTCTTCCCACCATCCTGAAGGACACTTTCTTGCTTGGTCCCCACTGCTATCTTCTGTGGGGAGTCCTGGCAAAGTGGGGGCCTTGACTTTTGCGCTGGCTCCTTGTAAGGCTTGTCCGTCCCTTTTTCCTCAGGTGGTCTTGCCGCAGCGTGGAAAATGGGACGATCCATGGGGAGGGTGGAGATCCCCTGCTGGGAGGACTGCGGGCAGCTTTGGTGCGTTGGTCGGGTCCTGAAGGACTGTGGGTGCCGTGGGCTCTGCCTCTCACCGCTTGGTGCCAAATCCATCGCTCTGTGCTTGGGGAGAGGCAAGAGAAGCGGCTGCTCCCTGGAGCCTCCGGTAGGAGCTGTGGGCAGCACCCGCTCCTGGGTGGCAGACGCGGCTGCACGGTGGTGAGGCTCTGGGGCAGGACCTGAGGATCTCCCACACAAAATGGGGGTTTGAGGGGTTTGGGGGGGATTTGGGGGTAAAAGTTGAATTTTTGGGGAGGGACATTGGGGGATTTGGGCTTAAAAAGCCCATTTTACGGAAAATTTGACAAGATTTGACGTGAAAATGCGGTTTTTTGAAGGGTTTTGGAGGGGATTTGGTGGTAAAAGTTCTGTTTTGGGGGAGGGCCATGGGGGGATTTGGGGTAAAAAAAATATTTTAGTTAAAATTTGAGAAGATTTGAGGTGAAAAGGGGGTTTTTGAGGTGTTTGGGAGGGCTTTTGGGGTAAAAGCTGAATTTGGTGGGAGGGTCATGACACGATTTGGGGTAAAAAACCCATTTTATGGAAAATTTGACAAGATTTGTGGGGAAAATGGGGTTTTTGAAGGATTTGGGAGGGGACTGAGGGTAAACGTTGCGTTTTTGGGGAGGGTCATGAGGGGATTTGGGGTAAAACCCCACATTTTTGGGTAAATTTGACAAGATTGGAGGTGAAGGTCTCGTTTTGGGGGCCTTTTTGAGAGGATTTGGGGTAAAACCTACATTTTTGTGGCATTAGTGAGGAGATTTGGGGCAAAAGCTGCATTTTTGAGGAGTTGGTGAGGGCATTTGGGGTAAAAACCCCCCAAAACGCTCCCAAGTGTCCCCTCCCCCTCCAGAAAAGGGTCTCAGGGTGCCCCCCTCCCCCCCAAACAAGGGGTCGTTCAGCCCAAAATCCTGTTGCACGCCAGCAGGGATGGACTGACGCCAACCCGGCCCCAGAGGGGGGTGGGCTGGTGTTCCTGGCTAACGCTAATGCCAGGGCTACCACTACTATTAATAAAGAGAGAAGCAGTTTCCTACTGCCATTCGTTGCTCACCAGTCCCACAGCTCTTGCCACCGCTGGTCTCTCAGCCAAGCCCTTTCTCGGACAGCTCCAAACAGCTCAGGGGCTCATGGCCTTGTCTCAGCAGATCCTGAGGAAGTCCATTGATCGGGATCCCCCCAGCTGCCCTGGGGCCTTGCTCCGTGTTTCACCCTGAAAGGTTTCTCAGAGCGCAGCTCTCCCAGCCTCTCCGTGTCCAGAATGTGCTCCAGGCCCCAACCACCCTTCTGGCCTCGGCAGAACTCGCTGCAGGCTGGGCAGGCTCTTCCTTGTGCTGGGGAGCCCCGTACTGGGCACCGCGCTCCTCACGCGCCCTGGGCAGGGTTAACCTTGGCCAGCAGCCAGACACCCACCCAGCTGCTCCCTCCCTGCCCTGCGCAATGGGACAAAGGGAGAAAAGAAACCACAACAGCTCGAGGGGCCAGAGAAAGCAAAGGAGGTCCGTGACCAGTTGCTGTCACTGGCAGAGACCACTTGTCTTGTCAAAGGTCACTGATTTTTTGCCAATTAGAAAACCTGGACAAAATGGTGAAGCCCGTTCCCCTCACACTTTCTCCCAGGCTCAAATGACTCCATTGCTCCCAGTTGCTCCCCCGCCCCACCAGCCCCAGGAGGAGCATGGAGGATGGTTAAGATGCCGTTAACATCCAGGCAAGCTCTGCGAAACCTCCCTCTCAGCGCTCTCTCCTGCTCCAGAGTGGGTTCTCTCCATGGGTTCCCAACACCGTAGGGGTCAAGGCTCTGTGGGGTTCATTTCTTTCTCTCCACCCGTGGGGCAGTTTCTGGGCTCTGGGAGCACCCATGGGCCTTCCCGGCCCTGAGCAGCAGCGCCCGGGGCCTCCACCCACCCCTCTGCCCACGGGCCCAGGAGGCCACGGAAGCCAGGCCCGAGTTTCAGCCCCAGCCTGGTCTGTGCTCTGGCTGTTCTGGTCTCCAGACGCAGACACAGCCTGGCCTGGCCATGGGCCTTGTTGACTCACACTCGCAGAGTCCCTTCCCAGCCTGGTTCTCGGGGGGGCACAATGGAATGACACCGTGGCCCTCCACGGGCCAAACCCCAGCCCATGCACAGAGGCCTGGGGCCCCTCTTCTTCCTCTCTTCCCATCTCTTGCTCAGGTTGTGGGAAGAGAGGAAGGAGAAGCAGGGAGGGGTTCTGGATGCCAATGGTTGCGAGGGGGCAGCGGAGCCCTCACGTGGGAAACGATGTAAAGGCAACGCTTGTTCCAAACTGTTCCCTTCTGTTGCTTTCTTGGAAGAGTTAAATCTTCCCCAGGAACCTGGAAGCGCTGAGACCCCTCCAGCTGCCTCTCTTTTAGCATTGAAGCTGACAGGACCCAGGTCGGTGTGTTTGAATTCTGTTGGCAGCCTCAAGCCCCCCATGGGCTGGAGATGTGCCAGGAGACTTGCAGAAGGGTCCCACTGCTCGGGATGAGAAGGCGGATGTTCCCAGGAATCTCAGGAGGCACGGCCCACCGATAGCTGTGTCCGTGGAGCGGGTCAAGTGCCTTCTCTCTGTTTCTGGAAGGGTGGCTCAGAAGCCTGATTCCTTTGTAAAGTCCCTCTGTGGGGCTGACATTTCCTGAGCAGCCTGGTGTGACCCCAGAGCTGGCCCTGCTTGGAGCTGGGCATGGGCCTGGACATCGTCGGCGCTGCCTTCCCCCTCAATTGTCCCGTCAGCACCAGATGTAGAGACCTGCCCCTCCAGCTCTCTCCCTTCTGGGACGGTCTGTGGCAAGGCACGGGCTCCTGGAAGGGCTGGTGGGAAAGAGACCTCTGGGAGTCTCTAGTCCAGCCTGCAGGCGAGCTGTGACGTTGTGGAGCAAAGAAGAGCTCCACAGGTGGAGATGACAGGAAAGCTCCTCCTGCTCCTTTTTACCTTTCCTAAGGCTCAGCCTAAAGCTCCCAAGAGGCCGCTGGTGGCTGTTGCCTCTCTCACATCCATGGCCATTGCAGAACAGAGCTTGGCTCCATCAGCTCTCCAGGTCGGGACAGGCTCTTCCTAGGTTGCCCCAAATCTCCCCAGCAGACTGGAGAGGCCCCGTTCCCTCAGAGCGCCCTCACACCTCGTGCTTTTGGTCTCCAGCTCCATCTTTGCCAACGCAAAGCCATCCCTGACCACCTCCCGCAAGCCGGTGATGCCCAACCAGTCTCCCAGCAACAGACACCTCAAATGACAAAAGACCAGATCCTCCTTCTCCCTCTCCCCGGCTTTTTTTGCTGAGCGTGACGTCCCATGGTCTGGAATCTCCCTCTGGTCACTTGGGGTCAGCTGTCCTGGCTGTGATCCCCCGCCAACTCATCGCCCACCCCCAGCCCACTCAGTGGGAGGCAGCAGAGTGAGGAACAGAGAAGGCCTTGACGCTGGGCCAGCCCTGCCCAGCAACAGCCAAAGCCCTGCTCTGTCACCAACCCTGCTTGGGGCACCAATGCAAAACAAGGCAGCAGAGGAGCTGCGGGGAAGGAAGGGACCCCCATCCCAGCCAGACCCAGCACACTGGAACTGGGGGCCAGAGATGGACAGAGGAGCGGACTGGTGGTCTGACAAGGGAGGAGCAGAGGGACACAGTCCATTCCCTCACTCTCTTGCCAAGGTTCCTCTTCACACACTCCGGGGCACTGCTGGCCACCAGGTCACACTGCTGGATTTTCTTGGACCTTCTGATCCCCAGCATCACCAGGGACTTTTCCACAGAGCTGCCCCGCAGCCTGTCAGCGCCCTCCCAGCAATTTCAGGGTCCCGGTCACTCCCAGGAGCAGGTCCTGGCCTTTTCTTTTGTCTCTTTCACGGCTGACGGACGGTCCTGGAGCCCATCAGGTCTCCCCTAAAAGGCATCCCTAAGGAACAGGACTGCTGCTCCCAATTTATAATCATTGAAAAAATGTGGTGAGAGTTGCCTCCCCTGGACCGTGCGTACAGGTGTCAAACTGTCAAACAGGTCTCTGTGCCACCTCACCAAACCCCAGTGTGTCCCCTGCCCTCCAGGTAGGGAAGGGCCTCTTCCCCACTGCTCCCTCAGCCTCATCACCCAACCCACGTTTGGCTCATCTGTTCCACCAGCCCCCCCAGACTGCAGTGGCCTCGCTGAGCGACACGAACTCTGAGGGCGACCACGTCAAAGGTCTTCCTGAAGGGGAGGTAAATGACATAAAGGGAGGAGAACTGGCGGGTGCCTGGGCGAGGTCTCGCTGGGCTCCTCGGAGCCATTGTGGCAGTTGACCTTGACGCAGGAGAAGGCGATGGTGGCCGAGCGCAATGGTGGCCGAGCCGTCCAGACACGTCAATGGCTTGGAGGCCTCGCAGAAGCGGTGGTGTGGTGGGGGACCAACCCTGTGGGACCTCCAAGCCCCCCCTCCCAGGACCCCAAGACTGCTCAGGGACTCCCAAGACCCCTCCAGTTTGTGCATCCCCAGGGGGGGTGTTGGGGAGGCACCAAGTAGGGGGGCTCTTTGGTGGTGGTGGGGCGGAAGCTGGGGTCCCTCCCATTTCCCCCAGTTTGGATTCACTGGACAGGGAGACCCCGTGGGGTCGCGTCACCTCCAGGGCGCTCGGCAGCACCGGTGGCAGCAGCAGCAGGGCGGGGGGGGGGGGGGGCGAGAAGCGCATGGCGGCACGAGGGGGAGCTGGGGGATCAGGTCAGGGCAGCTGGGGGGATCCCGATCAATGGACTTCCTCAGGATCTGCTGAGACAAGGCCATGAGCCCCTGAGCTGTTTGGAGCTGTCCGAGAAAGGGCTTGGCTGAGAGACCAGCGGTGGCAAGAGCTGTGGGACTGGTGAGCAACGAATGGCAGTAGGAAACTGCTTCTCCCTTTATTAATAGTAGTGGTAGCCCTGGCATTAGCGTTAGCCAGGAACACCAGCCCACCCCCCTCTGGGGCCGGCTTGGCGTCAGTCCATCCCTGCTGGCGTGCAGCTGGCCCAAGAGCACCCAGGAGTTCCCCGCAGGGCATGGTTTCCCCAGCAGCCCCGCCCTTGGCAGCCTGTACCTGGATGCGGTCAGGCTCCTGGGGCTTTTAGGGAATCACGCCACGTGCCACCTGGGTGCCTCCGTCTCCATCTGCAGATCATCTACAGCTGAACGAAGGCTCTCTAGATCACGCAGCAAGGAGGCCTTCTTCACCTGCAGCTCCTCTACAATCCACAGCTTGACACTACACGCTCTCTGGAGCTCCTCTATTCGCTGTACAAGGTCAGTCCTCTTCATCGCCAGCTCCTTCTCTCTCATCTTCTCTGGGAGGGTGCTGCACGTTTTCGACCCTGCCGACAGATGGGACTTTGATGACTCGTTCTCAATCCCGCTCGCTTGCTGCTTCCTACGGGAACAGATCCACCAGCAGCCAAACACCACTGCTCCAGGCACGGCACAGAGCAACGCATCACGGAACCAGAAGGGCATTTCCCGGATTCTCGGCTCTTCCCTAGGAGGAAAAACAGAAATCATGGTCAAACGGTCACAGGGAAGGTCACAGGAAGACTCAAGTTCCATGAATGCAGCTCCCACCACTCCGCTCCCAGACAGCTTTCTGGGGAGGCAGACAGCCCTCTTCTTGCCCTCTGCCTGACCTGCCCTGGGCGTGAGGCAGAGTTTCCTCTCCAGCAGAAGGGGCAGCGGGCTCTGCCACGGCCAAACTGCAGTGCCTTTGCTTTTCACGCACAAGGATTCCGCTGGCAGCTGCCAGCAGAGAGACCACCTGTCTCCTCCCGCTGCTCCTGGAGACTGAGACCAGAGAGTGCTTAGCCCTGGGAGCAGAGCGGTCTCCTGGGAGACCGGTCAGTGTCACAGAGGGGGACATCAGAGAGGGGGACATCACAGAGGTCACTGGCCAGCCTGTAAATGGCCCACAACCAGTGCATCCCACACTCTGCATTCCCAGAGCATCCATCGGCCACGAGTATCACAGTATCACAGTAAGGTTGGAAAAGACCTTTGAGATCATCGAGTCCAACCTATGACCCAACACCTACACCTACACCTACTCGTCAACTACACCATGTCACTAAGTGCCTCATCCAAATTCTCTTTGAACACCTCCAGGGATGGTGACTCGACCACCTCCCTAGGCAGCACATTCCAATGGCCAATCACCCTCTCAGTGAAGAACTTCTTCCTAATGTCAATCCTAAACCTCCCCTGGCGAAGCCTGAGACCGTGTCCTCTCGTTCTGTCACTGGTCGCCTGAGAGAAGAGTCCAACTCCTGCCTCACCACAACCTCCCTTTAGGCAGTTGTAGAGAGCAACAAGGTCTCCCCTGAGCCTCCTCTTCTCCAGGCTAAACAACCCCAGCTCCCTCAGTCGCTCCTCATAGGGCTTGTGCTCCAGCCCCTTCCCCATCCTCGTCACCCTCCTCTGGACACACTCCAGCATCTCAACATCCTTCTTAAACTGAGGGGCCCAGAACTGGACACAGCACTCGAGGTGCGGCCTGACCAGTGCTGAGGAGAAGGGGATGATGACCTCTCTAGTCCTGCTGGCCACACTGTTCCTGATGCAGGACAAGATACCACTGGCTTTCTTTGCCACTTTGAGCACTGCTTTGCCACACATGAGCACTGCTGGCTCGTTGCGTTTCCTGTCCACCAGCACTCCCAAGTCCCTTTCCGCCTGACTACTCTCCAGCCACTCTGCACCCAGGCTGTAGCTCTGCATGGGGTTGTTGTGTCCAAAGTGTAGGACCTGGCGTTTGGACTTGTTAACCCTCATGCTATTGGACTCAGCCCATCTCTCCAGCCTGTCAAGGTCCCTCTGTAGGGCCCTCCTACCTTCTAGCAGATCGACACTTGCTCCCAGCTTGGTGTCATCTGCGAACTTGCTGATGAAGCACTCAATCCCCTCATCCAGATCATCAATGAAGATATTAAACAGGACCGGGCCCAGCACCGAACCCTGGGGGGCCCCACTAGTGACCGGCCGCCAGCTGGATGGGACACCATTCACTAACCACCCTTTGGGCTCGGCCATCCAACCAATTCCTAACCCAGCACAGTACATTCCCATCCATGCCACAGGCAGCCAGCTTGTCCAGTAGTCTACTATGGGAGACAGTGTCAAAGGCCCCGCTGAAGTCCAGGTACACCACATCCACAGCCTTCCTCTCATCCACCAGGCGAGTCACACGGTTGCAAAAGGAGATCGGGTTGGTCAGGCAGGACCTGCCTCTCCTAAATCCATGCTGGCTGGGCCTCATCTCTCCCTCATTCCTCAGATGCCGCATGATCGCACCCAGGATTATCCGTTCCATAATTTTGCCTGGGACCGAGGTCAGGCTGACAGGTCTGTAGT
Source organism: Neomorphus geoffroyi (assembly GCA_033558235.1). Lineage (NCBI taxonomy): Eukaryota > Metazoa > Chordata > Aves > Cuculiformes > Neomorphidae > Neomorphus > Neomorphus geoffroyi. The sequence goes on along the minus strand of JAUMJM010000121.1, from coordinate 208,304 downwards.
TACCTGGATCGTCCCTACGGCCCTTCTTGTGGATAGGCGTTCACGTTGGCCAACTTCCAGTCTTCTGGGACCTCTCCAGTGAGCCAGGACTGCTGAGAAATGATGGAAAGAGGCTTAGCAAGCTCGTCCGCCAGCTCTCTCATCGCCCTAGGGTGGATCCCATCTGGTCCCATAGACTTATGAGGATCCAAGTGGCTCAGCAGGTCTCTAACTTCTTCCTCCTGGATGACTGAGGGGCTGTATTGCACCCCACCCCTATCCACCGCTTCAGTAGAGCAGTTGTCCAGAGAACAATCTGCCTTACTGTTGAAAACCGAGGTGGAGAAGGCATTAAGCACCTCAGCCTTTTCCTCATCTTTAGTTACTATATTTCCCTCAGTGATCGATAAGGATTGAAGGTTGTTGCTGCCCTTTTTTCTGCCGTTAATATATTTGAAAAAGCTCTTCTTGTTGTCCTTAACACAAGTGGCCAATTTAAGTGTGCTGGGAGCCGTGCCTGTGCGAGAGAGCAGAGGCCAAGCTGGGGCCACGCAGTCTCTCTCCTCCCTGGGCTGGCAGAGCTGCCCTGGGGGCTGCAGAGGGCTCACCCCTGCCCCTCGCTCTGCCTCCTCTACAGGCTCCTCCAAGGGACACCTCTCCCGCGCACCGTGGATGGCCCAGACCCTGCAGCCCCTCAGGGCTCTACGGCCCGTGCAGGACGGACCCAGTGGCCGGGCAGGGCGGGCAGCGAGAGCTGCTGGGGACAATGGGATTTCTGCTTTTGATCTCTCTAAAGCAATAAAGCACTAAAATGCCTTTCGGGTTCTTGTTGTTCAATTTTTTAAAGCAAGGTTGACTTGCAAACCGACCCCAGAGCTTCCCCTGCACAGGGAAGGGCTTTGGGGGGCGTCACAGGGACAGGGGCACATCACCTGGATCAATCCCAGCCCCCAGTTCCACTTTCCCCTCCCTGGAGGAAGGAGAGGAAGGGAGGACGGGCTAAAGGGGGGGCGGGGGTTCGGGGAGGGAGGTTGTACAAGCTGTGGCTGATCTTGGGGTCCCCAGTGCTGCTGTTCCGACAGCCAGAGCTGAAGGTGAGAAAGGGATTGCTTAGATTTTGTTCTGTTTCAATCAATCAAATTCTCTATCCTGTTGTTCTTCTTGTAATTTTTTTAATCAAGACTGTTTGCAGACTGACCCCCCAGGTGTCCCCAGAGGCAATACACCCTCTTTTTCTCATTTGGCTCCTTCAGAAGCTCCTCACTCATCCAGGCTGGCCGTCTGCCCCTGCGGCTCGTCTTACGGCACATCGGGACAGCCTGCTCCTGCGCCTTCAAGATTTCCTTCTGCAAGTACCCCCAGCCTTCCTGAACCCCCAGGCTTTGAAGGACTATTTCCCAGGGTTCTCTCCTCACTGGTTCCTTAAAGAATCCAAAATCCGCCCACCCAAAGTCCAGCGTGGACGTCCTGTTCATGCATTTCCTCATTTCCCTCTTTATGGAAAACTCTCTTATCTCATGGTCACCTTCTGTGCAGCGCGGACTTTAGTCTCCATCTTCTCCATGTCATTGTCCAGCTGGCGAAACACCTTCGGCAGAGACGGGAGGGAGGGACATGGGGAGGAAGGTGTTGACCTGGGGAACGTGGGGACAGGGGTTGTCCTAAGGCCCCTTGTGGGTGCTGCCACCCCGGGGACGGGTCCTGGGTACCTGCAGCTGCGCCTGGTGCCGCTTGTCGCCCAGCTGGATGTCCGGCAGCCGCTGCAGCCGCTTCTGCGGCTCCTGCTGGGCTCGGCCTCGCAGCCTCACCTGCTCCAGCAGCGCGTTGCACGGCTCCACCCGCTCGTAGATTTTGGCCCGCAGCTTCTCCTTTGGCCTCCTGGGGGGACGTGCGAGAGTCCGCCAGGCTGGAGGGCAGGGCTCGCCGGGCCTCACGGGAGGAGGGGGTCCTGCCAGGGAAACTCCCCTCAAGGGAGAGCTGGGGACACTGGCACGTTGCTCCACAGTGCGCCCTGTGCTGCCCAGCATCCCCGCAGCCCCACCTTGCTGCGAGCAGCCCACAGCTGCCAGACCCTGCCGGTACCTCCGCGCTCTTCCTGGCCAAAGCCATGTCCAAGTGCTTCTGCGCGCCGCACAGCTCGGAGATGGGGAGCTTGTGGCGCCCTGGGCAGGAGAGCAGAGAGAACATCACCCCCAGCCTGGCGACGGTCACGTCCCAGCGCTGCCCTGCACCGCCTGCTCCTGGAGAGGAACCTGTGCAGGAGCTGGCTCTGCAGGCCCAGCGCCGTGCAGGGGGGACAGCAGATGGACCTGCTGGTACCTCCTGGGCAGCGTGGTGGGCACGGACATCTGCCTGCGCCGCCTCCCGCAGCGGGGGCAGCAGCTCTCTCTTCTTCCTCAGCTTCGCGTCACACAACTGGGTGTGTGCCGGGGCGGCTGCTCTGGCTCTTTGGGCACAAGGGGCACTGCTGGTTTCCAGCTGGGCATGTGAAGCCTCCAAGAGGGGCCTGTGCGGAGAGAAGGCTGCTGAGGCTTCAGCTGCAAAGGGGACACCGGGACTCTTCTGCACGGAACGGAGCTGGCACAGCTCCCCGGCCAGGGATGGGAGTTGCTGGAACAGCTTGGCCAAGGGGGACAGGAGCCCCTTAGGGCAAAACTGAGCAGGGGGATTTCGCCGGGCAGGTTCCCTGTCAGGAGCGGGCGCTGGCGCCAGCTCCCGAGAAGAAGGCCCCAGAGTTCAGACACCAATTCAAGCACCTGACAGCAGCACTGGGGCGTGGCTGGCCCACTGCTTTGGCTCCTTAACCCAATGGGGAGGCAATTTAATGTCAGGTGGTTTTCTTCTCCTCTTAAGCTTTGCCAGGCTGTAGCGAGAGGAGCAGTGAGTCCCAGTGTCTGCCAACGCCATCCCTGCCCCCGTTACACTGCCAACGCTCTCCTAGAGACGCAGCCACCTGCACAAGTCCCTTGGAGCAAGTGGCCCCCCCGGAGCCAGCTCTCTGTGCACTCCCCGTGAAGCTTCATGCTGCAACGCGATAGCATTGGCGGCAACTCGTCCCGCAGACAGGGTTTGGCCACGGAAAGCCTGCGCCAGCTGGAACTATGGCTTCACAAACCTCCCCGAGCCCCTGTGGATGTCACGGAGCCCCTGTAGACCATGGGAGGCCTCTATGGAACTGGGGGCCTTATGGATGTTGGGGAGCTCCTATGGACTTTGGGGTCCTCTATAGCTCTCAGGGAGCCTCTAGGGACCTTGGGGTCCCCTATGGATGCTGGGGGGTCCCTCTCACCTGAAAAGCCCACGCGTGTCGGCCACCACGAGTTCGATGCTGCAGCTGTGGCAGAAATCCCCAACCCAGAGCTGCTCCTCCAGCGGCAAATTGGTCAGCACCACCACCTGTTGGCACCGCGGCCGGCTGTCAGTCTGGACAGCTGTCCCTCTGTCTGCCCAGCCAGCCAGCCCTCTGCTTGTCTGTTTGTCTGTCCACCCGTCTCTCCGCATTCCCATCTGTCTGTCCCTCTGTCCAGCCATCTGCTCACCCACTCGTCCACCCCTGTCTGTTCACCTGTCTGCCCGCCCATCTGTACGTCCCCCACTCTGTCTGTCCCTCTGCCCATCCTGTCCGTCTGTCCATGTGTCTGCCCACCTGTCTGTCCATCTGTCCACCCGTCTGCCTTCTACCTCTGTGTCCCTCTGTCCATCTGTCCCTGCATCTGGCTCCGGGAGGAGGCAGACGGACAAGGAAACCACGGCAGGGGTGGAGGGATTCTGGGGGTCCCCAGGAGGGGAAGAGGGGATCCAATCAGACGTTGGGGTCCCAGGCAGATGTGGAGGGGGCACAAGCAAATGTGGAGGGGGAACAGGCAGGTACTGAGGGACCCAGGCCGATATTGGGAGGTCCCAAGCAGATGGTGGGGTCTTACACAGATGTTGGGGTCCCAGGCAGAGGTGGGAGGGGGGAGTGAGATACCGGGGGTCCCCATGCAGATACTGGGAGGTCCCATTGCAGGAGTGGATTAATTACCCCAAGGGGGGCATGCAGCTCCCCTGGGAACCCCATCACCCTAAAAAACAACGCCCCATGGGGGCTAATTAACCCGAGATTAATTAATCCCCTCTCCGGTTAATTAGTAGCCCAGTGTGGAGCACTTATGTGCCCTAATAAACCCCAGCAATGACTGCAGGGGCACATTAATTACCCCAAGGGGGGCACTGAGCTCCCCTGGGAACACAGTCACCCCAGAGAAGGAATCCTCATGGACGCTTATTACACCCAGCAGTAATTCACTAGTGCCCAATTTCATTAAGTAATTAAGACTAATTACCCTGGGCGGGGGGGGGGGGGCATCTATCTCCCCTTAAAAGCCCCAAGAAAGATGGCAGGGGCAGATGAATTACCTCAAGGGGGGCGTTGGGCTCTTGGCCACCTCCCCCCCGAGCCCGCGCAGCCCTGACACCGGCACGTTTGACGTCTGCATCCGCTTCAGCGCCTCACGGCCCAGCACAGACCTGGGGGGACACGGGGGGTCCAACGTCCATGAGGGGCCCTCCAAAGCCATAGGGACCCGCAGGAGGAACCCCGGCATCCAGGGAACTCCTCACGTCTACACCAACCCTCCCCAAGTCAATAGGGACCCGCAAATACATGGGCTCCCCCAAGTCCATAGGGAACCTCTCAAATACTTAGCACCCCTCTAAAATCCATAGGGACACCCCCAAGTCCATGTGGACTCCCAGGAGCAACCCTGACACTCCGGGAGACCCCAGGTGCACAGGAACACCCCCTGTGACCCCGAGTCCTTAGGGACTCCTCCTCTGAATCCATGGGGGGCACCTCAGCTCCACAGACAGGTTTCCCCCAAATTTCACCAAATTCCCTCCAATTTCTCCAAATTACCTCTAAATTCCCCCTAAATTTCCCCAAACTCCCCCAGATTTTTTCAAATTTCCCCTAAATCTCCCCCAATTTCCCCCTAAATTTTCCCAAATTCCCACCAAGTTCCTCCAAATTTCCCCAAATTCCACCCAAATTCCTCCAAATTTCTTCAAGTTTCCCCAAATTCCCCCCCCCCCCCGAATCCGAATCCGGGCGGAGGAGGCCGACGAGGAAGGCGACGGAGCGGGGGAGGGGCGCCTCGTGCAGCACCCTGGGGGCGGGCGGGGGAGGAGGGGAGGGGGTAGGAGACCCCCCCTTTTTCATCAAAATTCAACATTTCGACTCAAAATTCAACATTTGGAGCCAAAGCTCGAAATTTCTACCCCAAAATTCCAAAGTTTTAACCAAAATCTACAGTTTTGACCAAAAGTTTACGATTTCTACCCAAAATTTAGGATTTCCACCCAAAATTTACGAGTTCAACCCAAAATTTGCATTTTTCACCCCAAATTTGCAATTTCAACCCAAAATTTGTAATTTCAATTCCAAATTTTCTATTTCAGCACAAAAATTGCAATTTTCACTCAAAATTTAAAATTTCAACCTAAAACTTGCAATTTTCACTCAGCATCTCAAATTCTAAACCAAAATTTGCAATTTCAACACAAAAATTTCGATTTGAACCCAAAAATTGCAATTTCAAACCAAAATTTGCCATTTCAACCCAAAAATCTACAATTTCAACCCCAAAAATGCAATTTCTACTCTGAATTTCTTCCCAAATCCCCATTTTTTCCCCAAATCCCATTTTTTGCTCCAAATCCCTTTTTCCCGAAATTCCTATTTTTCCCCCAAATCCCCACTTTTCTCCCCAAATCCCCACTTTTTCCCCCAAATCCCCATTTTTCCCCCAAATCCCCATTTTTCCCCCAAATCCTCACTTTTCTCCCCAGATTCACAGTTTTTGCCCCACTTCCCGATTTTTCTCCCCAAATCCCCAATTCTTTGCCCCCAAATCCACATTTTTCCCCAAATTCCCAATTTTTCCCCCAAATCCCAATACTCTCCCCAAACTCCTTTTTCCCCCAAATTCCCAGTTTTCTCCCTAATCCCCATTTTCCCCCAAATCCCAATTTTTCTCTCCAAATCTCCAATTTTTTCCCCAAATCCCCATTTTTCTCCCCAAAATCTCAACTTTTTGACCTAAATCCCCATTTTTCTCCCCAAATTCTCGTTTTTCCCCCGTAAAATTCACCCAAATTGCCGCTTTTTTACCAAAATCTGTGATTTTTGTCCCGGTTTCCCCTCCGAGCCCACCCCTCGGCCCCTCCCCCTGCCTGTTAAGCCCCACCCCCCTCTCACCTGATTGGCTGCAGCCCCCCAGGGCCGAAGCTCCACACCCGCCCATCCCCCAGGAGCAACAGCGCAGGAGGGGGAGGGGCCAAGGGGCGGGGTATCCACAGCACCGGGAAGGGGAGGAGCCCCAGCGTCCCCAGGGGGCGGAGCCTGTGCAGAGACAGAGGGACTGGGATGAACTGGGAGGGGCTGGGATGGATCCTTTTTGGGGGGAGGGTGGGCGGGGCACTCACGGTCATGGCCGACGTCAGGGAAGGTGAGGAGCGCGGGGCGGCCTGGGCGCAGCTCCCCCTGCGCCGTCACCAGCGCCGCCCAGAAGGACGTCCCCACCAGCGTCGCCTGCGCCCAGGGGCAGCGCCGAGAGGGTCACCCAACAGGGCACAATCGCCACCCAAAATTCCCAATTTCAACCCAAAATGGCACAATTTCCACCCAAATTTTCTGACTTCCACCCAAAACGTCACAATTTCCACTCAAAATTCCCCATTTTCACCCCAAATTCCTGATTTCCACCCAAAATGCACAATTTTGGCCCAAAATTCCCCAATTCCACCCTGAATTCCCCAATTTTCACCCAAAATCCCCAATTGTGACCAAAAATTCCCAAATTTCCACCCAAAATGCCCAAATTCAACCCAAAATGTCACTATTTCCACCCCATATTTCACATTTTCCACCAAAAATGCCCAATTCTGACCGGAAATTCCCAATTTACACCCAAAATTTCACAATTTCGACCCAAAATTCCCAATTTACACCCCAACTTCCCCAATTTTCACCCAAAATCCCCATTTTTGACCCAAAATTCCCAGATTTCAACCCCAAATTCCCAAATTTTGCCCCAAATTGAACCAAGTTTGACCCCCAAATCCCATTTGACGCCAAAATTCCCCAATTTGCCCCCAGTTTTCCCAAAATTGCCCTTTTTTGCCCCAATTTCCCCTTCCGCCTCCCCCAGCCTCACCTTGCTGGGTGGGGGAGGGGCAGCCTCGTGCAGCTCCATCTGGGGGGGGAGGGGACCCGAGGGGGGAAATTTGGGGCAAAACGGGGAATTTTAGGGAAAAACAGGGAAAATTGGGGAAAAAAATAGAAAATTTAGAGAAAGCGAAGGATTTTGAGGGGCTGGGACCCCCAGCTATGGGGCAGGGACCCAATCTATGGGGCTGGGACCCCCATCTGTGGGGCAGGGACACCGATCTCTGGGGCAGGGACCCTCATCTGTGGGGCAGGGACCCAATCTATGGGGCTGGGACCCCAATCTATGGAGCGGGGACCCAATCTATGGGGCAGGACCCCATGTGTGGGGCAGCATCGCACCTGCAACAGGAACTGCGGCTCCCGCGGCGTCAACCGCCTGCCCCAGCTCCACGCCGCCGCCGCGAGTGCCGGCTGAAGGGGGGGGGTGAGGGGTGGGTGTTGTGTTCAGTCAGGCACCTCACGGCCAATCAGAGAGGCGGCAGCTTCCTGCCTCCCGCGGGCCACGCCCAATCGTGGCGTCGCAGCCAATCAGCGCCTTCCACCCTTCCCGCCCCTCGCCAGCCACGCACCCTCCCGCCGTCCGTCAATCAACGCCCCCCCCTCCTCTTCCCGCCCTTTCCATCGCGGGCGGCTCTGCGGGCGGGAGAAAAATGGCGCCTCTGGGAGCCGGGGCAGCCGCCGCCCTTGGGGCTGCCTTCAGCTCGCGCCTCCACACCAAGGTGAGCGGATCCTCACGCGCCCCCCGAGTGGGCCGTGACCCCCCGCACCCCCAAACTCCCCTCTACCCGCCCCCGCCCCACACAAATCCCTCTCCCCCCCAGACAGACCCCTCCTGCGAGAAATAAAGATCAATTTGCTGCTTAAACCGAAGGATCCCAGGAGAAAGCGGCCCCGCTGTTCCAGGCACAAATCCTCCTGTCCAAGACAGAACGAGGCGCGGCCTTATCTCAAGGTTGCGGTGTGGTCTGTCAGTGAAATCCTGTGTCACCATAACGACCTTTGCCTTGGCTTTATCTCGTTAACATTAACAGATGTTGTCACCTTGTTTGTGTCACTGCCGAACCCAACAAGGGGGACTTCAAGAAGGGGATAAAAGGCTGCCTGAGTCACCCAAACTTTTGGGAGCCTGGGTGAGGCTGCGCCTTCCCGGCCGCCCAGCGCTGCCTTTGCTTTCCTGTCTGAAACAAACTTTTAGCGAACCATTGGAGACTTTATTTGTCTTAATTGAACTGTAACACCCCCCACCCCTCACACACCCCCCATCCCTCTGCCCCCTGTGCCCCCCTCAGTGTCCCTGTGCCCCCATCCCTGTGCCCGCCCTGTGCCCCCCCAGTGTCCCTATCCCCCCCAGTGTCCCTGTGGCCCCCCATCCCTCTGCCCCCTGTCCCTGTAGCCCTCAAGTATCCCTGTGCCACCCCCAGTGTCCATGTGCCCCCTGTGCCCCCCCAAGTGTCCCTGTGCCCCCCCAGTATCCCTCTGCGCCCTGTGCCCCCCCATCCCTCTGCCCCCTGTGTCACCCTCAGTGTCCCTGTGCCCCCCCAGTGTCCCTGTGCCCCCCATACCTCTGCCCCCTGTGCCCCCCCAGTATCCCTGAGCCACCCTCAGTGTCCTTGTGCTCCCTGTGCCCCCCCACTGTCCCTGTGCCACCCCCAGTGTCCCTCTGCCCCCTGTGCTCCCCCTAGTGTCCCTGTGCCCCCGCATCCCTCTGCCCCTGTGCCCCCCCCGTGTCCCTGTGCCCCCCACTGTCCCTGTGCCCCCCCGGTGTCCCTGTGCCCCCCCAGTGTCCCTCTGCCCCCTGTGCCCCCCTATCCCTCTGCCCCCTGGGGGGTTCCCAAACCAGAGGTGGGGGAAGGGGCCTGAGGGGGGGTCCTTGTGCCCCTCCTGACACCCCCCCCCGCAGATTTTGAGGGGCCCTGGGTGGCAGCCTGGGCCTCCTGGTGCTTAAGTGCATCGGCTTCTTCGGGGGGGGCTTCATGTTCCACCCCGGGCAGGGGCTGCTCTGTATCCCGGGGGGGCCCAAATCGGGGGGGGCTGCAAGGGGGGGGGGGGTGATTTTGGGGGGGGTCCCTTGGCGAGGGGCTCTGGGTTTTGGGGGGATGTGGGGGAGTCCCTTCTTTTTGAGGGGCTCTGGGTGTTGGGGGGGGTCCCTCCTGCCTTTGGGGGGACTCTGGGAATCGGGGGGCTGTGGAAGGAGGGGTGTCCCCCATTTTTTGGAGTGCTTCCCCTTAACCCCCCCCCAGCGCTGGGGACGCACGGGGGGGCCGCGCTGGCTTTGATCTTGGTGTCCCTCGAGGCCTGGGACCTCGGTGCCTTCTGGCTCCTCTTCGGCCTCTGCAGGTGGGTCGGGGGGGGCATTTTGGGGGTGCCCGCTCTCCCTGCACCCCCCCCCCACTGACCTCCCCCCCCGCCTTGTGTGTGCCCCCCCCAGCGTCCCCCCCGCCCTGGCAGAGCTGCTGCTGCCCCTGCTGTGCTGCGCGAGGGGAGCGCTCTGAGCCCCCCAAACCTGCGGGGGGGGGGGGGGGGGGGGGGGAGCGTCCCGCAGTAAAGGCTTCGGCGCGGGACCGCTTTGGCCACGCCCCTTTATGCAAATGAGCGACGCGCGGGTCTCGCCGGGAGCGCGGAGCGGGGTTGGAGGGGGGCGGGGACGGCGATGGCGATGGGGAGGGTGTTGCGGGGTGCGGGGCGGGGGGTGCGGAGGGGCGGCACTTCGCGCGGGGCAAGGCGGGTGTGTTAGGCGGGGGTTGGGGGGAGTCGCCGTGCCGTGGGCAGGGGTGTGTCGGGGTGCCCATCCCTGCGGGCGGCGCTGATGTTGTCAATGCAGTCGATGTTGTTGTTTGCGGTGGTTGTGAGCGGTGTGTTGTGGGCGGGGTGATCGCAGTGCGAGGGCCCGGGCGGTTCAACGCCCGCAGCCTCGCCCGCTGTGTTTGCACCTCATGGGGGGGTGGGCGACGGGGGACCCCGGTAACCCCAGGGAGCGTGAGAGGGCGGTCCTGTCCCTCCGCCAGTGAGTGTGTAAAGGCTCTGAATATGCAAAGAGGGTCCTGCTGCCTCCCAGTGAGTGTGTCAGGGGGTCCCGATCCCCCCCAGTGAGTGTGCAAAGCCGGTCCTGTGCCCCCCCCAGTGAGTGCGCCACAGGGGTCCTGCCAACCCATGCTGGGTGTGCTAAGCCACCCCGTTTTTTCGGAGTTGGGGGAGGGGGCACATGGGACACTATTTTTTTGGGGGGAGGGGACATTTGGGACCCTTTTTTGGGGGGGAGGGGTCACTTTGGGACCGTTTTGGGGGGGGGGAAGGGACCTGTGGGACCCTTTTTTGGGGGGGAGGGGGGGTCACTTTGGGACCCTTATTTAGGGGGGGAGGGGGTCCTCCCAGTGCTCCCAGTGCCTCCAGTGTCCTCCCAGTACCCCCAATGCCTCCAGTGCCCCCCAGTGCTCCCGGTGCCCCCCCGGTGCCCCCAGTGCCCCCACTGCTCCCGGTGCCCCCGGTGCCCGGATGGAGCTGCCAGGACCTGGCGCTGCGGCGGGGGCGGAGCTGGAGGACGGGAGGGGGTGGGGCCTGCGGGGGGGCAGCACGGTGGGAGGGGCCAACACCAGCCGAGACGCAGGCGGAGGGGTTCACGGGGGCTCTGGGGGTCCCGGAGGGTTTCTGGGGGTCAAAGGGGGTGGGGGGTGGGGGGGTCTTAGAGGTCACGGGGGGGGTTGGGGGGTCTTGGAGGGGTCAAAGGGGGGGGTTGGGGGTCACGGGGGGGGTTGGGGTATCCTGGAGGGGTCAAAGGGGGGGTTTGGGGGTCACAGGGGGAGTTGGGGGGGTTTTGGGGTCACAGGGGCTCTGGGGGTCCCGCATGGTTTTGGGGGGTCAAAGGGGGGGGTTGGGGGGAAGGGGGGTTTGGAGGGGTCAAATGGGGGGTTGGAGGGTGTCTTAGAGGTCACGACGGGGTCTTGGGGGTCATGGAAGGTTTGGGGGGGCCTTGGGGTCACGAGGGGGTTTGGAGGGGTCAAACGAGTGTTTGGGGGGGTTGGGGGCTTTGGGGGGGTCTTGGGGGTTACAGAGGGGTTTGGGGGGGTCTTAGAGGTCACGGGGGACTTGGAGGGGTCAAGGGGGGGTTGGGGGAGGTCAAAGGGGTCACAGAAAGGATTTGGGGGGTCTTGGGGGTCACGGGGGCGTTTGGGGGGGTCAAATGGGGAGTTGGGGGGTCTTAGAGGTCACGGGGGGGGGTTGGGGGGGAGGTTTGGAGGGGTCTTGGGAGTCCCGGAGGGTTTGGGGGGGTCAAATGGGGGACTTGGTGGGGGTTAAAGGGGGGGGTTGGGGGGGGTCTTGGGGGTCACAGAGGGTTTGGGGGGATTAAAGGGGGGGGTTGGGGGATCCTGGAGGTCACAGCCCCCCCAAGCCTCCTGAGGAGGAGGCTGCCCGGAGCGGAGCTGCGGCCTGGGAGAAGTTGTGCGCCCCGTGCCAGGGCTGCCCGGAGCGGAGCTGCAGCTTAAAGTGCCGGCACCGGCGGAGCTCGGGTACGGGACTCGATCCGTGTGAACAACTGAATGGCACTCGGTGTTGACTTTGTTCTGTTCTGTGCACACCTACACTGAGAGCAAAGACCTGTTATCTGCTCTGCACCATCTCACAATCTCTGATTGAAATCACTGAGCACACTTTGGGTGGTTGGGTTGGGGTTTTTTTCATGCAGACTAAGCCAGCAGAATATCATAAACCAGGCAAACAGGGAGGTAAGCTTGTTCCAGAAGTATTTTTCCCTAAGAATGCCAATGGCTTTGGAAGAGATTTTTATTTGATTATGAAGTCATTTTCTTTGAGCACACTCGGGGAGAAGGTAAGTGTGCTTCCTCAACCTGCGGGGAATATAGCTTGAATCGTGTGTATAGGATTTGGATAAATCTTGAGAGTCCTCCACATTGAACGATACTTTTGCATCGGAGGGGTGTGTTTTGTTTAGCCTGCGTCTGTGCCAGATTCCGAGGTCTACCTGCTCGGAGCGCTTCTGCGCCTGAGAGTGCTTTTCTTGCTCTTTCTCCTCCAAAAAGCCAAAGGTGCTTTCTTACACGGGCAGGATCAAAGCCTTCCATGGTATTTCCCTCTGAGTTAGCCTAATTGGCAGTGCTGCTGCTGCCTTTTGGGAAATGCACTGCCTTGTAAAGCTGCAGACCAGAAAGAGACACCTTAATTTGGAACAAGCTGTAAAGTTCAGTCTTCCCTTATGTAGAAAACTAATACTGAATTCTGACGCCAGCTCTGTGGCTTTTCATAGATGTCGAAACTCAATTGACTTTTGAAAATGCTGGCTAAGAGATCTGTGATCTATTTGGCAGTTTCAGTAGCCTCCTGATGAGTATTACAATTGCTTACCAATAGCATCCAGGAGTTTTCTTTGGCTGTTTGGGAACAGCATCCCGGTGTGCAGGAAGTGCTTTCTCCTTCACAGAGACCTTGTCACCCTCAGAGTAGCATGCAGAGTGACCCCTCTGGCAATTCCAGGGGCGATCATACTGACATGAACTGCATATCTGAGCCTTACGCTTATTCATCTGCAGGAGCCGAATGTTTGATCTCTTTCTGTTTGAAATCGGCTGACTGCAAATCTTGGGTTCTTTTTTGGGACAGCAAGCTTTGCGCTGTTTCTCTGGTTCCAGAGCCTGAGAGGGTGGATTTTCTCTGCATGATTATGTTACAGTCCCATGCAAAATGCAGAGAAATGGTTGCTGCTGTGTGAATGCGTACAGTACCTTTAGCTGTACCGGAACTGCATCAGAAGGTAAGTGTGAGCTTTACAACGACTGAGAATTGGACAGGGAAAGCTAATAATGTCCCTTCATCTCCAAAGTTTCTCCCGTTGCTGTCAGACACGTTGGCTCTTGTAGCCACGTGGATGCGTAGTCAGTCATAGGTGTAAACTGTATTTCTTTCCAGACTTCCTCTTGCCTTTTTTTGGCTTTGCTTTTACCTTAAATAAAAGACTGGGTGTGTTTTGAAGAGATGATTCATGGAAGAAACCTCTCCTTGCATATTTTTATGGGAGCTTCAGCTTGTTCCTAAAATTGAATGGTGCCAATGTTGCCAATACTGGAGTGAAAGCTAATTTTTGATCTAAATACATTGGCCACACTGGGATGCTTTTTGTTGAGACTTCATTGCCAAAGAAATGCTGAAATCCATGCCACTTGGGATGTTCCTCGGATCAGACAGATACCAAGCCTCTTCTCACTTTCAAACAGACCGTGGACTGGATTCAACTGGCCCTCTGACCAGTACAATCCATTTTGGGAAAATATTCAGAAGATATGATTTGGGTTGTGTGTGTCGGAGTCTTTTTGGGTTTTTTTTTTCCCATCTTTTTTTTCTTCCGTGCAGAATGGAAAAATAACCAATTTTAAGTTGTTGGAAAAACTGGTTTACCTCCATCATCCTCTTGATTAACATTGCGCTCTGTAATATTGAACGCTCCCCAGAGCACTTAGGATGTGCTACTGGCTGTTTAGGGATTTCAGTGGGACAGTTGCAGTTTGACAGAAGACAGTTCTGTCTTAGGGATGTCAACGAGAGTGGCAGGATTTAGCCAGCTGACTCCGTGGACCAATAACAGTGTTGGCAGGCTTAGCCCTCCTGTTTGACTCTCATGCCTTGTTCTGCATCATGCAAGGCAATTACCAGCTTTCTTTACTGATCTGGTAAGGCTGTGTGTGCAGCTGTCTGTGCGCTGTAAACCAGTCAAGATGGGAATTTCTGAAAACCGGAGTGATCAGGTTCCAAACGGTGGCATCAAATGACACTTTTCAACTTTTCCAAAATCTCTTGTTTGATAATCAAGAGAGTAAGTGAGGCCACCTTTGCTGCATCAGGTCTGTCAGAAAGGTGGCTGCAGCTGCATCAGGGTAGGCAGAAGTACACCCATCTGCTGAGGTAATCGTGCATGGTGTTGCCTGGATGCCTGTGGCTATATGGCTTGGAGCAGGGGTTTGTTATGCTGGCTACGGGGAAGGGCGAGGAACACATCCTGGAATATTGATGTAGAAATACGTATCTGTTCACTTATTGAACTTGGTGGCAACCATGGAGTTATTTTTTTCCTCATCCGTTTCTCTTTGGCTTTCTTGGTTCTTTATGGCAGGAGAGCAAGGAGAGCACGGGGACGAGCAGACTTCTGCACCGTCTGATGCAGCCATTTTCCATGGGCAGCTGAGGAACCACCTGAAGGACAAAGGGAGCAATCAGAAGTTGCCAGAACCCAGGTGAAAGCTCAGAGGGTCTTAGCAATGCTTTAGAAGCTGATATAAGGAGCGGGAACCAAAACTGCACAGCAGGAATGGGAACAAAGCTCTGGCACGCTCCTGCTGCCAAAACCAATGTGGGACAAACAGCCAGTGAGGCCCCCAAGGCTGCAAGTTGCAAACCAGCAGAGCCACCCTCTCTTTGTTTCCTCCGGCTGCAAAGACGAGTCCTGATTTTTCCGGTATTTCCTTACCGTCTGAGTAACAGGTGAGGTAGCACCTGCAGTAGTGTTGGAGCTACGCTTTCTCTGCTCCTCTGCCTTCACAGAGCTGGCTCTCATTCCTCTCTGAAAGCGAAGGAGCGAGAAATGATCAGAGCCTGTGAGCCACTGGCGATGTTAATGCTGCCTCCTATGCTGTGAGCATAGAGCAAAAAAAGAGGTTGGAGGCAAGTTGGGAGAAGCCTCATCCGCAGAGTACAGCAGCCGTGGGAGCAGTCGTGCACTCCTTTAGTGCTGAGGTTCTGGAGGAAGACCAGGGATCTCAAGGTAACGTGGAGTTCTTTTTCTCCCCGTGCTTATAGGTGGCGTAGCCTGGAAGTCATCTGTTTTCCACGTTCTTGTTCCTGACTGAGGTTATGGTGGTTTGTTGGTTGTCAGTATCCCAGGCGTGAAAGGGGACCTCCTGGTAGGATGCAGCTTGTGCCTCCTGGATGTCCTGTCTAAGAGTGGAAGCATGATGATAACCAAGAGTTTGAATGTTCTATTTTAGACCCTGACTGCTGTCCTGGAGGTAATAAATTGGTATTTCCCTTCAAGTGAGCTGAGCACGCCTGGTATGTTTCTGTTATAGTTATTTCTGCTTTTGGCTTGTTCTGTGAAGAAAAATCTAGGGAAGGGAGGGGTGTGTATAGTGCAGAAAAAGTAGGAGACCTATTGGCTGGAATGCTGCCAGACTACTGTTAAATATTAGCCATCTCTAAAGAATTACTCTAAAGGAGTAATCCTTCTGTTTTATCTGATAACTGCCCAAATGGCTACTGAAATAGCCTGTGGAAGTGTCAAAAGAGCAGTTAAAAACAATGTACCCTGTAGAGCAGAGATGGCCGTGGGTGGTTGTAACTCCTGTGAGTGTCAGAACTGACTTGAGCAGGTAGGTGCTAGATGCCCTTAGCTGCTTCTGACAGACTTACACTGCGTCTGACGCGAGGGGAGCTTGGAGAATTTGACTGCCCCTGTGCTCTTGCGTGAGGAGTCATTGTTTTCATTCACAAGGCAAAGCAGAAGATAATAAGGGTGGGCCACTGCTTCTGGTTTGGCAGTGTTATTTTAATCTACAATGCAACACGGATGTTCTTCACTGACTAATGAACGAGCCCACGCGGCCCTACGTGGAGGGCAGCGGTCCATAGAGACTACTGCGGAATTGCTCTTGGGATACCAGTTCCCTTTGCTGCATCAAAAGGAGATCAGGCCATATTGCACCCGGCTTTAGGAATGGCTGTGGTTGTCACTAGGGCAGTATGCAAATCTAAATGGGACAATGCAGTTGGTCCATTAAGTGCTGCTTCTGTTTGCTACGGTATCAGCAGGTAGAAGAAGCGGTGGCGTGGAGTAAACCCCTTCCTAAAAGGTTTGTGTTGTAAGTTATAATCCTCTAGTCCCATGAGTAGCCTTATGACCATGGGGCGCAGAAGGAAAACCTTGCAGTGTTTTTCCTTTATATTTCATTTTCATCTTCAGATCTTGGTACTCCTGTGTGGGAAAAGGAGATGAAAACCACGTGTGTTTAAGCAGAAGGACAGAGTGACCTGAGTTGGAAGGGACCCACGAGGATCATCAGGTCCAGCTCCTATCCCTGCATAGGGCAACCACAACGCTCACACCGCGTGTCTGAGGGCACTGTCCAAATGCTTCTTGACTATTGCCAGGCTTGGTGCTGTGCTTGTTTCCCTGGGGAGCTGTTCCAGCACCCTCTGGGTGAAGAACCTTTTCCTACTATCGAACTGAAACCTCCCTGGCACGTCTTGCTGCCATTCCCTCAGGTCCTATAATTGGTCACCAGTGAGAAGAGATCAGCGCCTGCTCCTCTTCCTTCCCTTGTGAGGAAGCAGCAAACTGTGATGAGGTCCTCCCTTGGTCTCCTCCAGGCTGAGCAAACCAAGGGACTCGAGCCACTCCTCCTGATTTCCCCTCCGGACCCTTCACCAGCTTTGTGGTGCCCTCTGGACACTCTAAACCTTTCATACTACAAGCATCTCGTCACGACGACACTCAGCAATGCTTATCACAGCTGGTGATTATTATTTTTTAAGCGAAATCAGGAAAGAAGTGGCAAGAAGAACTCACCAAGTGAGTTGTTTCTGCCGTTTGTTTTTGTTAGTCATTTCTTATCTTCTTTTGCCCACTCTTGCAAGCCCTGAGATGGCTCCAGGTTGAGGGAAAAAGAGACCCCGGGAGCTCTATGGGGTGCTGGACACAAGGCAGTCCTGGTGTCCCGGAGGCTGTCCCTGCCCTTGGCCCAAATGCCTTCCTGCAAAAGATGCTGGGTGGAGGGGCAGGGGGCGGGGCTTGGCATGGGGGGGCCACCCCCCCCCCATGTCACGGGGCCATCACCCGGCAACGCAGCAGTCACAAAGCCCCGGGGTAGGGGACAGGGAGCGACCTGTGCTGCACTGCCAGAGCTGTGCCGGCAGGCAGCCTGCAGACGTCGGAGAGGAAGTCCTGAAGGAGCTGGTGGATTTACTGGGTGGGAGCTGATGGAGGAAGAGCAGAGCCTGGGCGAGGCTGCTGCAAAGGAGAAGAAGCACCAACGCCTGGAGGTGTGTGAGGCCTTTTCGGCGGGACAGCAGCCACCAGATGAAGGGAACACTAGCGAGTGTCCCCGGGGGTTTTTGCCTCCTCTGCAGCACTGAGCTCGCTCCTCGCAAGGGCTCCTTTGGGCCATTTTGGCGAGGTGCCTGCTGCTCGTGCTGCATGAAGGAGGCCCTTGTGCCCCGCATGCGGGGGGAGGAAGCTTTCTTAAACGCCCCAGGTGGGCTCCAAGGGAGCCCCCTGCGGATTCTTTTACTGTCGTGGTGGTCTTCTGGCACCGTTCATCCTCACCTACGGCTCTGGTTACACCTTGGCTTTTTTCTGGGCTGGGGCTGCTGACCTCACCCCTCTCACGCACCAGGAAAAGAGTTTGTGTCTGGCCACATCAAGTCCCCACTCGTCCTCACTGTGGGCCCTCCTGGGCGTTAGCTCTGGCCTAGAGAGGGGACGGCTGAGAGGGGTGGTCTCTGGGCTGCAGGGCTGGTTTGTGCCACGGCCTCAGAGAAGAGTAACAGCACCGGGTTTGTCCCTCGCAGCCAAGTGGCAGATGAGGCACCAGGGATGCCCAGCAACTGTGCCCAGTGCGAGGACACCAAGGGCAGGGACAGTCCCTTGGGTACAAGGACTGCCTTGGGGCCATTATCCCAAATGCCTTCCTGCACAGGATGCTGGGTGGAGGGGCAGGGGGTGGGCTTGGCATGGGGGGGCCACCCCCCCCCCCCCCCCATGTCACGGGGCCATCACCCGGCAACGCAGCAGTCACAAAGCCCCGGGGTAGGGGACAGGGGGCGACCTGTGCTGCACTGCCAGAGCTGTGCCGGCAGGCAGCCTGCAGACGTCGGAGAGGAAGTCCTGAAGGAGCTGGTGGATTTACTGGGTGGGAGCTGATGGAGGAAGAGCAGAGCCTGGGCGAGGCTGCTGCAAAGGAGAAGAAGCACCAACGGCTGGAGGTGTGTGAGGCCTTTTCGGCGGGACAGCAGCCACCAGATGAAGGGAACACCCTCTTGAGGAGCACTGCAGAGCTTGCCATGCTCTTGCCCTGTGGAGCCAGTGGCAGCAGCCGTAAGAAATGGGATGTAGAGATGTTGTCAGGGGTCCCAGTGCTTTGAAGCACCTACTGATGTCCCACCAGGCGCGGGATGGATTCTTGCCCTCAAGGCCGAGCAGGATGGGGTCTTTTTCCCACTCTTGGCAGCCTGTGAGCTGGCTCCACGTTGATGGAGAATAGTGCTTGGGCATCTCCTGGGAGGCGTGACCAGCCTGTGGGAGGAGGACGCGGGTGTTGCTCCCATGCTCAGGGAATAGCCGATCGCCAGCTCTGGGGTCAGGAAGGAAGTTTTGCCCCGGGGTGGATTGGCAGTGGTCCCCGGGGGTTTTTTTGCCTTTCTCTGCAGCAGTGAGCATGACCACTTGTCAGGGCTCCTCTGGGCCATGTTGCCTGGGTCACTGCCTGCTGCTCATGCAACACGAAGATTGGCCTGTCGTGACCCCTATCTGGGGGGAGGAAGGCCTTTTTTCCCCGCGGTGAGCTAGCGAGTGTCCCCGGGGTTTTTTGCCCCCTCTGCAGCACTGAGCACGCTCCTCGCAAGGGCTCCTTTGGGCCATTTTGGCGAGGTGCCTGCTGTTCGTGCTCCACGACGGTGGCCCTCGTGCCTCGCATGCGGGGGGAGGAAGCTTTCTTAAACGCCCCAGGTGTGCTCCAAGGGAGCCCCCTGCGGCTTGTTTCTTCTCCTCTGTAGCACTGAGCACAGCCCTTGGTAGGGCTTTTCCGGGCGCTTTCAGCTGGCTTCTTGCCTGCTGCTCTTGCAGCTCCAGGGCACCGCTTGTGCCCTGGCTCTCTTGCCCGTTGCAGGTTTGCAGTGGGAGTGAGCTTTGCTCTTCCCTTGGTTCCATTTCCCCGGGGCTTCTTGCTTGTGCAAACCAGCCTGTGCTTGGAAGGGCTCCGGGCTTGCTGCACCATCAGGAGCTGCCACCTTCCAGCTCTCCCTGCGCTCAATACAGGTGCAGGGCAGGCACGAGGGCGCTTTTCATGTGTCACTGGCCAAGAAGCACAGCGGTGGAGCAAGTTTTGGAAGGCAAAGGCTGTGCTTGTCATCAATACGTGTCACACGTTGGAAAATGCCCCACGGTACCACACACCTTCTCTTCTTCTTCCTCTTTTGTGTGTGACCGGTCCTGATCCTCATTGCTCTTCACTAAATCTCTGCAGAATTCATTTCAAAAATCACCAGGAACGTTTCTTCACACTCTTGGAGAGTAAAGCAAATCCCCCCAGACAACAGTGCCACCAACTGCATCACACTGACTCACCGGGCTTTCATTTCTTGTTGCTTATCCAGTATCTGGCCTGATTTGGCACTTTCTCCCCTGACATTTCCGGAAGGGAAGCTCAGTTAATGCCAGCTGCAGATGTTTTCTTCCCTAGGAGGCAGACATGCATTTTGGAAGGGACTGGACTGACACCACCAGCTTCACGTTGGCAGCCCATCCATTGCTCAGCCGGGCAGCGGAGGGCTGGATCTACTGGTTGTGGCTGCGTGGAGCTGCACTCCGGCAGGCTCCGGATGGGTGAGAGCCCTCTTAATACATTTCTCAGGCTCCGCCCTGCAGACTTTGCTGTCATCTAATGTGGGAAACAGTGAGGTTCCTGGTCAGCTCTTTTGAATTCAGATTGCAGAAGAATGTTGCTCAAGAAATGTGTGTTTCCTTGTCCACGTGATCTTCTGGATTTCATGGCATCCACGTGGCTTTTTCCGGCTCTGTTTCATGGTAGAGTTCTGTGGGCCCCATCCTCCTGAGCAGCTGAAGCTCTGATGGAAGAGGCATCTCCTTTGTCAGTAAACCCCATGTGAAGAACTGCAGGGCTGAAATAGGTGAAAAGATGTCAGGTGGAGCACTGTGAGATTCTGCTGCAGCTCGGCAACATCAGAGTAGGCACCTGTTCCTGGAGGAATGAGCAGATCGCAGGGTGACTGTGAGACGTGCATGTGCATTTGCCATCTGTAAGTGCTGCAATAATGAGAGACCCTGTAGTTTTTCCTGTTGATGCTAGAGATCTTTTCAAGGTCCCGCCTTCTGCTGCGCTTTTGGATGATGGACTGGACGAGGCAGCTCCACAACCTTTGGTGCCTGATGTCGAGATGAAAGCAGCCGCTGAATTGGAGGACGAGGCGTCCAACCTCCGTAGAGATGCAGAGGCTTTACGGAGAGCTAGTGCGGTACAGCAGTCACAGCTGGAGCACCTAGCAGGGCAGGTGAAAGCAGCTTTGGCTGAACAGACTTCAGCTTTAAAGGATATCTATGGTAAGTATGCAGCGGGTCTTGAGTTACCTTCAACAGCAGCCACGCAAACGCCGGACCCAGGACAGCGATGGCAAGGTATCATTCGCGATGCAGTAATAGACGGGGAGTTTATAGGACCTTTAAAAGCATATCCTGTGGAAGCCTATCCGGTGCAAACTGTACCTGATCCCCAAGGACGCGAAATGCGCCAGTGGCGGCCTTTGGATTGGAAATTGTTAAGAGAATTACAAAAGGCTGTAATGGAATAGGGACTGACTAATTGATATGTGCAAAATCTGGTTGATGTTATTTTTTCACAAAATGTATTAACTCCTTTTGATAGTGAGGCTCTCGTTTCATGGATTTTAACCCCAACTCAGAAATTGATTTTTAAAGATGATTGGAGGAAACGGGTGGATCTTGCAGCTATTAGAAATTTGGATCTTGGGGATGATGATCCTTTGTGTACGGCAACAGTTGACATGATGTTAGGACAAGGAGCTTTTGCCAACCCTCATGCGCAAGCTAGGTTGCATGCACGAATTTTGCAACAGACACAGGGTCTGGCAGCCGCTGCTTTCAAAGCATTGCCTGAGATCGGAAAGCCTATTCCCTCTTATACGAAGATTGTGCAAGGCCCCCAAGAGCCATTTACCACCTATATCGATCGTTTACGTGCCGCTATAGAAAAATCTCCTAATCTGTCAAAAGATGCAATGAGCATCTAATGAGCAAATACAAGTTGTAGATTCAAATGTTAAGGGACCCATAGGAGACGGTCTTAGTGCTTTGTTAATTGGACGATCTTCTGTGTCAAAACAGGGAATCTTTGTATTACCAGGATTGATTGATGCTGATTATACTGGAACTCTAAAGATAATGCTCAAAGCATTTTTTCCGCCAATTACTATAGCTAAAGGAGCGAAAGTGGCTCAGTTAATACCTTTTAAAAGTTCCATACGTTATTCGGAATGAAAGCCCCGCAAAGGGGGAGGATTTGGTTCTCCAGGTGATCCTCATGTTTATTTTTCTATTCCTGTCACGGAAAAGAAAATGACTAGATGGGTGTGTTTTGAAGGCCCTTTGAACATTACGTTCCATTATGCAGCATTAATTGACACTGGTGCAGATGTGAGCATTGTTCCCGAACCTATTTGGCCATCGTTGTGCGAAACAGATGAGCTTGCTGGTCATGTCCAAGGTATTGGGGGAAAACAGTCCACCAAGGTGAGCCGTGATTTTATCACGATTTCTGATCAAACTGAGAAACACTTGGTCGCTCAAATCCAACCCTGTATTCTCAAAACTCCGATCCTATTGCTGGGTTGAGACTATTTGACCCAATGGGGGGTTTTGTTGACTACCCCGCCTCTTTTGTAGTGGCCACCGATGTGGGACAGGGCCCACCAGTAATTCAGTTACCATGGACTGTAACTGAACCAATATGGGTAAATCAGTGGCCGCTGCCAAAAGATAAACTGTCCCGTTTAAATGAGTTGGTGGATGAACAATTTCGCTTGGGACATTTAGAAATTTCTTTTAGTCCCTGGAATACGCCTGTTTTTGTTATTCCAGAGAAATCAGGAAAGTGGCGGTTGTTACGAGATTTGCGAGCTGTGACCGATGTAATGCAGTCTACGGGAGCACTGCAGCCTGGGATGCCTACTCCTACAATGATCCCACAGGGCTGGCAAGTTTTAATAATTGATTTGAAAGGCTGTTTCTTTACCGTACCTTTGCATAGGTCTGATTGAGAAAAATTTGCCTTTTCTGTGGCATCTCTTAACAAACAAGAACCTAATAAACGTTACCAGTGGACTGTTCTCCCTCAAGGTATGAAAAATTCCCCTACCAGATGTCAGTTTTATGTTTCTTGGGCTTTAAATCCCTTACGTCAACGTTTTTCTATGTGGTTAATTTACCATTACATGGATGATATTTTGTGTGCTGCGCCCAATTTACCAGAAAATGTTGTTGATATTTGTGAAGCCGTTTTGTTAAATGGGAATTTACAGTGGATACGACCCTTGTGTGGTATAACTAATGAGGATATGCAACCTCTTCTTGATTTGTTAAAAGGAGGGGGAGGAGCGGAGTCCCCTCATAAATTACAGAAAGAACAACAAGCGGCTCTTAAGATTATTGAATGGAAAATTACGAATACATATGCAGGACGCTGCTTGGAAAAGGCGGCATTTTGAGCGGCAGTGATAAATCCTGATTGTCATTTGACAATGATAATATTTCAATGGATCCCTGAGCGGGTGGATCCCTTGAACATTACTGAGTGGATTTTTCCACCTTCGTCGTTTCACAATGCAATTGTCACTCGTGCAGAAGGTGTTGCATATTTGCTCTGTATGTATTAAATTGGTTAAATGTTAAGGAGGGACAGAATGTACCTCCTGTATTAAGGCATATTTCTAGTCAAGGTAAGTAGCTGGAGAAACAAGAAATGAAGCCCCCAGTATTGTGGGATGATACACATGAAAATAAATGGAAAGGACCTGTATCCTTATTAACTTGGGGAAGGGGATATGCTTGTGTTTTGACAAATGCTGGTCCACATTGGGTTCCCCCAAAATGGGTGCGACCAATGAAGCCTGGATACAAAGAGTAGCTGGTTTTGTGTTTTTTATTGCAATGACCAGTTGTTCCTACCTGCCTGTTGAAATAGCTGCGTCTCGAGATGCGGCGAATATATGGGTGGAATGGGCCCGACGCGCAGGAGTGGATGATTTTTGTTTATCTTTACAACAAGTGGGTAATCCTTTTAAAACGTGCTTGATAGGCATTCCAATGATAAATGTATCCGATTTTTCTGTTGAATGGATCGCAATTAAAGGCCCCATAAATGAAACAGTGGTAGAACAAGTGGCAGTCCAGAATTCATGGGGTCTCTTTTCAACATTAACAGCATTATTTATTAAACATTTGAAAAGACCTATGTTACCCCCCCAGCAATTGGATTATTGGGGTCTCAAAGATGAGGAGGATGTATTAGATTTAGTTCACCAAGCATCCTCAGTAATACTGTAAACATGGAAACCACTGTTACACCTCTGGATGGTAAATATTTCCATGAAACTTATTGTAATACGTCAATTTCGGATATTCCCTATGATAATACGCAATCTAAAGCATTACCACCTGGCTGTTTTTTGATTTGTGGAGACAGAGCATGGCCAGGTGTGCCTGCCCTACCATTTGGTGGCCCATGTTATATCGGTAAATTAACTTTGTTGTTACCTCAAAACCAGCATGTGGAATATCTAGTGAAATTAGCTTGGAGTAAACGTGTGAAACGTACAATAAAGGTTTTGGATGCCAATTGTAGCGATAATGTTCAGCTGTGGGGAACTTCATCTACCATACTGTCTGCTTTGTTTCTCCCACCAATAGCACTAGCCCGTACTGCCCTAGCGGTAAATGCATTGACTTGTTGGGTGGGGGAAGAAATTAATTTGACATCCCAAATTTTACATGATTTGGCTACAGGGGCTGACAGTATAAGAAAAGCAACGTTACAGAATCGAGCAGCCATCCATTGCCTTCTGTTAGCCCATGGACACGGCTGTGAAGATTTTGCTGGAATGTGTTATTTTAATCTGACAGACAAATCACAATCAATTCATGATAAGCTAAAAGAGCTTGATGAAAACATGAAGAGGTTAACTGAATGGCAGAATCCTTTAGCTGACTGGCTAGGGTCGTTGGGTATTGCTGGATGGTGGCGAGTTTTGTGAAAAGACCTTGGTATTGTGCTTGTTGTTATTGTATTAGTCTTGCTAATCTTTCCTTGTATCATGCAATGCGCTATGGGTTTATTGCAAAATATCAGCTTGTCTGTGTTTAAAAAACAAAAAGGGGGAGCTGTGGGGCCTGAGGTTTTTCGCTAAGAAAATGGCGCTGGATCTGCTGGACCTTCAAGGAAAAGAAGCCTAGAAGATTTGAAAACCTGAAGCAAACAAAGTGTGACCTTGCTCCATGGAAGAGTACCAGATGAAGACAGAGGAACTGATAAACAACCAGCTGTGTCATCTCTGGGAAACATCTGAAAAGAATAATGGACTGATTCATTAAGAATGTCCAATCGGGGCCAGCAGGACATGGCGATCCTCCATATCCTGTATTTTAATTATATAGGGATCTGAAATAGATAATGAGTGTATTCCTTAGCTAATGAGTGTATTCTTAGAAGCAATGATAATTAATCATGTTAATAACAAAGCATATAAAAGTGTAATCAGAAAGCCGAATAAACGGATGACTGTAGCATTCACATTGAATGTATTGCAGCATCTCTTCTTTGTCGGCAACACCCTGGTGAGTACTCACCTGTACCTAAGGACGTTTCTCATTCCTTGAATGAAAGAAAGGCAAATTGCATCTGGGATGAAGGCAGAGAAAGACTAAGCACTTGATTACGGGCGTGGAGGGTCAACAGAAGAAGATGATGGCGGGAAGGAGGAAAGCACAGGCTGAGGAGGGCTGCCATCCCTTTCAGGAAAGGTATCAAGGATGAAGGCCAAAGGAGGAGAAGAGCTATTGAAGTGGAAGGAAAATTACGGTAAAGAACACAAAACAGTTCAGGATTTCTTTCCAGAAGAAGCTTTCACTATAAACAGCATAGGAGCAAATGTTCCTTGGTACAAAAAACCCACCACCTCCCTTACTCTTCCAGTACTCCAAACACGAAATCCTAAAGGAAGAAGCCAATTGCCAGGATTTTAGATAAGATCTGAACATCTTCCCACCAAGAGCAGTACGCAAGTAACGCTCAGCAAGACTCTGAAAGTTTTACCCTGTGGCTGAAGTGCATTTTGCATCCCAGCGAAACACAGCCAATGGGTGCGTTTAACACGAGAGCTGCACAGCTTGGTTTCAGTGGGGCGAGGGGATATGACAGCAACCGCAGCAGTGGGCTATTTTCACAGTATGGAAGAGTCGTCCCTAGCTGTGCTTTAGGCATGGATACAAATGTTCTTGGTGTGAAAACGACCAACCTTTCCCACACCAGTGTCACTTCCTCTGACTTCTTTTTCAAAGCCTGTCTTATTGTCCTGGTGGTCTTCTGGCACCGTTCATCCTCACCTACGGCTCTGGTTACACCTTGCCTTTCTTCTGGGCTGGGGCTGCTGACCTCACCCCTCTCACGCACCAGGAAAAGAGTTTGTGTCTGGCCACATCAAGTCCCCACTCGTCCTCACTGTGGGCCCTCCTGGGCGTTAGCTCTGGCCTAGAGAGGGGACGGCTGAGAGGGGTGGTCTCTGGGCTGCAGGGCTGGTTTCTGCTGCGGCCTCAGAGAAGAGTAACAGCACCGGGTTTGTCCCTCGGACCCAAATACCCCATAGTACCACCCACTTCTTCTTTGTTTGTTTGTGGTCGGTCCACCTACCAAATGTGTTTTCTGCATCCTTTGACCTTCCTTTGCCAGATGGCAAGGCGTGCATTTTGAAGCCAAACTGAAGAAGGCATCAGCCTGCGCCTGGCTGTGCATGCGCATTGCGTTACTGCCTGTGAGCATTGGCTCCGAGACAGAGGCAGAAAAACAGTATTATAATAGATATATTGAACTTGTAGTGAGCGCAGGGAGTACCCTAGAACAGGACAGTTATGGGGGGTGATGCCTGGAGTTCTGCACAAGAAGCTCTGACCTAGGTCTGAGGGCTCCATCCAGGAGAGCAGCTCTCTGCAGTGCAGCTCCCAGGGCCATCCAGGAGAGACAGAGATGGGCACCCTTACACCATCGTTCAGGGAGGGACTGAAGGCCCCAGGCTGAGCTGAGACCCCACGTGTCCTGGCACCTTGGCAGGAGATGATCTGGGGGCTGAGGTCCCAGGAGAGACCCATCACGGCCACAGAGGCCTGTGAGCACCCTGGCAGAAGTAGACTCGCAGTGCTCATACACTTTCCTTTAGACACTGATGGTTGGCCACTTTGGAGACAAGAGTACTGGGCCAGAGGAACCTTCACTCCGAGGGAGCACTGTGGTTCTCAGGCTCTTGTGTTTTAGCATGTTTTTCCATGGGAGACAGATGAGGCATTTTGAAAAGTGGGTATAAAGAGGAAGAAAAATCCAAAGGCAATCAACAAGTATTTATCACCTCCAGTAGATTGGGAACCAGTTAGTTGCGGACAACATCCTGCTTCAGATGGAGGTCATCATCTTTGAGCCCTGCAGTTCTCAGAGTTGTGGGGGTTTGCCATTCTGTGGAACCCTGGCTCAACTGGATGAACACAGGCGGCATTCAATAACTGCACTTCACTCATGGTTTTTGCAAAATCCTGCAGACATTGCAGTTGTCTCAAGCTGATCCACAGCTCTCACCCCATCAGAAGGTACAGGCTTCCCTCTCACAGCATGACAGAGCCAATGCCTTGGCTGGGACGTGACTGCCCATTCAATCCCTTCTGCTGGTGCAGGGCTGGGAATAAACGTCATCAGAGATTTCCTCAGCATGTGCTGTTTCAGAAAGGGGCAGGGAGGAGAAAGAACAGAAATTATGTAGAAAGAATGGGAAGGGAAGAAGCATGGAAGGCAAGGCTAAAGGAAGGTGGGGTTTTTTTTTAAGATAAAATGGGGTTGGCTCATGTGAAAAGTAGGTGGCTACCTGCATTCACGTTTGGAAAAAACAAGATAAAGCAATGAGACAGCCTGTAGCTTCTCATACAGGATGGAGGATGCAAATTCTTGGCATCGCTGAAAAGTTAACCGCAATAATGTCTGAGGCAGAATGTTTTTACTGCATTTGTAGGATCATCCTTATCGTCTTATCGTCTCTGGTTTTGTGTTCTTTGCTATGCTGACCTCTAGGGAAACTTTTCTGCCACAGTTTGCCAAAGCATTTGTACAGGGAGGTGTAGTGGCTTCCAAGAGTCCCTGCCCTTCTTATTGTAGGGAGCAGATGCTTGGGGTCAAATCCAAAGCAGGCCTGCACATGAAGCTGCAGGCTGTTTGCTGCTCCCTCAGCTGCTTCAAGCACGCTTGACTGAGTCAAGATCCTATGTCCTGGTTATGGCCTGCCTAGAGTTCATTTTTCCTAGCACCTGCCCTAGTGCTCTGCTTTGGCTTTAGGATGAGAACAATGTTGATAACACAGTGATGTTTTAGTTACTGCTGAGCAGTGCTTACACTCAGTCAAGGACTTTGCGGCTTCTCATACTGCCCTGACAACAAGGAGGCTGGAGGTGCGCAAAAGCTGAGAGGGCACACAGCCAGGACAGAGGAAGGCACAAACTGTCCAAAGGACTATTGCGTACCAGGTGATGTCACCATGAACAAAAATCTGGGGGAAGCTGGCCAAAGTGTGGTGGCTGCTGCCTGGGGGACTGGCTGAGCATTCAGCATTGGTCAGTGGATGGTGAGCCATTGCCCACTTGTGCATCACTTGTTTGGTACATTCTTTTATCATTATTAATAGCCCTTCCTTTTCTGTCCTGTCAAACGGTCTTTAGATCAACCCACAAGCTTGTGGAGGGCAGCACGCAGCTTTTCATCCGTTGTTGAGACTGCTTTGGCAATGGATGAAGTTGGTAGTGAACTTTTAGCTTGACAGCTTTGGGAAGAATTAATAGATTGCTTTTCCAAAGAAGCTGGGGTGAACGATGACTGTGCAAGTGCCTCCCATCAGCAGGCAAGGAGTCTGTTTCAGAAGGGACGTTTCCTGGACTAAAAAGCCAGAAAGCTCTGCTAGGTTTGATGCTGGTTAGCAATGAAGTCCAAAGAAAGGAAATGAAAGACTGAAGGCATGGAAGGAAATTTTTGGTCATGTTGAAAAAGCTGTTTAATGAAGGAGAAGAGATGTTAAGAGACACAAGCATATTCCCTAGGAAAAACCTTGGAAGATCTTGCTCCTTTTTCTCCTGATATTCCAACTGGGAAAATTTGCTCAGAGTTGTGGGTTAGGAACACTCTTGTTACAGATACAAAAAGATGGAGATGAGTCATATTGGCTAACGATGGCCATCCTAGAGCAGTGGGTTTCTTCTTTCTCAAGTAGCCTGCCTCAGGGCCCGCCCTCAGTTTTCTGCTCTAGCAGAAGATCTGAACAGCATCCCAGAATGGCAAGTTTCATACAGAAGACAAATGTGAAAGCCAAAGTCCTAACCGTAATTAATTAGCTATGAAGGCATACAAGGGAAAAGGCTCTTCCTTTTCCCTAATTTCAAGCTCTGATTATCACAGGCAAACATCTCACTTTCACAAAAAATGAAGTCCCTTTCATAAATTGCTCAAACTCCACCCGTTGCTGGATTTCACTTTGGTTTCTCCTGCTAGCGGATGACTCCAACCCCCCATTCTTTTCATGACTAAAACCCATCCATTTCCAGGCTGTCTTTGTTGACTCTTTATAGCTGCCTGCGCTAACTCTGTCTCTTCAGCTCCTTATCCTGAGTAGGACCTGGAATGGAGTACTCTGTTGGGTAATTTGGGGCCACCTGTCATGTTCCCTCCTCCCTCCAGGTGTGATGCTTTCTCACCCTCTTCACTTACGGCATTCCACCAGCTTGAGGATGGCCTTAGTCTCTACAGGAATGAGTGTAAGCAGTGGCCTTTCTGCACCCCAGTGCCTCATGCTGTCGCTTCTAGAGACAGAAAAATGTAGAGTTAACTTTTCAGAAAAAAACCCCTCTGTTACCATTACCCATGAAACAACTCAACCTATGTCTGAAGTGCTCTTTCACCTGTATTTCCTTAACACAAATACAGAATGCACCTGCTTTAACTCCAAACTCTATTTTAAGAGAAATATAGCTGCAGAGGTGTTACAAACTTAAGGTCTGCTACTACAACAGTTTAAGCCTTGAAATTTTATCTCTAAAACCTGTTTAAAACACAGCAGTAGAACAACAAATAACTTATTACAGATAACATTAGAATCAATAGAAAATTGTTAAACAAAACACGGGCAACTGACCTGTTACTGAACATGAAATAATCTGAACACAAGACAGGTAGAAAATGTAACAGAAGAACTATTAAATATACCCAATTAAGTTTAAATGAAAGCTAAAAAATAGAGTTCATGGGGTTTGGATTCCCAAAGCGTCCATTGTGTGCCAGGTGCTGCCAAGGGAATGCAGCTAGCAGCTGCGGTACGTTCTTCTCACTCTCTTCGTTTCTTCCTGCACTGAGCACTCCTGCTTGCCAGGTGCATCTTCCCACAGACAGAGATCTAGGAAGAAAAGGCAACAGCGAGTCAGTATCAGTCTTGGCCCATGTTTCACTTGGCAGGGCACACAGCAATTGCCCTTCTATCAGGGACTAGAAAATACAGCCTGAAAGGCAGACCACAACTTGAGAATTTGAGGCCTGCTCTATAAAAGAACAGGAATTATTCTCATTTGGCAAAACTTCCAATATGAAACAACATCAAAACAAATGATAAGAAAAACACTCCCATCCTTCAAAATCCATTCTCTCTATGTGCACTAACTCCCACGGATACCAAGTGCCAAACGGCCATGACTAGAAAGCCCTGGCAACACCGACAGAAATGGCCATTCTGCTTGTGACGAGAACCTTCATCCATCCCTAGAGGGCACAAGAGGCTCAACGTTTGCCACAGCTGGTGCCTAGGTCCTAGAGAAAACTCTCGGTCTGACAGAGAGGACCAAAAAGCGACTCCTTTTCTGAAAATTACCTTGATCCACAGCAACATTTGGCATGGCCAAATCTTGCTGGTCAAGAAAGCGAGCAAGCACCCTCATAAAGTCACAGCAGCACTACCACAGCCCATGTCACCCTGGGGAACATGAACCTCTAAACAGACACCTTCACAGCACAGGAGAAGTACTCCAGCCCTTGTCCTTGTTCTGTACTACAAAGTTCCTGCCCAACAGGCACCGGTTCTGCGCTCTCTGACGTTTGCCTCCTGCTAAAGCAGACTCTGTTGGGAAAGGGTCTTGAGCGTGCACAGGGCTGGAGAAACGAGGGAGTCAGTGACAATGCAACTCAGAATGATGTACAGTTAGGAGACAGCATCCAACATCCACTCATCCAAAAGAGCAGACTGCCACGATGGATAAAGCATGGGAGTCCTTGCCGTAATGAAGATTTGTCCTTCGCAATGGCACCTAGGTACATGCAGTGAAGGGGGGGACGCACAGTGACACAAATGTAGGGCCACAGGTGGTAAATGTCGAGGGCGCATTGCAGCATGATAATGATGGATTCATGTGAGTCACAAGCATCTCAGTATTATATCTGTGTTCCCGTTGCAAAAGAAGCTTGAGGAAGTTGGCAGATTATTGGAAGGACTACGCGACTCACAAAAAGTATACGGCCAGCCGTGGAGAAAGAAAGCTTTTTCCTTAACCTCTCAGCATCAGCTTTAATCTCAAAGTAATGAATTCCTCCTGCTGCACGC
This sequence comes from Neomorphus geoffroyi, assembly GCA_033558235.1. NCBI lineage: Eukaryota > Metazoa > Chordata > Aves > Cuculiformes > Neomorphidae > Neomorphus > Neomorphus geoffroyi. The sequence goes on along the minus strand of JAUMJM010000121.1, from coordinate 177,430 downwards.
CAAGATCCACATTTCCAGAAAAAAAGGGCTGCAAAAAAACATCTCTCCAATCAGAGTCTGGTCCTTCTCACATTCTCTTTCAGAAGAGGAAGCCTAAACCACAGCTATTAGGTCCAACAAAGCTCCGTGCACTGGCTCAGAACCTGTGGAGTACCGTGCCAAGGAGATGGGGAAAGATCTGTGAAGAATTTGGAGAGTCCCTATCAACAATTCGTCCGGTCCAACAGGACTCCTGTTGCAAGTGTGGATGCCACCAACATAAGTCGACACATTTATTACAAAACTCCCACTTTATAGAGGAACCTGACTAAGCTGCAGCGGAGAAATATGATGCCTCATCAACACCTTCAAATCTATATCCTAAGAAAGAGCCTGGGGCTGAAAAAAAGCAGTCCCTGAAAGGGGAACACCTCACATCCCCATGTGATAAACACACCAGGAACTAGTGGGTCACACCCACCGTCTCTCCAAAAAAGAGCGGGAAAGGAGCGAGTGACACAGCCTCTCTTCACTTGCAATGATGCATCTTAGTGCTGAACGCAGTTCTGCACCCTCTGTTGCAGCCTCTGGCTCCTGACAGGATTCACAAATAGTTCTTCTCCTGCTGCTACCAAAGTAAACAAAGTCCCTCTGACAGACTCTGCAGTACAAAGACACTTAGTGCACGGGGAGTAAAGCCACAGTTGAAGGAAACACCTGCATTCAAACCAAAGAGGAGGGCTCCTAACCCTCACTCCGTAATTCACTCACGTTAACGACATTAGTGGATGCTAAAGGTTTGCACGGCCTTGGAAAGCAATTAGAAAACTGAAGGACACAGAGAGCCTCTGTCAGTGATTTGTGGTGCTGCAGAGATGAGCTGGCAGCTATGGAGGGAAGGCCTGGGGACTTCCTTATAGAAAGACAACAGCTTTCTGGCCTGCAAAAAGGCAAGGAAATCTGGTCTAGCTCTTCCAAGGACTAGTTCTTTCTCCACAAGGGAGGGTTTGATTCCTGGCTCATTTATACAGATTTTCACCTTGGTTTCGGCCCAAAGCTCCTCCCACTCACAGAATTGACTTTTCCTTCCATCTTCACTGCGATGGCCTTCGGAACCCATCATACGGACTCTCACCGGGTGAGACCTACAACTTGATGTCACCACATAACAAAGAGAAGTGACTCCTGCCAACGGCTTACTGACAGAGATGGAACAACTGCCCTTTTCTAGCAGGATACAAATCAAAGGCTGGGCTCAGAAATCTGGCAAATGGGTGCCTAAAGGGAAAGTGGAAAATGGACAGCACTCAATCCCATTCAGACAACAAGTTGTGACTTTTAGCAGTTCCTACTAAACCACTGATGAAAATGAAGTTCTTAGATGCCTTGAGATTGGGCAATCTCAACTGCCGTATTACAATCTAAAAAATTGTTTATGTAGTTGTATGATCAATAAATTGGCTTTAAGGGAAATGCTGATTCTTTTTCTCCTAGTCACTTTGTGTTTAGACTTGCATCACGGGACGTGGTGTGGCTCATGAAATGTTCAGTGTATGCTACTACTCCATTAATTTGTTTCTAAAACTGGATGTTGCACTTTTTCAGCCTTTACAGCTCATCCTTGAAAATACTCAAAAGATAAACTGAGTTCCTTGAGTTTCCTCAGTAAGATGTAGATACTACTTTTTAAAAAAGGTTTGGCTGGTGATGAGACTCTTCTTTCAATCCTTGTGAAAAATTATCTGATAGGATTCGTAAGCCAATGTGAGCAGACAGGGGGACATTATGGTACCATGAAATAAGTAGGAATGTGCCGTATGAACTTAGCCTTCAAAATCAGTGAAAGATTCGTTGAATTAGTATTTGCTCAAACTGGTTGCCTATAATTGACTTTCTTCTTAACAACTAGAATGGCTTATCACTATAATGAGTGATAGCTTACTTTAAGTCATATGTCTATTATTGGTTTTGCATTTATCTTCTTACATCTTTTTTAGGTGTTTTCTGATTTAATGAGAAAAATCAGAGCCAGAAAAATGGAAGACGGCAAAGAAAAGAATGGGAAGAAGAAAAGAAAAAACCCAGCAAAGAGGACTGGAGAAAGATGTTGCATTTCATAATCGAAACCCTGAAGTCCTTTCCTACCCTGAGCATACCAATTAAAACCATAACTTATAAGCATGCCATTGAAGGCTCAAGTGACTGAAATTACTCTAACATGTTGGAAATAGTAATGTACCACTAAAAGCGTGAATTGGAGCTGCACTGAAAGTCAGATTCACTGAAAAAAAATGATGTGGCTTCAAGAGAAGCAAAGTTCCGTCCATTTCATAATTGCCTACCTTCTCACATTTCTTCTGAATGTAGTGTTTCATAGGCAGTCTTTTCTTTATCAGTGAACACAGGGGGGAAGTATTACTTTGTGGGTTCTTGTAAAGCTTACTTTTTTATCACTGGTAATTGTCAATTCATCTTGTCTTTTTTTGCCCTGAAAATTACAATTATGAAGGTGATACCTAACAAAGCGGTGTGCAGCTCTGTTTCCATGGAGTTAGGGGACTTAGAAAAGAATAATGTGTATGCGAGCAGTTATGCTGGGGAAAATGACATGTGGTTCTGCATTACCTGATTGACCAGAAGAGTGATGTCATCTTTTACACTGAAACATTTGAATATGCCTTAATTTTAAAACCTAAACATAGCAGGTTGCTTAATCAAGGGTGTCTTTTCAACTGTTGCATGGAGATTGTCCCTGCGCATCAGCGCGAGACTGCCCTCTCAGTGGAGTGCAGTTACGTGAATGATTTCGCTAACTAGCTGTCCGCTAGCAGTGTCTGTTCTCTAAACGTGTGCCGTACTCTGGTAGTGTGAAGAATACGGAGCATATTCAGTCGTCTCTAACTCGGTAAACAATGCAGTGCATTAAAACTAAAAGGTCAGAACACATAAAAGACAGAAGTCATACGCCTGTGGCACATCTAAGTCTGGAGTAGCTGTTTAAAACTTCACATGCTGGGACCTTGAAACTTCCCTTTTGCAAGCAGATTTTTGTCTAGATGTTTCCTGGGTTTTAACTCCCTGGACTTGGGTGGAGTGGAGCTGCTTCGCTAGCTCTAATGTATTTTGAGTTAAGATCTTGTCCGGGAAATGCTGGCGTCATCAGTTAATTTCTTTTGTGTTGCTCATACTCAGCTGCGGGACACGGTGTGTTGTGCTGAAGCTCTTTGCAGGTTTCTTTACTGTTTGCTCTGGTTTATGTTGATTTTCAAATGGGGAACACAGTAGCTGTGTTTTCTAGTTCATGTTGATATTAAACAATCAAACATGCTTTGCAATACAGGAATAGTTGCCGCGTGCACCCAGAATCCCCAAACAAAACATACTGCCTCCGTGGCTTCAGAACAGGGAGAACACTGGCACACGGTCAGTATGCTGCATCTTAACTACCAATATAGCAGAATGTTTGAGGGGTTTGAACTCCTCTCGGGTAAGACAGGCTAGATCAATTCCACCAACTGTTAGACTTTTTATACGTGTGTGAGCCTATAACTGACAGTTTAAAATGTGCTCAAGCAACCTAGGTAACAAATATATAACTTTCATGCTAACAGACGTCTTAGGGACTCAAGGCTTAGCAGTCACATTTATCATGTTAAATAGTTATCAGTAGGAATTTTGTACGTGCATTTAGTAGACGGCCAAGTGCAGAATTAAAGTTTCTCACGGAACTGTGGCAAAGAAGCCAGTCTTCAGCTTACTGTGTCCTCATTTGGGTCTCTTTAGCCAGGGAGTCTACCCACTAACATTGAGACTTTGCCTTGGAACCTGTGTACTGGGCACTGAGGTGTTATGAAGCCACTGGGCACTTGAACCTTGTCTTGGCTGATGCCTTATCCTGCCCTTTTATTTGCTATTTGAGCCACTGAGAGATGAATAAACTTCCTTTTTTTTTTTTTAAATAGTTGTGCAGTATTAATTGAAAACCGTATGGTTGTTAAACTTTGCTATAGATGGTGCCAGTTGTCGAGCAGTGAAACCTAAATATTCCAGTAGCTTTTTTGTGTGTCTGTGGACAAACTGTAGATTAAAGCTAATTAGGTTGATAAAAAGCCGTTTTGTAACAGCTGAGTGTTGCTCCCTTTTATCCAGAGCTAATTTATCCCTCCTGCAAAACCGCAGAGGTTACAGTTTCGGCTTGGTTTGGTTCCCCCTCCTCTTTCCGAGCAGTTTCCCTCCCTTCGCTGGCAGTGGGGGGGCAGGGGCCATTTCCGGGGAGGCCGGGGCAGAGGTTGGGTCCCGTTTGCCCGGACATTTCCTGTCCCTGCCTGCTTCCCGCTCTCCGCCTCTTTCTCCATCTCGCTGCCTAGAGAACAGTGGCGCTTTGCTCCCTCTGCTGGCCTTGCTGTGTTCTCTGTCTCTCCCCCTTTATTTCCTTTCCCTCTGTGTGTGAGTGTGACCGATAACCATCTGGATCGGCGGTGAGGAGGAGGCTGCCCGGAGCGGAGCTGCGGCCTGGGAGAAGTTGTGCGCCCCGCGCCAGGGCTGCCCGGAGCGGAGCTGCAGCTTAAAGTGCCGGCACCGGCGGAGCTCGGGTACGGGACTCGATCCGTGTGAACAACTGAATGGCACTCGGTGTTGACTTTGTTCTGTTCTGTGCACACCTACACTGAGAGCAAAGACCTGTTATCTGCTCTGCACCATCTCACAATCTCTGATTGAAATCACTGAGCACACTTTGGGTGGTTGGGTTGTTTTTTTCATCCAAACTAAGACATTGTTTTTGGTGGCCCGTACGGGGAAGAAGATAACAGTTCTTTCAATCATGATGTGTGTTGTGAGTTTGGGGTCAATACAGACCATTCTGTATTATATTTTTGCTTTCTGTTGGTATAGAACTATGCCAAAGGGGCTTGCAGGTTTAATTCATCTCAGTGCCTCAGCCAGTAAGACTCAGACGGCTGTAATTATTATTGAATTCTTGTTTTGGGTTTATAGAGTCATGGATTCAGTGCCTGTTGCTATTATCTGGAATATGTTTTCAAGGTTGTACTTCTGTACCAGCCTAAGTTGTCATGTCTGGGGGGTTAATGATAATGATACTTTAGTTGGTAACTTCCCCAAAGGAAGCGCCTCCATCTTTTATTGAAATGACAGAAACCTCAAAGGAAATAGTGGTGTGTGGGCAAGTAGGACAGAGCAAACGTTCTTCAAGTGCAGCATCAGCGTCTGCAGCAGGCGATCAGGCAGCGCAAAAGCCGTCTTGTCCTGCCCAGCCCTTTGGCCACCTGGCCACGTGTCTCTCCTGCGGTCACCAGCTCCTAGGGCCCCATCTCTGCGGTGGTGCCCACATCTCCTGGGGTTCCCATCTCTGCCAGCGTGCTCGTGCCCTTAGCAGCAGGGGGGCTCATTCCTGCATCCTTGCACAAGTGTGGGGAACTGCGGTGTCTCCAGAAACGCTTCAGGAAGCCGCGGAGCTTCTTGCAGCGCTTCTGCGAGCACCGCCCTACCATGCAGGGGTCTTGTTGGCCACTCGCCTTGCTTGTGGATGCCATTTGCTGCGGGCCCATCTCTGTGGTGGTGTCCATATCTCCTGGGGTTCCCATCTCTGCCAGCGTGCTCATGACTTCAGCAGCGGGGGAGCTCATTCCTCCATCCTTGCAGAAGTGTGGGGCAATGCGGCGTCTCCAGAAACGCTTCAGGCAGCCACGGAGCCTCTTGCACCACTTCTGCGAGCGCCGCCCTACCATGCAGGGCTCTTCTTGACCACTCGCCTTGCTTGTGGACGCCAGCTGCTGAGGACCCATCTCTGCAGTGGTGCCCATATCTCCTGGGGTTCCCATCTCTGCTGGGGTTCTCGTGCCTTGAGCAGCGCGGGTGCTCCTTCCTGTTTCTTTACAGAAGGGTGGGGCACTGCGGCATCTCCAGGAATACTTTTGGGAGCCACGGAGCTTGTTGCAGTGTTTCTGTGAGCACCATCCTACCATGCAGGACTCTTCTTGACCACTCGCCTTGCTTGTGGACGCCAGCTGCTGGGGACCCATCTGTGCAGTGATGCCCGTATCTCCTGGGGTTCCCATCTCTGCTGGGGTTCTCGTGTCTTGAGCAGCAGGGGTGCTCCTGCCTGCGTCCTTGCAGAAGGGTGGGGCACTGCGGCATCTCCAGGAATATTTTGGGGAGCCACGGAGCTTCTTGCACCACTTCTGCGAGCGCCGCTCTAGCATGCAGGGCTCTTCTTGGTCGCTCGCCTTGCTTGTGGACGCCAGCTGCTGGGTACCCATCTGTGCAGTGATGCCCGTATCTCCTGGGGTTCCCATCTCTGCTGGGGTTCTCGTGTCTTGAGCAGCGCGGGTGCTCCTTCCTGTTTCTTTATAGAAGGGTGGGGCACTGCGGCATCTCCAGGAATAGTTTTGGGAGCCATGGATCTTCTTACAGTGTTTCTGTGAACACCATCCTACCATGCACAGTTCCTGGCCACTCGCCTTGCTTGTGGACACTGGCTGCTGCAGGCCCATCTCTGTGGTGGTGCCCATAGCTCCTGGGGTTCCCATCTCTGCTGGGGTTCTCGTGTCTTGAGCAGTGCGGGTGCTCCTGCCTGCGTCCTTGCAGAAGGGTGGGGCACTGCGACATCTCCAGGAATACTTTTGGGAGCCATGGATCTTCTTGCAGTGTTTCTGTGAGCACCATCCTACCATGCAGGACTCTTCTTGACCACTCGCCTTGCTTGTGGACGCCAGCTGCTGGGGACCCATCTGTGCAGTGGTGCCCATATCTCCTGGGGTTCCCATCTCTGCTGGGGTTCTCATGTCTTGAACAGCACGGGTGCTCCTGCCTGCGTCCTTGCAGAAGGGTGGGGCACTGCGGCATCTCCAGGAATACTTTTGGGAGCCACGGAGCTTGTTGCAGTGTTTCTGTGAGCACCATCCTACCATGCAGGGCTCTTCTTGGTTCCTCGCCTTGCTTGTGGACGCCAGCTGCTGAGGACCCATCTGTGCAGTGATGCCCATATCTCCTGGGGTTCCCATCTCTGCTGGGGTTCTCGTGTCTTGAGCAGCATGGGTGCTCCTGCCTGCGTCCTTGCAGAAGGGTGGGGCACTGCGGCATCTCCAGGAATGCTTTTGGGAGCCACGGAGCTTCTTGCACCACTTCTGCGAGCGCCGCTCTAGCATGCAGGGCTCTTCTTGGTCCCTCGCCTTGCTTGTGGACGCCAGCTGCTGTTGACCCATCTCTGTCGGGGTGCCCATATCTCCTGGGGTTCCCATCTCTGCTGGGGTGCTCGTGCCCTGAGCAGAAGGGACGCTCCAACCCCTCATACCTGTCCACAACAGGTAACACCACCCCTCCCTTCGGTGCCCTGCGTTGCACAGGTCATCTATCTGCAGCCACACCCAGGCTCTCGTGAGCCGCATTCTGACATAAAATAATGTCAAACAGGTTACCATGATGAGCCCCATTCCGACATAAAATAATATCAAACGGGTTACCATTATGAGCCTCATTCTGTTATAAAATAATGTCCAACAGGTCACCATCATGGCCCAGCTCAGCAGTATCACCGCCACTATCATGACGATTAGGGGCGGGGTGTTGCAATCCCTCTGCTACAAGTCCAAAGCTTGGAGTCACCAGCCTGTCCAGTGCAGTGCCCACCAAGAACTGCTGGTTCCGGCCCACACGCACCCCTCTTATAGCCGGGCAGGCCCAGTCCCCCTTTGTGACATCCCAATGGCACCTGGACAACATTGTCAGCGATGCCACAATGGCACCCGGATAACACTGTCAGTGAGATCATAATGGCACCATGGTTACTGTCCTCATGCTTGGGCTCCGTGGCAACTGGAACTCTCATGTTCACTCCAGCCGGCCGGTGAGTCCACCTGCAACACCGGGGTTCCAGGTTTACCCTGCTCTGGAGTGGCCGCTGGCACTTGCCGGCTTTAGCCTGCTCCGCCGGGATGACAGGTCTACCCAGCCCAGCCACGCCAGAAGGTTTACACACCTCAGCTCTCCCACAATGCCAGGTCTAGCCCACTATGCCCGGCCATCAGATCGACCTCCCTTTGCTGGGTCCCAGGTCTTGCCGCCGTCATGGCTTCACCGCGACAACTAGTCAACGTCATTTCTCTGGTGTCTTTTTCAGCTCAACTTGAAAAGTAGAATTGCCAGGTTTGTCCTGGTAACGAGCAGCTGGCGGCGGGCGTCAGGTCTACCCTGCTCCCCCATTTGTCGGCTACTCTAGAATTGGAGCTGCCTGTAACCAAGAGCCCAATGACCGGCCTTGGAATCCCGCTCGGAAAGGCCACACTGGAATCGTGGGGAATGTGGACCCAAATGCAAAGCTGGCTCTAGTGATTCTCCACAACAATGCGGCGTTCCAGGGAACTGAGTGGGGCTGATAGAACAAGGAGAGGGTTGCCCGGCTATGAGGAAAGATGGGAGATGAGATCAAGGTTGGGTGTCGATAAGACCCGAATTTTGGGAGGCACCCAGGTTCCTGTGAAAAAGACAGAGAGATCTTCCCCCAGCAATACAGTTTCTTCTTCTGGACTGGAGCGTTGGCGTAAAGAGAGCCAATCTTTGTAGTGTGCCTGGAGCAGGAATCGAAAGAAAAGGCTTTAACCCACGGGGTTAGAATTGACACAATAGTGCCACCTACGGCACCACCCCAGTCACCAGCCAACCAACAGCCGTATCTAATCCCAATGTTTTTGGAAGAGGACCATATGTAGCCAAGGATACAGGCCAACAGCAGCTGCTGTTCAATCCAGAATGGTCTCTCAAACGTGTTGAAGTGCTGATGCCAAATAATATTTCCGAGCTTCAGCCAGGCTGTTCTCCTTTCCTGGAAACTTCCTTCGAGGGATGGACAACCTGGCTGCAGAAGCAAAGACCTTGCAAGAGAGAAACACAGACAGACCTAACTGGTGTGTTTGGGGTGGGATTGGCAGTTTGAAATGGCATTGATGCAGAGGTACTGATGAACAAACTAGCCACTACATCAAGTCATCTGGCAAAATCACAACAGCCTCTGCCATCTTCCCTATGGGCTCTGGGAACGCATCAGTGGCTGCTAACAAAAGTATTGCCAAAACGGGAAGAAATGAATAGAAAGGACCACGGATTGATTAGAAGTGCACTCAGGATGACTCTTAGTTGCATTCAGGCACAGTTATGGATGCAGTCGCTGGTCGCCTCGATCATAAGAGAGGGGGAGGAAGGCACTTTCCCCACCAAAATTGGGAAAATTCTTTGGAACAATGCCTCTGACTTTGAGAGGGAACTCCAGTCCTGGTGGAATTTGATAAGCTTTACTTATAACCCCATCTCTAACACAGCCGTGGCCTCTGTGCTAACCACACCTAATGCCTCAATCTATGTAGTGCGTCCCGCCATTGCATTGGACCGAAGCACAGAGGAGCTGTACTCTGTCCTGCCGAGCACAGAGTCTGGGTCTGAAAAGGCCATGGGAAGTGGCAAACCGTAGATTTAGAACCCTGCATCGTGCAGGAACAACCGGGGTAATCAGCGAAGGGAATGCACTCAGTGCTCAAGATGTTTGTCTGGATACTGAAGAGAAGGGTTGTCATTTTGAGATTCATCCTAACCTTAACCGTGAGACAGTCCTTAGATACATTGGTGTGTGAGGGCTGTGTGTGCTGTTATTGTAGGGAATATGGTAAGGGTAGAAATTTGGAATCACTCCGATTTTTCTATTTGTAATTTCGTTCAGATCCAAGGGTGTGATTTCTCTTATTCAGGACCTGTTACATCTCACCAGCTCTTCCAATCTAATTATACACCGTTCCACAAACTACTACCTAGCTCTGCTGGAATAAACCTTTCTTTAGTGAAGCAATTGGTACAGCATCCAGGTTTGATCAGGATTTTGGAGGAGATGCCAGAAAACGGGCAAAAACCTCTGATAACTGTTCACCCCAATGTGGAAGAAATTCACCGTGTTTTGAAAGGAGTGGAGAAGGATGGAGACATAGATGGTGGGACACGCTTTTTGGATGTTGCCCTATGGCTACCGGTGTCCTGAACAGCGTCCTCTATCACCCTCTTGTCATTCTCTTGATGTTAATTCTCATTTGTTTAGTTTTGGCTGCAGGATTCTATGTTTTGACTTGGAGAATGATGAAACGAGAGGCACACTTAACATTGGTCCTTGATGCCGTGCACCGTACAATTGCCCTGGAGAGACACATGATGGATGAAGGCCAAAGAATTTGCCTGGGATGATGAGACAGGGGGGAATGATGTGAGACTTTAGAGAAGCCTTTGTTCAGCCTGCAGAGCTGTAACTTGGAGATGTGGTTAGCCTTGGACACCTTGCGGGGGGGATTTGGCAATTGGACTCTGTGGGAACTGTGCGAGCCTGGCAGTTCTGTGTGCTCCTCCATTGGGGTTGTGCAGAGAAGGACTTTGTGGGCCCGGCAGCTTTCATAAATCCCTCAAGGCTACACTGATCAGGAGTTGGGCAGCTTGCAGTGAAACAGAGATGGTTTTGTCTTTTGGCCTGCAGGGGATTCAAGAAAGTACTGGGCCTGTGCAAAGAAAGAAGGTGACCTCACCTCTGAGCTCCATCCTATGCTAGTGATTTCTCGGGACTGATCAGCGTAAACCGTTGTCACGCTCCGCTCGCTGGACTCGTGATGATTCGTTTACCTGGATCTCGAAGTGCAAAATTAAGGCAACCCAAATGCCAAGGGCTTATAATTCAATCCAAGAGTAACTTTATTATTTTGCCCGTAAAGCGGCACGCGATAGACAGAGTGGGGAAAAGGGGAGGAAAAAGGCGGAAAGAGGATGATCGCTACCACCACGGGTCCAAAGGTGTCCCTATGGTCCCAGCCCCCGAACAGCGTCCTGCCGGTCCTCAGTCGTGACCCGTCGTCACGACAGTCGTGATCCGTGATCCAAAGGTGGGGAGGTCTCACCAGGGTTCGGTTAGGCACCATCTTTTATGCTCAGCAACAGCACCTCGCACCTCTTCTCTCCCATGGATTGTGGCCAATCTCCACCTTCGTTTCGCATCCCAGACTGAACTGCGCAGGCCCCAAAAGTTCTCGCTTCGCTTGCCTGCGCCACCTCGCGTTCGGGGGTCTTTTACTTCCTCACCTCATCTTCCTCTCGTGACCGCTAGGTGACCTGAAGATCCTCTGCGAGTCTCTGCGCATGCTCTTCTTTTGTTGGCTTCTGTAACAGGGAGGAGATGGGGCAAACTTGCTGAGGAAATCCATCTTTGGGCTGGCAGGCCCTGCTCACGGTGACTGCTTGTGCCATGCAGTTCTTGACTCTCAGGGCTTTTGCTTCTTGGTCTCTCTCCAAGTCCCCGACGGCGATGCTGAGGCAAATACTCTTCTTTGGACCGACTCTTAGAGCAACTTGGGACCCTATTTTTGGAGGGGTAGGGGGTCACTTGGGAGCCTTTTTTGGTGGGGGAGGGGGCACTTGGGACCCTTTTTAGGGGGGCATCCTGGATGCCTTTTTTGTGGGGAGGGCACTCTGGGACCCTTTTTTTGGAGGGAGGGGACACGTGAGATACTTTTTGGGGGGGCTCCTCCAGGACCCCAAACCCCCCACTTTGACCTCCCCAGGAGATCCCCAACCCGCCCTTTTGACCTCTAAACCCCCTTCTACCCCCAAAACCCACCCTGGTACCTCCAAACCCCTCGTTGACCCCCAAAACCCAACCTTTGCCCCCTCCAGGGGCACCCCCAAAACCCCTTTGACCCCCAAACCCACCCTGTGACCTCCAAGACTCCCACAAACTTTCCTGTGATTTCCAAACTCACCCTTTGACCTCCAGTCTTCCACCCTTGACCCCAAAACCCACCCCGTGACCTCCAGGACCCCGCAGTGACCTCTAAACAGTATCTCAGTCTCAAAAGGCTGGAAAAGACCTTTGAGATCATCGAGTCCAGCCCATGATCCAACCCCAACACCTACTCGTCTTCTCAACCACGGCACCAAGTGCCTCATCCAATGTCCTCTTCAACCCCTCCAGGGACAGTGACTTCACCACCTCCTTGGGTAGTGCTTTCCCATGGCCAATTACCCTTTCCCTCAAGAAGTTTTCCTAATATCGAGCCTAAACATCCCCTGACGAAGCTTGACACCACCTCCTCTTCTTCTGTCACCAGTCGCCTGAGAGAAGACATCTTGCCTGACTACAGCCTCCTTTCAGGCAGTTGTAGAGAGTGAGAAGGTCTCCCCTGAGCCTCGTCTCCTCCAGGCTGAACAACCCCAGCTCCCTCAGTCGTTCCTCACAGGACTTGTGCTCCAGCTCCTCCCCCACCTTCGTCGCTCTCCTCTGGACACACTCCAGCATCTCCACATCTTTCTCCAGCCCAGGGCCCAGACCTGGACACAGCACTCGAGGTGCGGCCTGATCAGTGCCGAATGCAAGGGGACAAGAACCTCTCTAGTCCTGCTGGCCACACTGTTCCCGATGCAGGCCACATTGCCATTGGCCTTCTGGGCCACTCGGGCACCCTGCCGGCTCATGTGGAGTTTCCTGTCTCCCAGCTCTCCCGAGTCCCTTTCCGCCTGGCTGCTCTCCAGATGCTCTGTCCCCAGCCCAGCGCTCTGCATGGGGTTGTTGTCTCCAAAGTGGAGAACCCGGCATTTGGACTTGTTCGACCTCCTGCGCTCTAAAAGGTCAACGCATCCTCCCAGCTTGGCATAATCTGCCAACTTGCTAACGATGGACCCGATCCCCTCATCCAGATCATCAAAAAGGACATTAAACAGGACTGGGCCCAACACCGATCCCTGGGGACACCACGAGTGACCGGCCGCCAGCTGGAGGAGACACCGTTCACTGTCACTCTCTGGGCTTGGCCATCCAACCAGTTCCTAACCCAGCGCAGGGCGTTCCCATCCAAGCCACGGGCTGCCAGCTTCTCCAGGAGTCTGCTGTGGGAGACGGTGTCAAAGGCCTTGCTGAAGTCCAGGTACACCCACAGCCTTCCTCTCATCCATCAGGCGAGTCACACGGTCATAAAAGGAGATGGGGTTGGTCAGGCAGGACCTGCCCTTCCTAAATCCAAGCTGGCTGAGCCCGATCTCTCGGTCGTTCTGCAGGTGCCACATGACTGCACCCATAATTCCATCATTTTAGCTGTAACCGAGGTCAGGCTGACAGGTCTGTAGTTACCTGGATTGTCCCTACAGCCCTTCTTGTGGATGGGCATCACGTTGGCCAACTTCCACTCATCCGGGACCTCTCCAGTGAGCCAGGACTGTTGAGAAATGATGGAGAGCGGCTTAGCGAGCTCATCTGCCGACTTCCTCCTCGTCCTTGGATGGATCTCATCTGGCCCCGTGGATTTGCGTGTGTCTAATTGGCCAAGCGGGTCTCTAACCAAGTCATTTATTTATGAGCACATATTTAACAAGCAACTGACTTTTAAAACATTCAGCCCCCTACTAGTGACTGCGCTCAAGTTTTCTCCAAACTCTTTTGCATCAATTTCAGTGGTACTTGGCTGTCATGGTGTGATGATGAGGCCCACAGAGCTGTGGGACCCATCGCGCAGTGGGGTCTACCTTGGAGCAGAGCTGTAGGGCGGGGCTGTTGATGTGCCAGGCACCATGGGAAGAGCCGTGGGGCAGAGTTGCAAAGGCAACAGCGCCGTGGAGTAGAGCTGTGAGGCAGAGCTGTCTGGACCACAGTGCTGTGGGGCAGAGCCATGGGGCAGAGCTGTGCAGCTGCAGCACCCCATACAGCATCCCTGTTAAGCACCGCATACCCCACGCCCACACCGCATCCCATACACCACACTCCCTCAGCACCTCCTACACCATCCCTGCTCAACATCGTAAACACAATCCTCACTCAGCATTTCATTCACCGTCCCAGCTCAGCCAGGATCCCTCTTGGGAAGGCTGCCAGCAACAGCCCTCCTCAGGATGGGACCCTGGCTGGCTCCTCCGCTGCTGTGGGGACAGAGCACAGGGCTGTGCCTTGCAGGAGACAGGGAGGGTACAGAGCCTCGTTGCACAAGTGGGAGAGCAGAGCTCCGACACCTGCTTTGCTCAGAGTGGGAAAGGTGTCAATCTGTGCCTCCTGCCTGCAGAGGGCCTGGCTGTTACAACCTGATCTCGACTGTCCGGTAATCTTGTCTACGAGTATGGGATCACAAAGAGTCCTTATGCAAACAGAACCTTCACCAATATAGACAAGTGCAGTTTTGGGGCTTCCCAAGGGCAAACGTTTTATTCAGTGTCAAGACAAATGTCTTGGGCTTTGATGGTGCTGTTCTCTCAAGTCAATGCTTGTGGATCTTTGGGGCCCATACTCTACGCTCTAAGGGGACAGAGCAGAGCTCCGTTGGCACTCAAGCCTAACACAATGACTGGATATGTGGCGGGTACCAAAGCATCGTGTATTGGTAAAACAAAAGCCGTGGCCTGGTGGTTGATGGGATCATGGATAAGCTGACAAAATACAACCAGGACGGAACCCCCTGTTTTGTTTTCATTGTGGTGTCCTACGTGCAGATCTTCAGGGCAGTGCTGAGGATCCCCTCGGAGCAGGGAGAGCACAAAGCCTTTTCGACATGCTCCCCTCCATCTCCACCCCATCCCTGGACCCGGTGATGTCAGTTCTGTACTCGGTGGTGCCTCCAGCACAGAACCTGCTCATCTACAGCTTGAGGAACCAGGAGATCCAGGACTCCGCGTGGAATCTGATAACCAGATGGGGTTTGTGTGGGTGTTGGTATTGATGGTGGGATTGTTTGAGCTTAGATGCTGTTGTCGTTCCCTTTTTATATCGTTGTGGAATTTCCTCTCCTGATTGAGTAGCTGGGTAAATGAGGAGCCTGCGTAAAGAAAATAAAGGGCTCTGCAGGGCCGTTTTGTTGCTGACTCTTCACCTGATGCAGGGATCGAGCCCATCAGGGGGAAGAAGATGGGAAGAGAGCAAAGCTCAGCCATCAGCTGGGGTGAGTGCCCAGGGCTGGACCTGGCAATGTGAGAGACCAGTGCCCTGGGGCAGCTGCCCAGTCTGTCCCTACCACCAAGGGCACAAAACAGCCTCCTCTCTGCTGCACCTGCAGCTCTGGGCTCGGCACCTCACACCCTCGGGGCTGTGTCCTGGCCACTCCTGGTTCCCTCAGGGTCTGGAGGTGGTGGTACCCCTTTGTAGAGGGAGGAGCTGTGATGCCCTGGGGCTGTGGGTGACTCTGCCCTGGTCATGCTGTTTGGGGTGAGAAGCAGAGCCAGCTGGATGGGGGTGACTACTGCTGAGCCCCTTTCCATCTTCCCAGATGGCTCAGGAGGCAGGGACAAGGCTGGGCAGGACAATGGGGTGTCTGCAGCGGCACAAAGGGCAAGGGAGGGCTACAGCAGGTCCTGCCTGTGGGCTTTCCAAGAGAGTGTCCTGAAACACTCTCCAGTCTTATGTCCCTTTGCCTGCTGCCTCCTCACAGCCTCTCCTGGCATTGCGGGGCCATCGCAACCCAGTTAGGGGATTGCAACCGAGTGTCACGAGTAATCTCATAGGACAGTCACTTGAAGCTTCAGTTCATACATATAAAGAAACTGCTGTAGCCCACCCCTCTACATAGTTTTGCGAGGAATTATGGACTGAAAGGAAGAGACCATTAAACAATTGTGAATGCACTTGGTGTAGCCTGAAATAACACTTCCTTACCTCTGAACTGTGTCCAAGCTCAGCTGTGAATTCAGTCTCTTGTAGCAGGAGGTATAAGAGAAGGCAGAGGAGGTGTTTTACCCACTGAAATCCCAACAGGAATTTGGTACAACATCTTTCCCTGCTCAGACACCAAGATAAGCCCTTTTTTTCCCATTTATTTTCTCCTCTTGAGCCCTAGATATTGCCGATGTTGCACGCTACAGACATGCCATTCAAGGAATATTCTCCTCCCCATGAACCTCAGGAAGTTTTCCACAGGCCCACTTCTCCCGCAGGACATGGTTCCACCGGCCACTCTTCTGGGTCCATTGCTGCCATTACGAGTCCTCAGGGATGGGGACACAAGACAACAGGAGGCAGCATCTCCAACAGCACTGTAGGCATTGCCTGAGCATTGCGCGGACCTTGCACAGGCAGCCTTTCTCTGTGGGGGTGCTCGTGCCTGGAGCAGAAGGCGTGCTCCTGCCTGGCTTCATGGGATGGCTCCTCCCTGATCCTGTGTGCATTGCTTTCACCTTGCCACCATCTACGGCTTTGTCCGTGGACGCCACGTGTGGGGAGGTGCCGGGAGGCAATTCCACGTCCACACGGCTCTGCGCCCTCTTCCCACCATCCTGAAGGACCCTTTCTTGCTTGGTCCCCACTGCTATCTTCTGTGGGGAGTCCTGGCAAAGTGGGGGCCTTGACTTTTGCGCTGGCTCCTTGTAAGGCTTGTCCGTCCCTTTTTCCTCAGGTGGTCTTGCCGCAGCGTGGAAAATGGGACGATCCATGGGGAGGGTGGAGATCCCCTGCTGGGAGGACTGCGGGCAGCTTTGGTGCGTTGATCGGGTCCTGAAGGACTGTGGGTGCCGTGGGCTCTGCCTCTCACCGCTTGGTGCCAAATCCATCGCTCTGTGCTTGGGGAGAGGCAAGAGAAGCGGCTGCTCCCTGGAGCCTCCGGTAGGAGCTGTGGGCAGCATCCGCTCCTGGGTGGCAGACGCGGCTGCACGGTGGTGAGGCTCTGGGGCAGGACCTGAGGATCTCCCACACAAAATGGGGGTTTGAGGGGTTTGGGGGGGATTTGGGGGTAAAAGTTGAATTTTTGGGGAGGGACATTGGGGGATTTGGGCTTAAAAAGCCCATTTTACAGAAAATTTGACAAGATTTGACGTGAAAATGCGGTTTTTTGAAGGGTTTTGGAGGGGATTTGGTGGTAAAAGTTCTGTTTTGGGGGAGGGCCATGGGGGGATTTGGGGTAAAAAAAAATATTTTAGTTAAAATTTGAGAAGATTTGAGGTGAAAAGGGGGTTTTTGAGGTGTTTGGGAGGGCTTTTGGGGTAAAAGTTGAATTTGGTGGGA
Source organism: Neomorphus geoffroyi (assembly GCA_033558235.1). Lineage (NCBI taxonomy): Eukaryota > Metazoa > Chordata > Aves > Cuculiformes > Neomorphidae > Neomorphus > Neomorphus geoffroyi. Next base: position 160,449 of record JAUMJM010000121.1, on the reverse strand, counting down.
GGGTCATGACACGATTTGGGGTAAAAAACCCATTTTATGGAAAATTTGACAAGATTTGTGGGGAAAATGGGGTTTTTGAAGGATTTGGGAGGGGACTGAGGGTAAACGTTGCGTTTTTGGGGAGGGTCATGAGGGGATTTGGGGTAAAACCCCACATTTTTGGGTAAATTTGACAAGATTGGAGGTGAAGGTCTCGTTTTGGGGGCCTTTTTGAGAGGATTTGGGGTAAAACCTACATTTTTGTGGCATTAGTGAGGAGATTTGGGGCAAAAGCTGCATTTTTGAGGAGTTGGTGAGGGCATTTGGGGTAAAAACCCCCCAAAACGCTCCCAAGTGTCCCCTCCCCCTCCAGAAAAGGGTCTCAGGGTGCCCCCCTCCCCCCCCAAAACAAGGGGTCGTTCAGCCCAAAATCCTGTTGCACGCCAGCAGGGATGGACTGACGCCAACCCGGCCCCAGAGGGGGGTGGGCTGGTGTTCCTGGCTAACGCTAATGCCAGGGCTACCACTACTATTAATAAAGAGAGAAGCAGTTTCCTACTGCCATTCGTTGCTCACCAGTCCCACAGCTCTTGCCACCGCTGGTCTCTCAGCCAAGCCCTTTCTCGGACAGCTCCAAACAGCTCAGGGGCTCATGGCCTTGTCTCAGCAGATCCTGAGGAAGTCCATTGATCGGGATCCCCCCAGCTGCCCTGGGGCCTTGCTCCGTGTTTCACCCTGAAAGGTTTCTCAGAGCGCAGCTCTCCCAGCCTCTCCGTGTCCAGAATGTGCTCCAGGCCCCAACCACCCTTCTGGCCTCGGCAGAACTCGCTGCAGGCTGGGCAGGCTCTTCCTTGTGCTGGGGAGCCCCGTACTGGGCACCGCGCTCCTCACGCGCCCTGGGCAGGGTTAACCTTGGCCAGCAGCCAGACACCCACCCAGCTGCTCCCTCCCTGCCCTGCGCAATGGGACAAAGGGAGAAAAGAAACCACAACAGCTCGAGGGGCCAGAGAAAGCAAAGGAGGTCCGTGACCAGTTGCTGTCACTGGCAGAGACCACTTGTCTTGTCAAAGGTCACTGATTTTTTGCCAATTAGAAAACCTGGACAAAATGGTGAAGCCCGTTCCCCTCACACTTTCTCCCAGGCTCAAATGACTCCATTGCTCCCAGTTGCTCCCCCGCCCCACCAGCCCCAGGAGGAGCATGGAGGATGGTTAAGATGCCGTTAACATCCAGGCAAGCTCTGCGAAACCTCCCTCTCAGCGCTCTCTCCTGCTCCAGAGTGGGTTCTCTCCATGGGTTCCCAACACCGTAGGGGTCAAGGCTCTGTGGGGTTCGTTTCTTTCTCTCCACCCGTGGGGCAGTTTCTGGGCTCTGGGAGCACCCATGGGCCTTCCCGGCCCTGAGCAGCAGCGCCCGGGGCCTCCACCCACCCCTCTGCCCACGGGCCCAGGAGGCCACGGAAGCCAGGCCCGAGTTTCAGCCCCAGCCTGGTCTGTGCTCTGGCTGTTCTGGTCTCCAGACGCAGACACAGCCTGGCCTGGCCATGGGCCTTGTTGACTCACACTCGCAGAGTCCCTTCCCAGCCTGGTTCTCGGGGGGGCACAATGGAATGACACCGTGGCCCTCCACGGGCCAAACCCCAGCCCATGCACAGAGGCCTGGGGCCCCTCTTCTTCCTCTCTTCCCATCTCTTGCTCAGGTTGTGGGAAGAGAGGAAGGAGAAGCAGGGAGGGGTTCTGGATGCCAATGGTTGCGAGGGGGCAGCGGAGCCCTCACGTGGGAAACGATGTAAAGGCAACGCTTGTTCCAAACTGTTCCCTTCTGTTGCTTTCTTGGAAGAGTTAAATCTTCCCCAGGAACCTGGAAGCGCTGAGACCCCTCCAGCTGCCTCTCTTTTAGCATTGAAGCTGACAGGACCCAGGTCGGTGTGTTTGAATTCTGTTGGCAGCCTCAAGCCCCCCATGGGCTGGAGATGTGCCAGGAGACTTGCAGAAGGGTCCCACTGCTCGGGATGAGAAGGCGGATGTTCCCAGGAATCTCAGGAGGCACGGCCCACCGATAGCTGTGTCCGTGGAGCGGGTCAAGTGCCTTCTCTCTGTTTCTGGAAGGGTGGCTCAGAAGCCTGATTCCTTTGTAAAGTCCCTCTGTGGGGCTGACATTTCCTGAGCAGCCTGGTGTGACCCCAGAGCTGGCCCTGCTTGGAGCTGGGCATGGGCCTGGACATCGTCGGCGCTGCCTTCCCCCTCAATTGTCCCGTCAGCACCAGATGTAGAGACCTGCCCCTCCAGCTCTCTCCCTTCTGGGACGGTCTGTGGCAAGGCACGGGCTCCTGGAAGGGCTGGTGGGAAAGAGACCTCTGGGAGTCTCTAGTCCAGCCTGCAGGCGAGCTGTGACGTTGTGGAGCAAAGAAGAGCTCCACAGGTGGAGATGACAGGAAAGCTCCTCCTGCTCCTTTTTACCTTTCCTAAGGCTCAGCCTAAAGCTCCCAAGAGGCCGCTGGTGACTGTTGCCTCTCTCACATCCATGGCCATTGCAGAACAGAGCTTGGCTCCATCAGCTCTCCAGGTCGGGACAGGCTCTTCCTAGGTTGCCCCAAATCTCCCCAGCAGACTGGAGAGGCCCCGTTCCCTCAGAGCGCCCTCACACCTCGTGCTTTTGGTCTCCAGCTCCATCTTTGCCAACGCAAAGCCATCCCTGACCACCTCCCGCAAGCCGGTGATGCCCAACCAGTCTCCCAGCAACAGACACCTCAAATGACAAAAGACCAGATCCTCCTTCTCCCTCTCCCCGGCTTTTTTTGCTGAGCGTGACGTCCCATGGTCTGGAATCTCCCTCTGGTCACTTGGGGTCAGCTGTCCTGGCTGTGATCCCCCGCCAACTCATCGCCCACCCCCAGCCCACTCAGTGGGAGGCAGCAGAGTGAGGAACAGAGAAGGCCTTGACGCTGGGCCAGCCCTGCCCAGCAACAGCCAAAGCCCTGCTCTGTCACCAACCCTGCTTGGGGCACCAATGCAAAACAAGGCAGCAGAGGAGCTGCGGGGAAGGAAGGGACCCCCATCCCAGCCAGACCCAGCACACTGGAACTGGGGGCCAGAGATGGACAGAGGAGCGGACTGGTGGTCTGACAAGGGAGGAGCAGAGGGACACAGTCCATTCCCTCACTCTCTTGCCAAGGTTCCTCTTCACACACTCCGGGGCACTGCTGGCCACCAGGTCACGCTGCTGGATTTTCTTGGACCTTCTGATCCCCAGCATCACCAGGGGCTTTTCCACAGAGCTGCCCCGCAGCCTGTCAGTGCCCTCCCAGCAATTTCAGGGTCCCGGTCACTCCCGGAGCAGGTCCTGGCCTTTTCTTTTGTCTCTTTCACGGCTGACGGACGGTCCTGGAGCCCATCAGGTCTCCCCTAAAAGGCATCCCTAAGGAACAGGACTGCTGCTCCCAATTTATAATCATTGAAAAAATGTGGTGAGAGTTGCCTCCCCTGGACCGTGCGTACAGGTGTCAAACTGTCAAACAGGTCTCTGTGCCACCTCACCAAACCCCAGTGTGTCCCCTGCCCTCCAGGTAGGGAAGGGCCTCTTCCCCACTGCTCCCTCAGCCTCATCACCCAACCCACGTTTGGCTCATCTGTTCCACCAGCCCCCCCAGACTGCAGTGGCCTCGCTGAGCGACACGAACTCTGAGGGCGACCACGTCAAAGGTCTTCCTGAAGGGGAGGTAAATGACATAAAGGGAGGAGAACTGGCGGGTGCCTGGGCGAGGTCTCGCTGGGCTCCTCGGAGCCATTGTGGCAGTTGACCTTGACGCAGGAGAAGGCGATGGTGGCCGAGCGCAATGGTGGCCGAGCCGTCCAGACACGTCAATGGCTTGGAGGCCTCGCAGAAGCGGTGGTGTGGTGGGGGACCAACCCTGTGGGACCTCCAAGCCCCCCCTCCCAGGACCCCAACACTGCTCAGGGACTCCCAAGACCCCTCCAGTTTGTGCATCCCCAGGGGGGGTGTTGGGGAGGCACCAAGTAGGGGGGCTCTTTGGTGGTGGTGGGGCGGAAGCTGGGGTCCCTCCCATTTCCCCCAGTTTGGATTCACTGGACAGGGAGACCCCGTGGGGTCGCGTCACCTCCAGGGCGCTCGGCAGCACCGGCGGCAGCAGCAGCAGGGCGGGGGGGGGGGGGGGCGAGAAGCGCATGGCGGCACGAGGGGGAGCTGGGGGATCGGGTCAGGGCAGCTGGGGGGATCCCGATCAATGGACTTCCTCAGGATCTGCTGAGACAAGGCCATGAGCCCCTGAGCTGTTTGGAGCTGTCCGAGAAAGGGCTTGGCTGAGAGACCAGCGGTGGCAAGAGCTGTGGGACTGGTGAGCAACGAATGGCAGTAGGAAACTGCTTCTCCCTTTATTAATAGTAGTGGTAGCCCTGGCATTAGCGTTAGCCAGGAACACCAGCCCACCCCCCTCTGGGGCCGGCTTGGCGTCAGTCCATCCCTGCTGGCGTGCAGCTGGCCCAAGAGCACCCAGGAGTTCCCCGCAGGGCATGGTTTCCCCAGCAGCCCCGCCCTTGGCAGCCTGTACCTGGATGCGGTCAGGCTCCTGGGGCTTTTAGGGAATCACGCCACGTGCCACCTGGGTGCCTCCGTCTCCATCTGCAGATCATCTACAGCTGAACGAAGGCTCTCTAGATCACGCAGCAAGGAGGCCTTCTTCACCTGCAGCTCCTCTACAATCCACAGCTTGACACTACACGCTCTCTGGAGCTCCTCTATTCGCTGTACAAGGTCAGTCCTCTTCATCGCCAGCTCCTTCTCTCTCATCTTCTCTGGGAGGGTGCTGCACGTTTTCGACCCTGCCGACAGATGGGACTTTGATGACTCGTTCTCAATCCCGCTCGCTTGCTGCTTCCTACGGGAACAGATCCACCAGCAGCCAAACACCACTGCTCCAGGCACGGCACAGAGCAACGCATCACGGAACCAGAAGGGCATTTCCCGGATTCTCGGCTCTTCCCTAGGAGGAAAAACAGAAATCATGGTCAAACGGTCACAGGGAAGGTCACAGGAAGACTCAAGTTCCATGAATGCAGCTCCCACCACTCCGCTCCCAGACAGCTTTCTGGGGAGGCAGACAGCCCTCTTCTTGCCCTCTGCCTGACCTGCCCTGGGCGTGAGGCAGAGTTTCCTCTCCAGCAGAAGGGGCAGCGGGCTCTGCCACGGCCAAACTGCAGTGCCTTTGCTTTTCACGCACAAGGATTCCGCTGGCAGCTGCCAGCAGAGAGACCACCTGTCTCCTCCCGCTGCTCCTGGAGACTGAGACCAGAGAGTGCTTAGCCCTGGGAGCAGAGCGGTCTCCTGGGAGACCGGTCAGTGTCACAGAGGGGGACATCAGAGAGGGGGACATCACAGAGGTCACTGGCCAGCCTGTAAATGGCCCACAACCAGTGCATCCCACACTCTGCATTCCCAGAGCATCCATCGGCCACGAGTATCACAGTATCACAGTAAGGTTGGAAAAGACCTTTGAGATCATCGAGTCCAACCTATGACCCAACACCTACACCTACACCTACTCGTCAACTACACCATGTCACTAAGTGCCTCATCCAAATTCTCTTTGAACACCTCCAGGGATGGTGACTCGACCACCTCCCTAGGCAGCACGTTCCAATGGCCAATCACCCTCTCAGTGAAGAACTTCTTCCTAATGTCAATCCTAAACCTCCCCTGGCGAAGCCTGAGACCGTGTCCTCTCGTTCTGTCACTGGTCGCCTGAGAGAAGAGTCCAACTCCTGCCTCACCACAACCTCCCTTTAGGCAGTTGTAGAGAGCAACAAGGTCTCCCCTGAGCCTCCTCTTCTCCAGGCTAAACAACCCCAGCTCCCTCAGTCGCTCCTCATAGGGCTTGTGCTCCAGCCCCTTCACCATCCTCGTCACCCTCCTCTGGACACACTCCAGCATCTCAACATCCTTCTTAAACTGAGGGGCCCAGAACTGGACACAGCACTCGAGGTGTGGCCTGACCAGTGCTGAGGAGAAGGGGATGATGACCTCTCTAGTCCTGCTGGCCACACTGTTCCTGATGCAGGACAAGATACCACTGGCTTTCTTTGCCACTTTGAGCACTGCTTTGCCACACATGAGCACTGCTGGCTCGTTGCGTTTCCTGTCCACCAGCACTCCCAAGTCCCTTTCCGCCTGACTACTCTCCAGCCACTCTGCACCCAGGCTGTAGCTCTGCATGGGGTTGTTGTGTCCAAAGTGTAGGACCTGGCGTTTGGACTTGTTAACCCTCATGCTATTGGACTCAGCCCATCTCTCCAGCCTGTCAAGGTCCCTCTGTAGGGCCCTCCTACCTTCTAGCAGATTGACACTTGCTCCCAGCTTGGTGTCATCTGCGAACTTGCTGATGAAGCACTCAATCCCCTCATCCAGATCATCCATAAAGATATTAAACAGGACCGGGCCCAGCACCGAACCCTGGGGGGCCCCACTAGTGACCGGCCGCCAGCTGGATGGGACACCATTCACTAACCACCCTTTGGGCTCGGCCATCCAACCAATTCCTAACCCAGCACAGTACATTCCCATCCATGCCACGGGCAGCCAGCTTGTCCAGTAGTCTACTATGGGAGACAGTGTCAAAGGCCCCGCTGAAGTCCAGGTACACCACATCCACAGCCTTCCTCTCATCCACCAGGCGAGTCACACGGTTGCAAAAGGAGATCGGGTTGGTCAGGCAGGACCTGCCTCTCCTAAATCCATGCTGGCTGGGCCTCATCTCTCCCTCATTCCTCAGATGCCGCATGATCGCACCCAGGATTATCCGTTCCATAATTTTGCCTGGGACCGAGGTCAGGCTGACAGGTCTGTAGTTACCTGGATCGTCCCTACGGCCCTTCTTGTGGATAGGCGTTCACGTTGGCCAACTTCCAGTCTTCTGGGACCTCTCCAGTGAGCCAGGACTGCTGAGAAATGATGGAAAGAGGCTTAGCAAGCTCGTCCGCCAGCTCTCTCATCGCCCTAGGGTGGATCCCATCTGGTCCCATAGACTTATGAGGATCCAAGTGGCTCAGCAGGTCTCTAACTTCTTCCTCCTGGATGACTGAGGGGCTGTATTGCACCCCACCCCTATCCACCGCTTCAGTAGAGCAGTTGTCCAGAGAACAATCTGCCTTACTGTTGAAAACCGAGGTGGAGAAGGCATTAAGCACCTCAGCCTTTTCCTCATCTTTAGTTACTATATTTCCCTCAGTGATCGATAAGGATTGAAGGTTGTTGCTGCCCTTTTTTCTGCCGTTAATATATTTGAAAAAGCTCTTCTTGTTGTCCTTAACACAAGTGGCCAATTTAAGTGTGCTGGGAGCCGTGCCTGTGCGAGAGAGCAGAGGCCAAGCTGGGGCCACGCAGTCTCTCTCCTCCCTGGGCTGGCAGAGCTGCCCTGGGGGCTGCAGAGGGCTCACCCCTGCCCCTCGCTCTGCCTCCTCTACAGGCTCCTCCAAGGGACACCTCTCCCGCGCACTGTGGATGCCCCAGACCCTGCAGCCCCTCAGGGCTCTACGGCCCGTGCAGGACGGACCCAGTGGCCGGGCAGGGCGGGCAGCGAGAGCTGCTGGGGACAATGGGATTTCTGCTTTTGATCTCTCTAAAGCAATAAAGCACTAAAATGCCTTTCGGGTTCTTGTTGTTCAATTTTTTAAAGCAAGGTTGACTTGCAAACCGACCCCAGAGCTTCCCCTGCACAGGGAAGGGCTTTGGGGGGCGTCACAGGGACAGGGGCACATCACCTGGATCAATCCCAGCCCCCAGTTCCACTTTCCCCTCCCTGGAGGAAGGAGAGGAAGGGAGGACGGGCTAAAGGGGGGGCGGGGGTTCGGGGAGGGAGGTTGTACAAGCTGTGGCTGATCTTGGGGTCCCCAGTGCTGCTGTTCCGACAGCCAGAGCTGAAGGTGAGAAAGGGATTGCTTAGATTTTGTTCTGTTTCAATCAATCAAATTCTCTATCCTGTTGTTCTTCTTGTAATTTTTTTAATCAAGACTGTTTGCAGACTGACCCCCCAGGTGTCCCCAGAGGCAATACACCCTCTTTTTCTCATTTGGCTCCTTCAGAAGCTCCTCACTCATCCAGGCTGGCCGTCTGCCCCTGCGGCTCGTCTTACGGCACATCGGGACAGCCTGCTCCTGCGCCTTCAAGATTTCCTTCTGCAAGTACCCCCAGCCTTCCTGAACCCCCAGGCTTTGAAGGACTATTTCCCAGGGTTCTCTCCTCACTGGTTCCTTAAAGAATCCAAAATCCGCCCACCCAAAGTCCAGCGTGGACGTCCTGTTCATGCATTTCCTCATTTCCCTCTTTATGGAAAACTCTCTTATCTCATGGTCACCTTCTGCGCAGCGCGGACTTTAGTCTCCATCTTCTCCATGTCATTGTCCAGCTGGCGAAACACCTTCGGCAGAGACGGGAGGGAGGGACATGGGGAGGAAGGTGTTGACCTGGGGAACGTGGGGACAGGGGTTGTCCTAAGGCCCCTTGTGGGTGCTGCCACCCCGGGGACGGGTCCTGGGTACCTGCAGCTGCGCCTGGTGCCGCTTGTCGCCCAGCTGGATGTCCGGCAGCCGCTGCAGCCGCTTCTGCGGCTCCTGCTGGGCTCGGCCTCGCAGCCTCCCCTGCTCCAGCAGCGCGTTGCACGGCTCCACTCGCTCGTAGATTTTGGCCCGCAGCTTCTCCTTTGGCCTCCTGGGGGGACGTGCGAGAGTCCGCCAGGCTGGAGGGCAGGGCTCGCCGGGCCTCACGGGAGGAGGGGGTCCTGCCAGGGAAACTCCCCTCAAGGGAGAGCTGGGGACACTGGCACGTTGCTCCACGGTGCGCCCTGTGCTGCCCAGCATCCCCGCAGCTCCACCTTGCTGCGAGCAGCCCACAGCTGCCAGACCCTGCCGGTACCTCCGCGCTCTTCCTGGCCAAAGCCATGTCCAAGTGCTTCTGCGCGCCGCACAGCTCGGAGATGGGGAGCTTGTGGCGCCCTGGGCAGGAGAGCAGTGAGAACATCACCCCCAGCCTGGCGACGGTCACGTCCCAGCGCTGCCCTGCACCGCCTGCTCCTGGAGAGGAACCTGTGCAGGAGCTGGCTCTGCAGGCCCAGCGCCGTGCAGGGGGGACAGCAGATGGACCTGCTGGTACCTCCTGGGCAGCGTGGTGGGCACGGACATCTGCCTGCGCCGCCTCCCGCAGCGGGGGCAGCAGCTCTCTCTTCTTCCTCAGCTTCGCGTCACACAACTGGGTGTGTGCCGGGGCGGCTGCTCTGGCTCTTTGGGCACAAGGGGCACTGCTGGTTTCCAGCTGGGCATGTGAAGCCTCCAAGAGGGGCCTGTGCGGAGAGAAGGCTGCTGAGGCTTCAGCTGCAAAGGGGACACCGGGACTCTTCTGCACGGAACGGAGCTGGCACAGCTCCCCGGCCAGGGATGGGAGTTGCTGGAACAGCTTGGCCAAGGGGGACAGGAGCCCCTTAGGGCAAAACTGAGCAGGGGGATTTCTCCGGGCAGGTTCCCTGTCAGGAGCGGGCGCTGGCGCCAGCTCCCGAGAAGAAGGCCCCAGAGTTCAGACACCAATTCAAGCACCTGACAGCAGCACTGGGGCGTGGCTGGCCCACTGCTTTGGCTCCTTAACCCAATGGGGAGGCAATTTAATGTCAGGTGGTTTTCTTCTCCTCTTAAGCTTTGCCAGGCTGTAGCGAGAGGAGCAGTGAGTCCCAGTGTCTGCCAACGCCATCCCTGCCCCCGTTACACTGCCAACGCTCTCCTAGAGACGCAGCCACCTGCACAAGTCCCTTGGAGCAAGTGGCCCCCCCGGAGCCAGCTCTCTGTGCACTCCCCGTGAAGCTTCATGCTGCAACGCGATAGCATTGGCGGCAACTCGTCCCGCAGACAGGGTTTGGCCACGGAAAGCCTGCGCCAGCTGGAACTATGGCTTCACAAACCTCCCCGAGCCCCTGTGGATGTCACGGAGCCCCTGTAGACCATGGGAGGCCTCTATGGAACTGGGGGCCTTATGGATGTTGGGGAGCTCCTATGGACTTTGGGGTCCTCTGTAGCTCTCAGGGAGCCTCTAGGGACCTTGGGGTCCCCTATGGATGCTGGGGGGTCCCTCTCACCTGAAAAGCCCACGCGTGTCGGCCACCACGAGTTCGATGCTGCAGCTGTGGCAGAAATCCCCAACCCAGAGCTGCTCCTCCAGCGGCAAATTGGTCAGCACCACCACCTGTTGGCACCGCGGCCGGCTGTCAGTCTGGACAGCTGTCCCTCTGTCTGCCCAGCCAGCCAGCCCTCTGCTTGTCTGTCTGTCTGTCCACCCGTCTCTCCGCATTCCCATCTGTCTGTCCCTCTGTCCAGCCATCTGCTCACCCACTCGTCCACCCCTGTCTGTTCACCTGTCTGCCCGCCCATCTGTACGTCCCCCACTCTGTCTGTCCCTCTGCCCATCCTGTCCGTCTGTCCATGTGTCTGCCCACCTGTCTGTCCATCTGTCCACCCGTCTGCCTTCTACCTCTGTGTCCCTCTGTCCATCTGTCCCTGCATCTGGCTCCAGGAGGAGGCAGACGGACAAGGAAACCACGGCAGGGGTGGAGGGATTCTGGGGGTCCCCAGGAGGGGAAGAGGGGATCCAATCAGACGTTGGGGTCCCAGGCAGATGTGGAGGGGGCACAAGCAAATGTGGAGGGGGAACAGGCAGGTACTGAGGGACCCAGGCCGATATTGGGAGGTCCCAAGCAGATGGTGGGGTCTTACACAGATGTTGGGGTCCCAGGCAGAGGTGGGAGGGGGGAGTGAGATACCGGGGGTCCCCATGCAGATACTGGGAGGTCCCATTGCAGGAGTGGATTAATTACCCCAAGGGGGGCATGCAGCTCCCCTGGGAACCCCATCACCCTAAAAAACAACGCCCCATGGGGGCTAATTAACCCGAGATTAATTAATCCCCTCTCCGGTTAATTAGTAGCCCAGTGTGGAGCACTTATGTGCCCTAATAAACCCCAGCAATGACTGCAGGGGCACATTAATTACCCCAAGGGGGGCACTGAGCTCCCCTGGGAACACAGTCACCCCAGAGAAGGAATCCTCATGGACGCTTATTACACCCAGCAGTAATTCACTAGTGCCCAATTTCATTAAGTAATTAAGACTAATTACCCTGGGCGGGGGGGGGGGCATCTATCTCCCCTTATAAGCCCCAAGAAAGATGGCAGGGGCAGATGAATTACCTCAAGGGGGGCGTTGGGCTCTTGGCCACCTCCCCCCCGAGCCCGCGCAGCCCTGACACCGGCACGTTTGACGTCTGCATCCGCTTCAGCGCCTCACGGCCCAGCACAGACCTGGGGGGACACGGGGGGTCCAACGTCCATGAGGGGCCCTCCAAAGCCATAGGGACCCGCAGGAGGAACCCCGGCATCCAGGGAACTCCTCACGTCTACACCAACCCTCCCCAAGTCAATAGGGACCCGCAAATACATGGGCTCCCCCAAGTCCATAGGGAACCTCTCAAATACTTAGCACCCCTCTAAAATCCATAGGGACACCCCCAAGTCCATGTGGACTCCCAGGAGCAACCCTGACACTCCGGGAGACCCCAGGTGCACAGGAACACCCCCTGCGACCCCGAGTCCTTAGGGACTCCTCCTCTGAATCCATGGGGGGCACCTCAGCTCCACAGACAGGTTTCCCCCAAATTTCACCAAATTCCCTCCAATTTCTCCAAATTACCTCTAAATTCCCCCTAAATTTCCCCAAACTCCCCCAGATTTTTTCAAATTTCCCCTAAATCTCCCCCTAATTTCCCCCTAAATTTTCCCAAATTCCCACCAAGTTCCTCCAAATTTCCCCAAATTCCACCCAAATTCCTCCAAATTTCTTCAAGTTTCCCCAAATCCCCCCCCCCCCCGAATCCGAATCCGAATCCGGGCGGAGGAGGCCGACGAGGAAGGCGACGGAGCGGGGGAGGGGCGCCTCGTGCAGCACCCTGGGGGCGGGCGGGGGAGGAGGGGAGGGGGTAGGAGACCCCCCCTTTTTCATCAAAATTCAACATTTCGACTCAAAATTCAACATTTGGAGCCAAAGCTCGAAATTTCTACCCCAAAATTCCAAAGTTTTAACCAAAATCTACAGTTTTGACCAAAAGTTTACGATTTCTACCCAAAATTTAGGATTTCCACCCAAAATTTACGAGTTCAACCCAAAATTTGCATTTTTCACCCCAAATTTGCAATTTCAACCCAACATTTGTAATTTCAATTCCAAATTTTCTATTTCAGCACAAAAATTGCAATTTTCACTCAAAATTTAAAATTTCAACCTAAAACTTGCAATTTTCACTCAGCATCTCAAATTCTAAACCAAAATTTGCAATTTCAACACAAAAATTTTGATTTGAACCCAAAAATCGCAATTTCAAACCAAAATTTGCCATTTCAACCCAAAATTTACTATTTCAACCCTAAAATCTACAATTTCAACCCCAAAAAATGCAATTTCTACTCTGAATTTCTTCCCAAATCCCCATTTTTTCCCCAAATCCCATTTTTTGCTCCAAATCCCCATTTTTTCCCCAAATTCCTATTTTTCCCCCAAATCCCCACTTTTCTCCCCAAATCCCCACTTTTTCCCCCAAATCCCCACCTTTCACCCCAAATCCCCATTTTTCCCCCAAATCCTCACTTTTCTCCCCAGATTCACAGTTTTTGCCCCACTTCCCGATTTTTCTCCCCAAATCCCCAATTCTTTGCCCCCAAATCCACATTTTTCCCCAAATTCCCAATTTTTCCCCCAAATCCCAATACTCTCCCCAAACTCCTTTTTCCCCCAAATTCCCAGTTTTCTCCCTAATCCCCATTTTCCCCCAAATCCCAATTTTTCTCTCCAAATCTCCAATTTTTTCCCCCAAATCCCCATTTTTCTCCCCAAAATCTCAATTTTTTGACCAAAATCCCCATTTTTCTCCCCAAATTCTCGTTTTTCCCCCGTAAAATTCACCCAAATTGCCGCTTTTTTACCAAAATTTGTGATTTTTGTCCCGGTTTCCCCTCCGAGCCCACCCCTCGGCCCCTCCCCCGCCTGTTAAGCCCCACCCCCCTCTCACCTGATTGGCTGCAGCCCCCCCAGGGCCGAAGCTCCACACCCGCCCATCCCCCAGGAGCAACAGCGCGGGAGGGGGAGGGGGGAGGGGCCAAGGGGCGGAGTATCCACAGCACCGGGAGGGGGAGGAGCCCCAGCGTCCCCAGGGGGCGGAGCCTGTGCAGAGACAGAGGGACTGGGATGAACTGGGAGGGGCTGGGATGGATCCTTTTTGGGGGGAGGGTGGGCGGGGCACTCACGGTCATGGCCGACGTCAGGGAAGGTGAGGAGCGCGGGGCGGCCTGGGCGCAGCTCCCCCTGCGCCGTCACCAGCGCCGCCCAGAAGGACGTCCCCACCAGCGTCGCCTGCGCCCAGGGGCAGCGCCGAGAGGGTCACCCAACAGGGCACAATCGCCACCCAAAATTCCCAATTTCAACCCAAAATGGCACAATTTCCACCCAAATTTTCTGACTTCCACCCAAAACGTCACAATTTCCACTCAAAATTCCCCATTTTCACCCCAAATTCCTGATTTCCACCCAAAATGCACAATTTTGGCCCAAAATTCCCCAATTCCACCCTGAATTCCCCAATTTTCACCCAAAATCCCCAATTGTGACCAAAAATTCCCAAATTTCCACCCAAAATGCCCAAATTCAACCCAAAATGTCACTATTTCCACCCCATATTTCACATTTTCCACCAAAAATGCCCAATTCTGACCGGAAATTCCCAATTTACACCCAAAATTTCACAATTTCGACCCAAAATTCCCAATTTACACCCCAACTTCCCCAATTTTCACCCAAAATCCCCATTTTTGACCCAAAATTCCCAGATTTCAACCCCAAATTCCCAAATTTTGCCCCAAATTGAACCAAGTTTGACCCCCAAATCCCATTTGACGCCAAAATTCCCCAATTTGCCCCCAGTTTTCCCAAAATTGCCCTTTTTTGCCCCAATTTCCCCTTCCGCCTCCCCCAGCCTCACCTTGCTGGGTGGGGGAGGGGCAGCCTCGTGCAGCTCCATCTGGGGGGGGAGGGGCCCCGAGGGGGGAAATTTGGGGCAAAACGGGGAATTTTAGGGAAAAACAGGGAAAATTGGGGAAAAAAATAGAAAATTTAGAGAAAGCGAAGGATTTTGAGGGGCTGGGACCCCCAGCTATGGGGCAGGGACCCAATCTATGGGGCTGGGACCCCCATCTGTGGGGCAGGGACACCGATCTCTGGGGCAGGGACCCTCATCTGTGGGGCAGGGACCCAATCTATGGGGCTGGGACCCCAATCTATGGAGCGGGGACCCAATCTATGGGGCAGGACCCCATGTGTGGGGCAGCATCGCACCTGCAACAGGAACTGCGGCTCCCGCGGCGTCAACCGCCTGCCCCAGCTCCACGCCGCCGCCGCGAGTGCCGGCTGAAGGGGGGGGGTGAGGGGTGGGTGTTGTGTTCAGTCAGGCACCTCACGGCCAATCAGAGAGGCGGCAGCTTCCTGCCTCCCGCGGGCCACGCCCAATCGTGGCGTCGCAGCCAATCAGCGCCTTCCACCCTTCCCGCCCCTCGCCAGCCACGCACCCTCCCGCCGTCCGTCAATCAACGCCCCCCCCTCCTCTTCCCGCCCTTTCCATCGCGGGCGGCTCTGCGGGCGGGAGAAAAATGGCGCCTCTGGGAGCCGGGGCAGCCGCCGCCCTTGGGGCTGCCTTCAGCTCGCGCCTCCACACCAAGGTGAGCGGATCCTCACGCGCCCCCCGAGTGGGCCGTGACCCCCCGCACCCCCAAACTCCCCTCTACCCGCCCCGGCCCCACACAAATCCCTCTCCCCCCCAGACAGACCCCTCCTGCGAGAAATAAAGATCAATTTGCTGCTTAAACCGAAGGATCCCAGGAGAAAGCGGCCCCGCTGTTCCAGGCACAAATCCTCCTGTCCAAGACAGAACGAGGCGCGGCCTTATCTCAAGGTTGCGGTGTGGTCTGTCAGTGAAATCCTGTGTCACCGTAACGACCTTTGCCTTGGCTTTATCTCGTTAACATTAACAGATGTTGTCACCTTGTTTGTGTCACTGCCGAACCCAACAAGGGGGACTTCAAGAAGGGGATAAAAGGCTGCCTGAGTCACCCAAACTTTTGGGAGCCTGGGTGAGGCTGCGCCTTCCCGGCCGCCCAGCGCTGCCTTTGCTTTCCTGTCTGAAACAAACTTTTAGCGAACCATTGGAGACTTTATTTGTCTTAATTGAACTGTAACACCCCCCACCCCTCACACACCCCCCATCCCTCTGCCCCCTGTGCCCCCCTCAGTGTCCCTGTGCCCCCATCCCTGTGCCCGCCCTGTGCCCCCCCAGTGTCCCTATCCCCCCCAGTGTCCCTGTGGCCCCCCATCCCTCTGCCCCCTGTCCCTGTAGCCCTCAAGTATCCCTGTGCCACCCCCAGTGTCCATGTGCCCCCTGTGCCCCCCCAAGTGTCCCTGTGCCCCCCCAGTATCCCTCTGCGCCCTGTGCCCCCCCATCCCTCTGCCCCCTGTGTCACCCTCAGTGTCCCTGTGCCCCCCCAGTGTCCCTGTGCCCCCCATACCTCTGCCCCCTGTGCCCCCCCAGTATCCCTGAGCCACCCTCAGTGTCCTTGTGCTCCCTGTGCCCCCCCACTGTCCCTGTGCCACCCCCAGTGTCCCTCTGCCCCCTGTGCTCCCCCTAGTGTCCCTGTGCCCCCGCATCCCTCTGCCCCTGTGCCCCCCCCGTGTCCCTGTGCCCCCCACTGTCCCTGTGCCCCCCCGGTGTCCCTGTGCCCCCCCAGTGTCCCTCTGCCCCCTGTGCCCCCCTATCCCTCTGCCCCCTGGGGGGTTCCCAAACCAGAGGTGGGGGAAGGGGCCTGAGGGGGGGTCCTTGTGCCCCTCCTGACACCCCCCCCCGCAGATTTTGAGGGGCCCTGGGTGGCAGCCTGGGCCTCCTGGTGCTTAAGTGCATCGGCTTCTTCGGGGGGGGCTTCATGTTCCACCCCGGGCAGGGGCTGCTCTGTATCCCGGGGGGGCCCAAATCGGGGGGGGCTGCAAGGGGGGGGGGGTGATTTTGGGGGGGGTCCCTTGGCGAGGGGCTCTGGGTTTTGGGGGGATGTGGGGGAGTCCCTTCTTTTTGAGGGGCTCTGGGTGTTGGGGGGGGGGTCCCTCCTGCCTTTGGGGGGACTCTGGGAATCGGGGGGCTGTGGAAGGAGGGGTGTCCCCCATTTTTTGGAGTGCTTCCCCTTAACCCCCCCCCAGCGCTGGGGACGCACGGGGGGGCCGCGCTGGCTTTGATCTTGGTGTCCCTCGAGGCCTGGGACCTCGGTGCCTTCTGGCTCCTCTTCGGCCTCTGCAGGTGGGTCGGGGGGGGCATTTTGGGGGTGCCCGCTCTCCCTGCACCCCCCCCCCACTGACCTCCCCCCCCGCCTTGTGTGTGCCCCCCCCAGCGTCCCCCCCGCCCTGGCAGAGCTGCTGCTGCCCCTGCTGTGCTGCGCGAGGGGAGCGCTCTGAGCCCCCCAAACCTGCGGGGGGGGGGGGGGGGGGGGGAGCGTCCCGCAGTAAAGGCTTCGGCGCGGGAACGCTTTGGCCACGCCCCTTTATGCAAATGAGCGACGCGCGGGTCTCGCCGGGAGCGCGGAGCGGGGTTGGAGGGGGGCGGGGACGGCGATGGCGATGGGGAGGGTGTTGCGGGGTGCGGGGCGGGGGGTGCGGAGGGGCGGCACTTCGCGCGGGGCAAGGCGGGTGTGTTAGGCGGGGGTTGGGGGGAGTCGCCGTGCCGTGGGCAGGGGTGTGTCGGGGTGCCCATCCCTGCGGGCGGCGCTGATGTTGTCAATGCAGTCGATGTTGTTGTTTGCGGTGGTTGTGAGCGGTGTGTTGTGGGCGGGGTGATCGCAGTGCGAGGGCCCGGGCGGTTCAACGCCCGCAGCCTCGCTCGCTGTGTTTGCACCTAATGGGGGGGTGGGCGACGGGGAACCCCGGTAACCCCAGGGAGCGTGAGAGGGCGGTCCTGTCCCTCCGCCAGTGAGTGTGTAAAGGCTCTGAATATGCAAAGAGGGTCCTGCTGCCTCCCAGTGAGTGTGTCAGGGGGTCCCGATCCCCCCCAGTGAGTGTGCAAAGCCGGTCCTGTGCCCCCCCCAGTGAGTGCGCCACAGGGGTCCTGCCAACCCATGCTGGGTGTGCTAAGCCACCCCGTTTTTTCGGAGTTGGGGGAGGGGGCACATGGGACACTATTTTTTTGGGGGGAGGGGACATTTGGGACCCTTTTTTGGGGGGGAGGGGTCACTTTGGGACCGTTTTGGGGGGGGGGAAGGGACCTGTGGGACCCTTTTTTGGGGGGGAGGGGGGGTCACTTTGGGACCCTTATTTAGGGGGGGAGGGGGTCCTCCCAGTGCTCCCAGTGCCTCCAGTGTCCTCCCAGTACCCCCAATGCCTCCAGTGCCCCCCAGTGCTCCCGGTGCCCCCCCGGTGCCCCCAGTGCCCCCACTGCTCCCGGTGCCCCCGGTGCCCGGATGGAGCTGCCAGGACCTGGCGCTGCGGCGGGGGCGGAGCTGGAGGACGGGAGGGGGTGGGGCCTGCGGGGGGGCAGCACGGTGGGAGGGGCCAACACCAGCCGAGACGCAGGCGGAGGGGTTCACGGGGGCTCTGGGGGTCCCGGAGGGTTTCTGGGGGTCAAAGGGGGTGGGGGGTGGGGGGGTCTTAGAGGTCACGGGGGGGGTTGGGGGGTCTTGGAGGGGTCAAAGGGGGGGGTTGGGGGTCACGGGGGGGGTTGGGGTATCCTGGAGGGGTCAAAGGGGGGGTTTGGGGGTCACAGGGGGAGTTGGGGGGGTTTTGGGGTCACAGGGGCTCTGGGGGTCCCGCATGGTTTTGGGGGGTCAAAGGGGGGGGTTGGGGGGAAGGGGGGTTTGGAGGGGTCAAATGGGGGGTTGGAGGGTGTCTTAGAGGTCACGACGGGGTCTTGGGGGTCATGGAAGGTTTGGGGGGGCCTTGGGGTCACGAGGGGGTTTGGAGGGGTCAAACGAGTGTTTGGGGGGGTTGGGGGCTTTGGGGGGGTCTTGGGGGTTACAGAGGGGTTTGGGGGGGTCTTAGAGGTCACGGGGGACTTGGAGGGGTCAAGGGGGGGTTGGGGGAGGTCAAAGGGGTCACAGAAAGGATTTGGGGGGTCTTGGGGGTCACGGGGGCGTTTGGGGGGGTCAAATGGGGAGTTGGGGGGTCTTAGAGGTCACGGGGGGGGGTTGGGGGGGAGGTTTGGAGGGGTCTTGGGAGTCCCGGAGGGTTTGGGGGGGTCAAATGGGGGACTTGGTGGGGGTTAAAGGGGGGGGTTGGGGGGGGTCTTGGGGGTCACAGAGGGTTTGGGGGGATTAAAGGGGGGGGTTGGGGGATCCTGGAGGTCACAGCCCCCCCAAGCCTCCTGAGGAGGAGGCTGCCCGGAGCGGAGCTGCGGCCTGGGAGAAGTTGTGCGCCCCGCGCCAGGGCTGCCCGGAGCGGAGCTGCAGCTTAAAGTGCCGGCACCGGCGGAGCTCGGGTACGGGACTCGATCCGTGTGAACAACTGAATGGCACTCGGTGTTGACTTTGTTCTGTTCTGTGCACACCTACACTGAGAGCAAAGACCTGTTATCTGCTCTGCACCATCTCACAATCTCTGATTGAAATCACTGAGCACACTTTGGGTGGTTGGGTTGGGGTTTTTTTCATGCAGACTAAGCCAGCAGAATATCATAAACCAGGCAAACAGGGAGGTAAGCTTGTTCCAGAAGTATTTTTCCCTAAGAATGCCAATGGCTTTGGAAGAGATTTTTATTTGATTATGAAGTCATTTTCTTTGAGCACACTCGGGGAGAAGGTAAGTGTGCTTCCTCAACCTGCGGGGAATATAGCTTGAATCGTGTGTATAGGATTTGGATAAATCTTGAGAGTCCTCCACATTGAACGATACTTTTGCATCGGAGGGGTGTGTTTTGTTTAGCCTGCGTCTGTGCCAGATTCCGAGGTCTACCTGCTCGGAGCGCTTCTGCGCCTGAGAGTGCTTTTCTTGCTCTTTCTCCTCCAAAAAGCCAAAGGTGCTTTCTTACACGGGCAGGATCAAAGCCTTCCATGGTATTTCCCTCTGAGTTAGCCTAATTGGCAGTGCTGCTGCTGCCTTTTGGGAAATGCACTGCCTTGTAAAGCTGCAGACCAGAAAGAGACACCTTAATTTGGAACAAGCTGTAAAGTTCAGTCTTCCCTTATGTAGAAAACTAATACTGAATTCTGACGCCAGCTCTGTGGCTTTTCATAGATGTCGAAACTCAATTGACTTTTGAAAATGCTGGCTAAGAGATCTGTGATCTATTTGGCAGTTTCAGTAGCCTCCTGATGAGTATTACAATTGCTTACCAATAGCATCCAGGAGTTTTCTTTGGCTGTTTGGGAACAGCATCCCGGTGTGCAGGAAGTGCTTTCTCCTTCACAGAGACCTTGTCACCCTCAGAGTAGCATGCAGAGTGACCCCTCTGGCAATTCCAGGGGCGATCATACTGACATGAACTGCATATCTGAGCCTTACGCTTATTCATCTGCAGGAGCCGAATGTTTGATCTCTTTCTGTTTGAAATCGGCTGACTGCAAATCTTGGGTTCTTTTTTGGGACAGCAAGCTTTGCGCTGTTTCTCTGGTTCCAGAGCCTGAGAGGGTGGATTTTCTCTGCATGATTATGTTACAGTCCCATGCAAAATGCAGAGAAATGGTTGCTGCTGTGTGAATGCGTACAGTACCTTTAGCTGTACCGGAACTGCATCAGAAGGTAAGTGTGAGCTTTACAACGACTGAGAATTGGACAGGGAAAGCTAATAATGTCCCTTCATCTCCAAAGTTTCTCCCGTTGCTGTCAGACACGTTGGCTCTTGTAGCCACGTGGATGCGTAGTCAGTCATAGGTGTAAACTGTATTTCTTTCCAGACTTCCTCTTGCCTTTTTTTGGCTTTGCTTTTACCTTAAATAAAAGACTGGGTGTGTTTTGAAGAGATGATTCATGGAAGAAACCTCTCCTTGCATATTTTTATGGGAGCTTCAGCTTGTTCCTAAAATTGAATGGTGCCAATGTTGCCAATACTGGAGTGAAAGCTAATTTTTGATCTAAATACATTGGCCACACTGGGATGCTTTTTGTTGAGACTTCATTGCCAAAGAAATGCTGAAATCCATGCCACTTGGGATGTTCCTCGGATCAGACAGATACCAAGCCTCTTCTCACTTTCAAACAGACCGTGGACTGGATTCAACTGGCCCTCTGACCAGTACAATCCATTTTGGGAAAATATTCAGAAGATATGATTTGGGTTGTGTGTGTCGGAGTCTTTTTGGGTTTTTTTTTTCCCATCTTTTTTTTCTTCCGTGCAGAATGGAAAAATAACCAATTTTAAGTTGTTGGAAAAACTGGTTTACCTCCATCATCCTCTTGATTAACATTGCGCTCTGTAATATTGAACGCTCCCCAGAGCACTTAGGATGTGCTACTGGCTGTTTAGGGATTTCAGTGGGACAGTTGCAGTTTGACAGAAGACAGTTCTGTCTTAGGGATGTCAACGAGAGTGGCAGGATTTAGCCAGCTGACTCCGTGGACCAATAACAGTGTTGGCAGGCTTAGCCCTCCTGTTTGACTCTCATGCCTTGTTCTGCATCATGCAAGGCAATTACCAGCTTTCTTTACTGATCTGGTAAGGCTGTGTGTGCAGCTGTCTGTGCGCTGTAAACCAGTCAAGATGGGAATTTCTGAAAACCGGAGTGATCAGGTTCCAAACGGTGGCATCAAATGACACTTTTCAACTTTTCCAAAATCTCTTGTTTGATAATCAAGAGAGTAAGTGAGGCCACCTTTGCTGCATCAGGTCTGTCAGAAAGGTGGCTGCAGCTGCATCAGGGTAGGCAGAAGTACACCCATCTGCTGAGGTAATCGTGCATGGTGTTGCCTGGATGCCTGTGGCTATATGGCTTGGAGCAGGGGTTTGTTATGCTGGCTACGGGGAAGGGCGAGGAACACATCCTGGAATATTGATGTAGAAATACGTATCTGTTCACTTATTGAACTTGGTGGCAACCATGGAGTTATTTTTTTCCTCATCCGTTTCTCTTTGGCTTTCTTGGTTCTTTATGGCAGGAGAGCAAGGAGAGCACGGGGACGAGCAGACTTCTGCACCGTCTGATGCAGCCATTTTCCATGGGCAGCTGAGGAACCACCTGAAGGACAAAGGGAGCAATGAGAAGTTGCCAGAACCCAGGTGAAAGCTCAGAGGGTCTTAGCAATGCTTTAGAAGCTGATATAAGGAGCGGGAACCAAAACTGCACAGCAGGAATGGGAACAAAGCTCTGGCACGCTCCTGCTGCCAAAACCAATGTGGGACAAACAGCCAGTGAGGCCCCCAAGGCTGCAAGTTGCAAACCAGCAGAGCCACCCTCTCTTTGTTTCCTCCGGCTGCAAAGACGAGTCCTGATTTTTCCGGTATTTCCTTACCGTCTGAGTAACAGGTGAGGTAGCACCTGCAGTAGTGTTGGAGCTACGCTTTCTCTGCTCCTCTGCCTTCACAGAGCTGGCTCTCATTCCTCTCTGAAAGCGAAGGAGCGAGAAATGATCAGAGCCTGTGAGCCACTGGCGATGTTAATGCTGCCTCCTATGCTGTGAGCATAGAGCAAAAAAAGAGGTTGGAGGCAAGTTGGGAGAAGCCTCATCCGCAGAGTACAGCAGCCGTGGGAGCAGTCGTGCACTCCTTTAGTGCTGAGGTTCTGGAGGAAGACCAGGGATCTCAAGGTAACGTGGAGTTCTTTTTCTCCCCGTGCTTATAGGTGGCGTAGCCTGGAAGTCATCTGTTTTCCACGTTCTTGTTCCTGACTGAGGTTATGGTGGTTTGTTGGTTGTCAGTATCCCAGGCGTGAAAGGGGACCTCCTGGTAGGATGCAGCTTGTGCCTCCTGGATGTCCTGTCTAAGAGTGGAAGCATGATGATAACCAAGAGTTTGAATGTTCTATTTTAGACCCTGACTGCTGTCCTGGAGGTAATAAATTGGTATTTCCCTTCAAGTGAGCTGAGCACGCCTGGTATGTTTCTGTTATAGTTATTTCTGCTTTTGGCTTGTTCTGTGAAGAAAAATCTAGGGAAGGGAGGGGTGTGTATAGTGCAGAAAAAGTAGGAGACCTATTGGCTGGAATGCTGCCAGACTACTGTTAAATATTAGCCATCTCTAAAGAATTACTCTAAAGGAGTAATCCTTCTGTTTTATCTGATAACTGCCCAAATGGCTACTGAAATAGCCTGTGGAAGTGTCAAAAGAGCAGTTAAAAACAATGTACCCTGTAGAGCAGAGATGGCCGTGGGTGGTTGTAACTCCTGTGAGTGTCAGAACTGACTTGAGCAGGTAGGTGCTAGATGCCCTTAGCTGCTTCTGACAGACTTACACTGCGTCTGACGCGAGGGGAGCTTGGAGAATTTGACTGCCCCTGTGCTCTTGCGTGAGGAGTCATTGTTTTCATTCACAAGGCAAAGCAGAAGATAATAAGGGTGGGCCACTGCTTCTGGTTTGGCAGTGTTATTTTAATCTACAATGCAACACGGATGTTCTTCACGGACTAATGAACGAGCCCACGCGGCCCTACGTGGAGGGCAGCGGTCCATAGAGACTACTGCGGAATTGCTCTTGGGATACCAGTTCCCTTTGCTGCATCAAAAGGAGATCAGGCCATATTGCACCCGGCTTTAGGAATGGCTGTGGTTGTCACTAGGGCAGTATGCAAATCTAAATGGGACAATGCAGTTGGTCCATTAAGTGCTGCTTCTGTTTGCTACGGTATCAGCAGGTAGAAGAAGCGGTGGCGTGGAGTAAACCCCTTCCTAAAAGGTTTGTGTTGTAAGTTATAATCCTCTAGTCCCATGAGTAGCCTTATGACCATGGGGCGCAGAAGGAAAACCTTGCAGTGTTTTTCCTTTATATTTCATTTTCATCTTCAGATCTTGGTACTCCTGTGTGGGAAAAGGAGATGAAAACCACGTGTGTTTAAGCAGAAGGACAGAGTGACCTGAGTTGGAAGGGACCCACGAGGATCATCAGGTCCAGCTCCTATCCCTGCATAGGGCAACCACAACGCTCACACCGCGTGTCTGAGGGCACTGTCCAAATGCTTCTTGACTATTGCCAGGCTTGGTGCTGTGCTTGTTTCCCTGGGGAGCTGTTCCAGCACCCTCTGGGTGAAGAACCTTTTCCTACTATCGAACTGAAACCTCCCTGGCACGTCTTGCTGCCATTCCCTCAGGTCCTATAATTGGTCACCAGTGAGAAGAGATCAGCGCCTGCTCCTCTTCCTTCCCTTGTGAGGAAGCAGCAAACTGTGATGAGGTCCTCCCTTGGTCTCCTCCAGGCTGAGCAAACCAAGGGACTCGAGCCACTCCTCCTGATTTCCCCTCCGGACCCTTCACCAGCTTTGTGGTGCCCTCTGGACACTCTAAACCTTTCATACTACAAGCATCTCGTCACGACGACACTCAGCAATGCTTATCACAGCTGGTGATTATTATTTTTTAAGCGAAATCAGGAAAGAAGTGGCAAGAAGAACTCACCAAGTGAGTTGTTTCTGCCGTTTGTTTTTGTTAGTCATTTCTTATCTTCTTTTGCCCACTCTTGCAAGCCCTGAGATGGCTCCAGGTTGAGGGAAAAAGAGACCCCGGGAGCTCTATGGGGTGCTGGACACAAGGCGGTCCTGGTGTCCCGGAGGCTGTCCCTGCCCTTGGCCCAAATGCCTTCCTGCAAAAGATGCTGGGTGGAGGGGCAGGGGGCGGGGCTTGGCATGGGGGGGCCACCCCCCCCCCATGTCACGGGGCCATCACCCGGCAACGCAGCAGTCACAAAGCCCCGGGGTAGGGGACAGGGAGCGACCTGTGCTGCACTGCCAGAGCTGTGCCGGCAGGCAGCCTGCAGACGTCGGAGAGGAAGTCCTGAAGGAGCTGGTGGATTTACTGGGTGGGAGCTGATGGAGGAAGAGCAGAGCCTGGGCGAGGCTGCTGCAAAGGAGAAGAAGCACCAACGCCTGGAGGTGTGTGAGGCCTTTTCGGCGGGACAGCAGCCACCAGATAAAGGGAACACTAGCGAGTGTCCCCGGGGGTTTTTGCCTCCTCTGCAGCACTGAGCTCGCTCCTCGCAAGGGCTCCTTTGGGCCATTTTGGCGAGGTGCCTGCTGCTCGTGCTGCACGAAGGAGGCCCTTGTGCCCCGCATGCGGGGGGAGGAAGCTTTCTTAAACGCCCCAGGTGGGCTCCAAGGGAGCCCCCTGCGGATTCTTTTACTGTCGTGGTGGTCTTCTGGCACCGTTCATCCTCACCTACGGCTCTGGTTACACCTTGGCTTTTTTCTGGGCTGGGGCTGCTGACCTCACCCCTCTCACGCACCAGGAAAAGAGTTTGTGTCTGGCCACATCAAGTCCCCACTCGTCCTCACTGTGGGCCCTCCTGGGCGTTAGCTCTGGCCTAGAGAGGGGACGGCTGAGAGGGGTGGTCTCTGGGCTGCAGGGCTGGTTTGTGCCACGGCCTCAGAGAAGAGTAACAGCACCGGGTTTGTCCCTCGCAGCCAAGTGGCAGATGAGGCACCAGGGATGCCCAGCAACTGTGCCCAGTGCGAGGACACCAAGGGCAGGGACAGTCCCTTGGGTACAAGGACTGCCTTGGGGCCATTATCCCAAATGCCTTCCTGCACAGGATGCTGGGTGGAGGGGCAGGGGGTGGGGCTTGGCATGGGGGGGCCACCACCCCCCCCCCCCATGTCACGGGGCCATCACCCGGCAACGCAGCAGTCACAAAGCCCCGGGGTAGGGGACAGGGGGCGACCTGTGCTGCACTGCCAGAGCTGTGCCGGCAGGCAGCCTGCAGACGTCGGAGAGGAAGTCCTGAAGGAGCTGGTGGATTTACTGGGTGGGAGCTGATGGAGGAAGAGCAGAGCCTGGGCGAGGCTGCTGCAAAGGAGAAGAAGCACCAACGGCTGGAGGTGTGTGAGGCCTTTTCGGCGGGACAGCAGCCACCAGATGAAGGGAACACCCTCTTGAGGAGCACTGCAGAGCTTGCCATGCTCTTGCCCTGTGGAGCCAGTGGCAGCAGCCGTAAGAAATGGGATGTAGAGATGTTGTCAGGGGTCCCAGTGCTTTGAAGCACCTACTGATGTCCCACCAGGCGCGGGATGGATTCTTGCCCTCAAGGCCGAGCAGGATGGGGTCTTTTTCCCACTCTTGGCAGCCTGTGAGCTGGCTCCACGTTGATGGAGAATAGTGCTTGGGCATCTCCTGGGAGGCGTGACCAGCCTGTGGGAGGAGGACGCGGGTGTTGCTCCCATGCTCAGGGAATAGCCGATCGCCAGCTCTGGGGTCAGGAAGGAAGTTTTGCCCCGGGGTGGATTGGCAGTGGTCCCCGGGGGTTTTTTTGCCTTTCTCTGCAGCAGTGAGCATGACCACTTGTCAGGGCTCCTCTGGGCCATGTTGCCTGGGTCACTGCCTGCTGCTCATGCAACACGAAGATTGGCCTGTCGTGACCCCTATCTGGGGGGAGGAAGGCCTTTTTTCCCCGCGGTGAGCTAGCGAGTGTCCCCGGGGTTTTTTGCCCCCTCTGCAGCACTGAGCACGCTCCTCGCAAGGGCTCCTTTGGGCCATTTTGGCGAGGTGCCTGCTGTTCGTGCTCCACGACGGTGGCCCTCGTGCCTCGCATGCGGGGGGAGGAAGCTTTCTTAAACGCCCCAGGTGTGCTCCAAGGGAGCCCCCTGCGGCTTGTTTCTTCTCCTCTGTAGCACTGAGCACAGCCCTTGGTAGGGCTTTTCCGGGCGCTTTCAGCTGGCTTCTTGCCTGCTGCTCTTGCAGCTCCAGGGCACCGCTTGTGCCCTGGCTCTCTTGCCCGTTGCAGGTTTGCAGTGGGAGTGAGCTTTGCTCTTCCCTTGGTTCCATTTCCCCGGGGCTTCTTGCTTGTGCAAACCAGCCTGTGCTTGGAAGGGCTCCGGGCTTGCTGCACCATCAGGAGCTGCCACCTTCCAGCTCTCCCTGCGCTCAATACAGGTGCAGGGCAGGCACGAGGGCGCTTTTCATGTGTCACTGGCCAAGAAGCACAGCGGTGGAGCAAGTTTTGGAAGGCAAAGGCTGTGCTTGTCATCAATACGTGTCACACGTTGGAAAATGCCCCACGGTACCACACACCTTCTCTTCTTCTTCCTCTTTTGTGTGTGACCGGTCCTGATCCTCATTGCTCTTCACTAAATCTCTGCAGAATTCATTTCAAAAATCACCAGGAACGTTTCTTCACACTCTTGGAGAGTAAAGCAAATCCCCCCAGACAACAGTGCCACCAACTGCATCACACTGACTCACCGGGCTTTCATTTCTTGTTGCTTATCCAGTATCTGGCCTGATTTGGCACTTTCTGCCCTGACATTTCTGGAAGGGAAGCTCAGTTAACGCCAGCTGCAGATGTTTTCTTCCCTAGGAGGCAGACATGCATTTTGGAAGGGACTGGACTGACACCACCAGCTTCACGTTGGCAGCCCATCCATTGCTCAGCCGGGCAGCGGAGGGCTGGATCTACTGGTTGTGGCTGCGTGGAGCTGCACTCCGGCAGGCTCCGGATGGGTGAGAGCCCTCTTAATACATTTCTCAGGCTCCGCCCTGCAGACTTTGCTGTCATCTAATGTGGGAAACAGTGAGGTTCCTGGTCAGCTCTTTTGAATTCAGATTGCAGAAGAATGTTGCTCAAGAAATGTGTGTTTCCTTGTCCACGTGATCTTCTGGATTTCATGGCATCCACGTGGCTTTTTCCGGCTCTGTTTCATGGTAGAGTTCTGTGGGCCCCATCCTCCTGAGCAGCTGAAGCTCTGATGGAAGAGGCATCTCCTTTGTCAGTAAACCCCATGTGAAGAACTGCAGGGCTGAAATAGGTGAAAAGATGTCAGGTGGAGCACTGTGAGATTCTGCTGCAGCTCGGCAACATCAGAGTAGGCACCTGTTCCTGGAGGAATGAGCAGATCGCAGGGTGACTGTGAGACGTGCATGTGCATTTGCCATCTGTAAGTGCTGCAATAATGAGAGACCCTGTAGTTTTTCCTGTTGATGCTAGAGATCTTTTCAAGGTCCCGCCTTCTGCTGCGCTTTTGGATGATGGACTGGACGAGGCAGCTCCACAACCTTTGGTGCCTGATGTCGAGATGAAAGCAGCCGCTGAATTGGAGGACGAGGCGTCCAACCTCCGTAGAGATGCAGAGGCTTTACGGAGAGCTAGTGCGGTACAGCAGTCACAGCTGGAGCACCTAGCAGGGCAGGTGAAAGCAGCTTTGGCTGAACAGACTTCACCTTTAAAGGATATCTATGGTAAGTATGCAGCGGGTCTTGAGTTACCTTCAACAGCAGCCACGCAAACGCCGGACCCAGGACAGCGATGGCAAGGTATCATTCGCGATGCAGTAATAGACGGGGAGTTTATAGGACCTTTAAAAGCATATCCTGTGGAAGCCTATCCGGTGCAAACTGTACCTGATCCCCAAGGACGCGAAATGCGCCAGTGGCGGCCTTTGGATTGGAAATTGTTAAGAGAATTACAAAAGGCTGTAATGGAATAGGGACTGACTAATTGATATGTGCAAAATCTGGTTGATGTTATTTTTTCACAAAATGTATTAACTCCTTTTGATAGTGAGGCTCTCGTTTCATGGATTTTAACCCCAACTCAGAAATTGATTTTTAAAGATGACTGGAGGAAACGGGTGGATCTTGCAGCTATTAGAAATTTGGATCTTGGGGATGATGATCCTTTTTGTACGGCAACAGTTGATATGATGTTAGGACAAGGAGCTTTTGCCAACCCTCATGCGCAAGCTAGGTTGCATGCACGAATTTTGCAACAGACACAGGGTCTGGCAGCCGCTGCTTTCAAAGCATTGCCTGAGACCGGAAAGCCTATTCCCTCTTATACGAAGATTGTGCAAGGCCCCCAAGAGCCATTTACCACCTATATCGATCGTTTACGTGCCGCTATAGAAAAATCTCCTAATCTGTCAAAAGATGCAATGAGCATCTAATGAGCAAATACAAGTTGTAGATTCAAATGTTAAGGGACCCATAGGAGACGGTCTTAGTGCTTTGTTAATTGGACGATCTTCTGTGTCAAAACAGGGAATCTTTGTATTACCAGGATTGATTGATGCTGATTATACTGGAACTCTAAAGATAATGCTCAAAGCATTTTTTCCGCCAATTACTATAGCTAAAGGAGCGAAAGTGGCTCAGTTAATACCTTTTAAAAGTTCCATACGTTATTCGGAATGAAAGCCCCGCAAAGGGGGAGGATTTGGTTCTCCAGGTGATCCTCATGTTTATTTTTCTATTCCTGTCACGGAAAAGAAAATGACTAGATGGGTGTGTTTTGAAGGCCCTTTGAACATTACGTTCCATTATGCAGCATTAATTGACACTGGTGCAGATGTGAGCATTGTTCCCGAACCTATTTGGCCATCGTTGTGCGAAACAGATGAGCTTGCTGGTCATGTCCAAGGTATTGGGGGAAAACAGTCCACCAAGGTGAGCCGTGATTTTATCACGATTTCTGATCAAACTGAGAAACACTTGGTCGCTCAAATCCAACCCTGTATTCTCAAAACTCCGATCCTATTGCTGGGTTGAGACTATTTGACCCAATGGGGGGTTTTGTTGACTACCCCGCCTCTTTTGTAGCGGCAACCGATGTGGGACAGGGCCCACCAGTAATTCAGTTACCATGGACTGTAACTGAACCAATATGGGTAAATCAGTGGCCGCTGCCAAAAGATAAACTGTCCCGTTTAAATGAGTTGGTGGATGAACAATTTCGCTTGGGACATTTAGAAATTTCTTTTAGTCCCTGGAATACGCCTGTTTTTGTTATTCCAGAGAAATCAGGAAAGTGGCGGTTGCTACGAGATTTGCGAGCTGTGACCGATGTAATGCAGTCTACGGGAGCACTGCAGCCTGGGATGCCTACTCCTACAATGATCCCACAGGGCTGGCAAGTTTTAATAATTGATTTGAAAGGCTGTTTCTTTACCGTACCTTTGCATAGGTCTGATTGAGAAAAATTTGCCTTTTCTGTGGCATCTCTTAACAAACAAGAACCTAATAAACGTTACCAGTGGACTGTTCTCCCTCAAGGTATGAAAAATTCCCCTACCAGATGTCAGTTTTATGTTTCTTGGGCTTTAAATCCCTTACGTCAACGTTTTTCTATGTGGTTAATTTACCATTACATGGATGATATTTTGTGTGCTGCGCCCAATTTACCAGAAAATGTTGTTGATATTTGTGAAGCCGTTTTGTTAAATGGGAATTTACAGTGGATACGACCCTTGTGTGGTATAACTAATGAGGATATGCAACCTCTTCTTGATTTGTTAAAAGGAGGGGGAGGAGCGGAGTCCCCTCATAAATTACAGAAAGAACAACAAGCGGCTCTTAAGATTATTGAATGGAAAATTACGAATACATATGCAGGACGCTGCTTGGAAAAGGCGGCATTTTGAGCGGCAGTGATAAATCCTGATTGTCATTTGACAATGATAATATTTCAATGGATCCCTGAGCGGGTGGATCCCTTGAACATTACTGAGTGGATTTTTCCACCTTCGTCGTTTCACAATGCAATTGTCACTCGTGCAGAAGGTGTTGCATATTTGCTCTGTATGTATTAAATTGGTTAAATGTTAAGGAGGGACAGAATGTACCTCCTGTATTAAGGCATATTTCTAGTCAAGGTAAGTAGCTGGAGAAACAAGAAATGAAGCCCCCAGTATTGTGGGATGATACACATGAAAATAAATGGAAAGGACCTGTATCCTTATTAACTTGGGGATATGCTTGTGTTTTGACAAATGCTGGTCCACATTGGGTTCCCCCAAAATGGGTGCGACCAATGAAGCCTGGATACAAAGAGTAGCTGGTTTTGTGTTTTTTATTGCAATGACCAGTTGTTCCTACCTGCCTGTTGAAATAGCTGCGTCTCGAGATGCGGCGAATATATGGGTGGAATGGGCCCGACGCGCAGGAGTGGATGATTTTTGTTTATCTTTACAACAAGTGGGTAATCCTTTTAAAACGTGCTTGATAGGCATTCCAATGATAAATGTATCCGATTTTTCTGTTGAATGGATCGCAATTAAAGGCCCCATAAATGAAACAGTGGTAGAACAAGTGGCAGTCCAGAATTCATGGGGTCTCTTTTCAACATTAACAGCATTATTTATTAAACATTTGAAAAGACCTATGTTACCCCCCCAGCAATTGGATTATTGGGGTCTCAAAGATGAGGAGGATGTATTAGATTTAGTTCACCAAGCATCCTCAGTAATACTGTAAACATGGAAACCACTGTTACACCTCTGGATGGTAAATATTTCCATGAAACTTATTGTAATACGTCAATTTCGGATATTCCCTATGATAATACGCAATCTAAAGCATTACCACCTGGCTATTTTTTTGATTTGTGGAGACAGAGCATGGCCAGGTGTGCCTGCCCTACCATTTGGTGGCCCATGTTATATCGGTAAATTAACTTTGTTGTTACCTCAAAACCAGCATGTGGAATATCTAGTGAAATTAGCTTGGAGTAAACGTGTGAAACGTACAATAAAGGTTTTGGATGCCAATTGTAGCGATAATGTTCAGCTGTGGGGAACTTCATCTACCATACTGTCTGCTTTGTTTCTCCCACCAATAGCACTAGCCCGTACTGCCCTAGCGGTAAATGCATTGACTTGTTGGGTGGGGGAAGAAATTAATTTGACATCCCAAATTTTACATGATTTGGCTACAGGGGCTGACAGTATAAGAAAAGCAACGTTACAGAATCGAGCAGCCATCCATTGCCTTCTGTTAGCCCATGGACACGGCTGTGAAGATTTTGCTGGAATGTGTTATTTTAATCTGACAGACAAATCACAATCAATTCATGATAAGCTAAAAGAGCTTGATGAAAACATGAAGAGGTTAACTGAATGGCAGAATCCTTTAGCTGACTGGCTAGGGTCGTTGGGTATTGCTGGATGGTGGCGAGTTTTGTGAAAAGACCTTGGTATTGTGCTTGTTGTTATTGTATTACTCTTGCTAATCTTTCCTTGTATCATGCAATGCGCTATGGGTTTATTGCAAAATATCAGCTTGTCTGTGTTTAAAAAACAAAAAGGGGGAGCTGTGGGGCCTGAGGTTTTTCGCTAAGAAAATGGCGCTGGATCTGCTGGACCTTCAAGGAAAAGAAGCCTAGAAGATTTGAAAACCTGAAGCAAACAAAGTGTGACCTTGCTCCATGGAAGAGTACCAGATGAAGACAGAGGAACTGATAAACAACCAGCTGTGTCATCTCTGGGAAACATCTGAAAAGAATAATGGACTGATTCATTAAGAATGTCCAATCGGGGCCAGCAGGACATGGCGATCCTCCATATCCTGTATTTTAATTATATAGGGATCTGAAATAGATAATGAGTGTATTCCTTAGCTAATGAGTGTATTCTTAGAAGCAATGATAATTAATCATGTTAATAACAAAGCATATAAAAGTGTAATCAGAAAGCCGAATAAACGGATGACTGTAGCATTCACATTGAATGTATTGCAGCATCTCTTCTTTGTCGGCAACACCCTGGTGAGTACTCACCTGTACCTAAGGACGTTTCTCATTCCTTGAATGAAAGAAAGGCAAATTGCATCTGGGATGAAGGCAGAGAAAGACTAAGCACTTGATTACGGGCGTGGAGGGTCAACAGAAGAAGATGATGGCGGGAAGGAGGAAAGCACAGGCTGAGGAGGGCTGCCATCCCTTTCAGGAAAGGTATCAAGGATGAAGGCCAAAGGAGGAGAAGAGCTATTGAAGTGGAAGGAAAATTACGGTAAAGAACACAAAACAGTTCAGGATTTCTTTCCAGAAGAAGCTTTCACTATAAACAGCATAGGAGCAAATGTTCCTTGCTACAAAAAACCCACCACCTCCCTTACTCTTCCAGTACTCCAAACACGAAATCCTAAAGGAAGAAGCCAATTGCCAGGATTTTAGATAAGATCTGAACATCTTCCCACCAAGAGCAGTACGCAAGTAACGCTCAGCAAGACTCTGAAAGTTTTACCCTGTGGCTGAAGTGCATTTTGCATCCCAGCTAAACATGGCCAATGGGTGCGTTTAACACGAGTGCTGCACAGCTCGGTTTCAGTGGGGCGAGGGGATATGACAGCAACCGCAGCAGTGGGCTATTTTCACAGTATGGAAGAGTCGTCCCTAGCTGTGCTTTAGGCATGGATACAAATGTTCTTGGTGTGAAAACGACCAACCTTTCCCACACCAGTGTCACTTCCTCTGACTTCTTTTTCAAAGCCTGTCTTATTGTCCTGGTGGTCTTCTGGCACCGTTCATCCTCACCTACGGCTCTGGTTACACCTTGCCTTTCTTCTGGGCTGGGGCTGCTGACCTCACCCCTCTCACGCACCAGGAAAAGAGTTTGTGTCTGGCCACATCAAGTCCCCACTCGTCCTCACTGTGGGCCCTCCTGGGCGTTAGCTCTGGCCTAGAGAGGGGACGGCTGAGAGGGGTGGTCTCTGGGCTGCAGGGCTGGTTTCTGCTGCGGCCTCAGAGAAGAGTAACAGCACCGGGTTTGTCCCTCGGACCCAAATACCCCATAGTACCACCCACTTCTTCTTTGTTTGTTTGTGGTCGGTCCACCTACCAAATGTGTTTTCTGCATCCTTTGACCTTCCTTTGCCAGATGGCAAGGCGTGCATTTTGAAGCCAAACTGAAGAAGGCATCAGCCTGCGCCTGGCTGTGCATGCGCATTGCGTTACTGCCTGTGAGCATTGGCTCCGAGACAGAGGCAGAAAAACATTATTATAATAGATATATTGAACTTGTAGTGAGCGCAGGGAGTACCCTAGAACAGGACAGTTATGGGGGGTGATGCCTGGAGTTCTGCACAAGAAGCTCTGACCTAGGTCTGAGGGCTCCATCCAGGAGAGCAGCTCTCTGCAGTGCAGCTCCCAGGGCCATCCAGGAGAGACAGAGATGGGCACCCTTACACCATCGTTCAGGGAGGGACTGAAGGCCCCAGGCTGAGCTGAGACCCCACGTGTCCTGGCACCTTGGCAGGAGATGATCTGGGGGCTGAGGTCCCAGGAGAGACCCATCACGGCCACAGAGGCCTGTGAGCACCCTGGCAGAAGTAGACTCGCAGTGCTCATACACTTTCCTTTAGACACTGATGGTTGGCCACTTTGGAGACAAGAGTACTGGGCCAGAGGAACCTTCACTCCGAGGGAGCACTGTGGTTCTCAGGCTCTTGTGTTTTAGCATGTTTTTCCATGGGAGACAGATGAGGCATTTTGAAAAGTGGGTATAAAGAGGAAGAAAAATCCAAAGGCAATCAACAAGTATTTATCACCTCCAGTAGATTGGGAACCAGTTAGTTGCGGACAACATCCTGCTTCAGATGGAGGTCATCATCTTTGAGCCCTGCAGTTCTCAGAGTTGTGGGGGTTTGCCATTCTGTGGAACCCTGGCTCAACTGGATGAACACAGGCGGCATTCAATAACTGCACTTCACTCATGGTTTTTGCAAAATCCTGCAGACATTGCAGTTGTCTCAAGCTGATCCACAGCTCTCACCCCATCAGAAGGTACAGGCTTCCCTCTCACAGCATGACAGAGCCAATGCCTTGGCTGGGACGTGACTGCCCATTCAATCCCTTCTGCTGGTGCAGGGCTGGGAATAAACGTCATCAGAGATTTCCTCAGCATGTGCTGTTTCAGAAAGGGGCAGGGAGGAGAAAGAACAGAAATTATGTAGAAAGAATGGGAAGGGAAGAAGCATGGAAGGCAAGGCTAAAGGAAGGTGGGGTTTTTTTTTAAGATAAAATGGGGTTGGCTCATGTGAAAAGTAGGTGGCTACCTGCATTCACGTTTGGAAAAAACAAGATAAAGCAATGAGACAGCCTGTAGCTTCTCATACAGGATGGAGGATGCAAATTCTTGGCATCGCTGAAAAGTTAACCGCAATAATGTCTGAGGCAGAATGTTTTTACTGCATTTGTAGGATCATCCTTATCGTCTTATCGTCTCTGGTTTTGTGTTCTTTGCTATGCTGACCTCTAGGGAAACTTTTCTGCCACAGTTTGCCAAAGCATTTGTACAGGGAGGTGTAGTGGCTTCCAAGAGTCCCTGCCCTTCTTATTGTAGGGAGCAGATGCTTGGGGTCAAATCCAAAGCAGGCCTGCACATGAAGCTGCAGGCTGTTTGCTGCTCCCTCAGCTGCTTCAAGCACGCTTGACTGAGTCAAGATCCTATGTCCTGGTTATGGCCTGCCTAGAGTTCATTTTTCCTAGCACCTGCCCTAGTGCTCTGCTTTGGCTTTAGGATGAGAACAATGTTGATAACACAGTGATGTTTTAGTTACTGCTGAGCAGTGCT
Source organism: Neomorphus geoffroyi (assembly GCA_033558235.1). Taxonomy (NCBI): domain Eukaryota; kingdom Metazoa; phylum Chordata; class Aves; order Cuculiformes; family Neomorphidae; genus Neomorphus; species Neomorphus geoffroyi. Next base: position 125,945 of record JAUMJM010000121.1, on the reverse strand, counting down.
TACACTCAGTCAAGGACTTTGCGGCTTCTCATACTGCCCTGACAACAAGGAGGCTGGAGGTGCACAAAAGCTGAGAGGGCACACAGCCAGGACAGAGGAAGGCACAAACTGTCCAAAGGACTATTGCGTACCAGGTGATGTCACCATGAACAAAAATCTGGGGGAAGCTGGCCAAAGTGTGGTGGCTGCTGCCTGGGGGACTGGCTGAGCATTCAGCATTGGTCAGTGGATGGTGAGCCATTGCCCACTTGTGCATCACTTGTTTGGTACATTCTTTTATCATTATTAATAGCCCTTCCTTTTCTGTCCTGTCAAACGGTCTTTAGATCAACCCACAAGCTTGTGGAGGGCAGCACGCAGCTTTTCATCCGTTGTTGAGACTGCTTTGGCAATGGATGAAGTTGGTAGTGAACTTTTAGCTTGACAGCTTTGGGAAGAATTAATAGATTGCTTTTCCAAAGAAGCTGGGGTGAACGATGACTGTGCAAGTGCCTCCCATCAGCAGGCAAGGAGTCTGTTTCAGAAGGGACGTTTCCTGGACTAAAAAGCCAGAAAGCTCTGCTAGGTTTGATGCTGGTTAGCAATGAAGTCCAAAGAAAGGAAATGAAAGACTGAAGGCATGGAAGGAAATTTTTGGTCATGTTGAAAAAGCTGTTTAATGAAGGAGAAGAGATGTTAAGAGACACAAGCATATTCCCTAGGAAAAACCTTGGAAGATCTTGCTCCTTTTTCTCCTGATATTCCAACTGGGAAAATTTGCTCAGAGTTGTGGGTTAGGAACACTCTTGTTACAGATACAAAAAGATGGAGATGAGTCATATTGGCTAACGATGGCCATCCTAGAGCAGTGGGTTTCTTCTTTCTCAAGTAGCCTGCCTCAGGGCCCGCCCTCAGTTTTCTGCTCTAGCAGAAGATCTGAACAGCATCCCAGAATGGCAAGTTTCATACAGAAGACAAATGTGAAAGCCAAAGTCCTAACCGTAATTAATTAGCTATGAAGGCATACAAGGGAAAAGGCTCTTCCTTTTCCCTAATTTCAAGCTCTGATTATCACAGGCAAACATCTCACTTTCACAAAAAATGAAGTCCCTTTCATAAATTGCTCAAACTCCACCCGTTGCTGGATTTCACTTTGGTTTCTCCTGCTAGCGGATGACTCCAACCCCCCATTCTTTTCATGACTAAAACCCATCCATTTCCAGGCTGTCTTTGTTGACTCTTTATAGCTGCCTGCGCTAACTCTGTCTCTTCAGCTCCTTATCCTGAGTAGGACCTGGAATGGAGTACTCTGTTGGGTAATTTGGGGCCACCTGTCATGTTCCCTCCTCCCTCCAGGTGTGATGCTTTCTCACCCTCTTCACTTACGGCATTCCACCAGCTTGAGGATGGCCTTAGTCTCTACAGGAATGAGTGTAAGCAGTGGCCTTTCTGCACCCCAGTGCCTCATGCTGTCGCTTCTAGAGACAGAAAAATGTAGAGTTAACTTTTCAGAAAAAAACCCCTCTGTTACCATTACCCATGAAACAACTCAACCTATGTCTGAAGTGCTCTTTCACCTGTATTTCCTTAACACAAATACAGAATGCACCTGCTTTAACTCCAAACTCTATTTTAAGAGAAATATAGCTGCAGAGGTGTTACAAACTTAAGGTCTGCTACTACAACAGTTTAAGCCTTGAAATTTTATCTCTAAAACCTGTTTAAAACACAGCAGTAGAACAACAAATAACTTATTACAGATAACATTAGAATCAATAGAAAATTGTTAAACAAAACACGGGCAACTGACCTGTTACTGAACATGAAATAATCTGAACACAAGACAGGTAGAAAATGTAACAGAAGAACTATTAAATATACCCAATTAAGTTTAAATGAAAGCTAAAAAATAGAGTTCATGGGGTTTGGATTCCCAAAGCGTCCATTGTGTGCCAGGTGCTGCCAAGGGAATGCAGCTAGCAGCTGCGGTACGTTCTTCTCACTCTCTTCGTTTCTTCCTGCACTGAGCACTCCTGCTTGCCAGGTGCATCTTCCCACAGACAGAGATCTAGGAAGAAAAGGCAACAGCGAGTCAGTATCAGTCTTGGCCCATGTTTCACTTGGCAGGGCACACAGCAATTGCCCTTCTATCAGGGACTAGAAAATACAGCCTGAAAGGCAGACCACAACTTGAGAATTTGAGGCCTGCTCTATAAAAGAACAGGAATTATTCTCATTTGGCAAAACTTCCAATATGAAACAACATCAAAACAAATGATAAGAAAAACACTCCCATCCTTCAAAATCCATTCTCTCTATGTGCACTAACTCCCACGGATACCAAGTGCCAAACGGCCATGACTAGAAAGCCCTGGCAACACCGACAGAAATGGCCATTCTGCTTGTGACGAGAACCTTCATCCATCCCTAGAGGGCACAAGAGGCTCAACGTTTGCCACAGCTGGTGCCTAGGTCCTAGAGAAAACTCTCGGTCTGACAGAGAGGACCAAAAAGCGACTCCTTTTCTGAAAATTACCTTGATCCACAGCAACATTTGGCATGGCCAAATCTTGCTGGTCAAGAAAGCGAGCAAGCACCCTCATAAAGTCACAGCAGCACTACCACAGCCCATGTCACCCTGGGGAACATGAACCTCTAAACAGACACCTTCACAGCACAGGAGAAGTACTCCAGCCCTTGTCCTTGTTCTGTACTACAAAGTTCCTGCCCAACAGGCACCGGTTCTGCGCTCTCTGACGTTTGCCTCCTGCTAAAGCAGACTCTGTTGGGAAAGGGTCTTGAGCGTGCACAGGGCTGGAGAAACGAGGGAGTCAGTGACAATGCAACTCAGAATGATGTACAGTTAGGAGACAGCATCCAACATCCACTCATCCAAAAGAGCAGACTGCCACGATGGATAAAGCATGGGAGTCCTTGCCGTAATGAAGATTTGTCCTTCGCAATGGCACCTAGGAACATGCAGTGAAGGGGGGGACGCACAGTGACACAAATGTAGGGCCACAGGTGGTAAATGTCGAGGGCGCATTGCAGCATGATAATGATGGATTCATGTGAGTCACAAGCATCTCAGTATTATATCTGTGTTCCCGTTGCAAAAGAAGCTTGAGGAAGTTGGCAGATTATTGGAAGGACTACGCGACTCACAAAAAGTATACGGCCAGCCGTGGAGAAAGAAAGCTTTTTCCTTAACCTCTCAGCATCAGCTTTAATCTCAAAGTAATGAATTCCTCCTGCTGCACACCAAGATCCACATTCCCAGAAAAAAAGGGCTGCAAAAAAACATCTCTCCAATCAGAGTCTGGTCCTTCTCACATTCTCTTTCAGAAGAGGAAGCCTAAACCACAGCTATTAGGTCCAACAAAGCTCCGTGCACTGGCTCAGAACCTGTGGAGTACCGTGCCAAGGAGATGGGGAAAGATCTGTGAAGAATTTGGAGAGTCCCTATCAACAATTCGTCCGGTCCAACAGGACTCCTGTTGCAAGTGTGGATGCCACCAACATAAGTCGACACATTTATTACAAAACTCCCACTTTATAGAGGAACCTGACTAAGCTGCAGCGGAGAAATATGATGCCTCATCAACACCTTCAAATCTATATCCTAAGAAAGAGCCTGGGGCTGAAAAAAAGCAGTCCCTGAAAGGGGAACACCTCACATCCCCATGTGATAAACACACCAGGAACTAGTGGGTCACACCCACCGTCTCTCCAAAAAAGAGCGGGAAAGGAGCGAGTGACACAGCCTCTCTTCACTTGCAATGATGCATCTTAGTGCTGAACGCAGTTCTGCACCCTCTGTTGCAGCCTCTGGCTCCTGACAGGATTCACAAATAGTTGTTCTGCTGCTGCTACCAAAGTAAACAAAGTCCCTCTGACAGACTCTGCAGTACAAAGACACTTAGTGCACGGGGAGTAAAGCCACAGTTGAAGGAAACACCTGCATTCAAACCAAAGAGGAGGGCTCCTAACCCTCACTCCGTAATTCACTCACGTTAACGACATTAGTGGATGCTAAAGGTTTGCACGGCCTTGGAAAGCAATTAGAAAACTGAAGGACACAGAGAGCCTCTGTCAGTGATTTGTGGTGCTGCAGAGATGAGCTGGCAGCTATGGAGGGAAGGCCTGGGGACTTCCTTATAGAAAGACAACAGCTTTCTGGCCTGCAAAAAGGCAAGGAAATCTGGTCTAGCTCTTCCAAGGACTAGTTCTTTCTCCACAAGGGAGGGTTTGATTCCTGGCTCATTTATACAGATTTTCACCTTGGTTTCGGCCCAAAGCTCCTCCCACTCACAGAATTGACTTTTCCTTCCATCTTCACTGCGATGGCCTTCGGAACCCATCATACGGACTCTCACCGGGTGAGACCTACAACTTGATGTCACCACATAACAAAGAGAAGTGACTCCTGCCAACGGCTTACTGACAGAGATGGAACAACTGCCCTTTTCTAGCAGGATACAAATCAAAGGCTGGGCTCAGAAATCTGGCAAATGGGTGCCTAAAGGGAAAGTGGAAAATGGACAGCACTCAATCCCATTCAGACAACAAGTTGTGACTTTTAGCAGTTCCTACTAAACCACTGATGAAAATGAAGTTCTTAGATGCCTTGAGATTGGGCAATCTCAACTGCCGTATTACAATCTAAAAAATTGTTTATGTAGTTGTATGATCAATAAATTGGCTTTAAGGGAAATGCTGATTCTTTTTCTCCTAGTCACTTTGTGTTTAGACTTGCATCACGGGACGTGGTGTGGCTCATGAAATGTTCAGTGTATGCTACTACTCCATTAATTTGTTTCTAAAACTGGATGTTGCACTTTTTCAGCCTTTACAGCTCATCCTTGAAAATACTCAAAAGATAAACTGAGTTCCTTGAGTTTCCTCAGTAAGATGTAGATACTACTTTTTAAAAAAGGTTTGGCTGGTGATGAGACTCTTCTTTCAATCCTTGTGAAAAATTATCTGATAGGATTCGTAAGCCAATGTGAGCAGACAGGGGGACATTATGGTACCATGAAATAAGTAGGAATGTGCCGTATGAACTTAGCCTTCAAAATCAGTGAAAGATTCGTTGAATTAGTATTTGCTCAAACTGGTTGCCTATAATTGACTTTCTTCTTAACAACTAGAATGGCTTATCACTATAATGAGTGATAGCTTACTTTAAGTCATATGTCTATTATTGGTTTTGCATTTATCTTCTTACATCTTTTTTAGGTGTTTTCTGATTTAATGAGAAAAATCAGAGCCAGAAAAATGGAAGACGGCAAAGAAAAGAATGGGAAGAAGAAAAGAAAAAACCCAGCAAAGAGGACTGGAGAAAGATGTTGCATTTCATAATCGAAACCCTGAAGTCCTTTCCTACCCTGAGCATACCAATTAAAACCATAACTTATAAGCATGCCATTGAAGGCTCAAGTGACTGAAATTACTCTAACATGTTGGAAATAGTAATGTACCACTAAAAGCGTGAATTGGAGCTGCACTGAAAGTCAGATTCACTGAAAAAAAATGATGTGGCTTCAAGAGAAGCAAAGTTCCGTCCATTTCATAATTGCCTACCTTCTCACATTTCTTCTGAATGTAGTGTTTCATAGGCAGTCTTTTCTTTATCAGTGAACACAGGGGGGAAGTATTACTTTGTGGGTTCTTGTAAAGCTTACTTTTTTATCACTGGTAATTGTCAATTCATCTTGTCTTTTTTTGCCCTGAAAATTACAATTATGAAGGTGATACCTAACAAAGCGGTGTGCAGCTCTGTTTCCATGGAGTTAGGGGACTTAGAAAAGAATAATGTGTATGCGAGCAGTTATGCTGGGGAAAATGACATGTGGTTCTGCATTACCTGATTGACCAGAAGAGTGATGTCATCTTTTACACTGAAACATTTGAATATGCCTTAATTTTAAAACCTAAACATAGCAGGTTGCTTAATCAAGGGTGTCTTTTCAACTGTTGCATGGAGATTGTCCCTGCGCATCAGCGCGAGACTGCCCTCTCAGTGGAGTGCAGTTACGTGAATGATTTCGCTAACTAGCTGTCCGCTAGCAGTGTCTGTTCTCTAAACGTGTGCCGTACTCTGGTAGTGTGAAGAATACGGAGCATATTCAGTCGTCTCTAACTCGGTAAACAATGCAGTGCATTAAAACTAAAAGGTCAGAACACATAAAAGACAGAAGTCATACGCCTGTGGCACATCTAAGTCTGGAGTAGCTGTTTAAAACTTCACATGCTGGGACCTTGAAACTTCCCTTTTGCAAGCAGATTTTTGTCTAGATGTTTCCTGGGTTTTAACTCCCTGGACTTGGGTGGAGTGGAGCTGCTTCGCTAGCTCTAATGTATTTTGAGTTAAGATATTGTCCGGGAAATGCTGGCGTCATCAGTTAATTTCTTTTGTGTTGCTCATACTCAGCTGCGGGACACGGTGTGTTGTGCTGAAGCTCTTTGCAGGTTTCTTTACTGTTTGCTCTGGTTTATGTTGATTTTCAAATGGGGAACACAGTAGCTGTGTTTTCTAGTTCATGTTGATATTAAACAATCAAACATGCTTTGCAATACAGGAATAGTTGCCGCGTGCACCCAGAATCCCCAAACAAAACATACTGCCTCCGTGGCTTCAGAACAGGGAGAACACTGGCACACGGTCAGTATGCTGCATCTTAACTACCAATATAGCAGAATGTTTGAGGGGTTTGAACTCCTCTCGGGTAAGACAGGCTAGATCAATTCCACCAACTGTTAGACTTTTTATACGTGTGTGAGCCTATAACTGACAGTTTAAAATGTGCTCAAGCAACCTAGGTAACAAATATATAACTTTCATGCTAACAGACGTCTTAGGGACTCAAGGCTTAGCAGTCACATTTATCATGTTAAATAGTTATCAGTAGGAATTTTGTACGTGCATTTAGTAGACGGCCAAGTGCAGAATTAAAGTTTCTCACGGAACTGTGGCAAAGAAGCCAGTCTTCAGCTTACTGTGTCCTCATTTGGGTCTCTTTAGCCAGGGAGTCTACCCACTAACATTGAGACTTTGCCTTGGAACCTGTGTACTGGGCACTGAGGTGTTATGAAGCCACTGGGCACTTGAACCTTGTCTTGGCTGATGCCTTATCCTGCCCTTTTATTTGCTATTTGAGCCACTGAGAGATGAATAAACTTCCTTTTTTTTTTTTTAAATAGTTGTGCAGTATTAATTGAAAACCGTATGGTTGTTAAACTTTGCTATAGATGGTGCCAGTTGTCGAGCAGTGAAACCTAAATATTCCAGTAGCTTTTTTGTGTGTCTGTGGACAAACTGTAGATTAAAGCTAATTAGGTTGATAAAAAGCCGTTTTGTAACAGCTGAGTGTTGCTCCCTTTTATCCAGAGCTAATTTATCCCTCCTGCAAAACCGCAGAGGTTACAGTTTCGGCTTGGTTTGGTTCCCCCTCCTCTTTCCGAGCAGTTTCCCTCCCTTCGCTGGCAGTGGGGGGGCAGGGGCCATTTCCGGGGAGGCCGGGGCAGAGGTTGGGTCCCGTTTGCCCGGACATTTCCTGTCCCTGCCTGCTTCCCGCTCTCCGCCTCTTTCTCCATCTCGCTGCCTAGAGAACAGTGGCGCTTTGCTCCCTCTGCTGGCCTTGCTGTGTTCTCTGTCTCTCCCCCTTTATTTCCTTTCCCTCTGTGTGTGAGTGTGACCGATAACCATCTGGATCGGCGGTGAGGAGGAGGCTGCCCGGAGCGGAGCTGCGGCCTGGGAGAAGTTGTGCGCCCCGCGCCAGGGCTGCCCGGAGCGGAGCTGCAGCTTAAAGTGCCGGCACCGGCGGAGCTCGGGTACGGGACTCGATCCGTGTGAACAACTGAATGGCACTCGGTGTTGACTTTGTTCTGTTCTGTGCACACCTACACTGAGAGCAAAGACCTGTTATCTGCTCTGCACCATCTCACAATCTCTGATTGAAATCACTGAGCACACTTTGGGTGGTTGGGTTGTTTTTTTCATCCAAACTAAGACATTGTTTTTGGTGGCCCGTACGGGGAAGAAGATAACAGTTCTTTCAATCATGATGTGTGTTGTGAGTTTGGGGTCAATACAGACCATTCTGTATTATATTTTTGCTTTCTGTTGGTATAGAACTATGCCAAAGGGGCTTGCAGGTTTAATTCATCTCAGTGCCTCAGCCAGTAAGACTCAGACGGCTGTAATTATTATTGAATTCTTGTTTTGGGTTTATAGAGTCATGGATTCAGTGCCTGTTGCTATTATCTGGAATATGTTTTCAAGGTTGTACTTCTGTACCAGCCTAAGTTGTCATGTCTGGGGGGTTAATGATAATGATACTTTAGTTGGTAACTTCCCCAAAGGAAGCGCCTCCATCTTTTATTGAAATGACAGAAACCTCAAAGGAAATAGTGGTGTGTGGGCAAGTAGGACAGAGCAAACGTTCTTCAAGTGCAGCATCAGCGTCTGCAGCAGGCGATCAGGCAGCGCAAAAGCCGTCTTGTCCTGCCCAGCCCTTTGGCCACCTGGCCACGTGTCTCTCCTGCGGTCACCAGCTCCTAGGGCCCCATCTCTGCGGTGGTGCCCACATCTCCTGGGGTTCCCATCTCTGCCAGCGTGCTCGTGCCCTTAGCAGCAGGGGGGCTCATTCCTGCATCCTTGCACAAGTGTGGGGAACTGCGGTGTCTCCAGAAACGCTTCAGGAAGCCGCGGAGCTTCTTGCAGCGCTTCTGCGAGCACCGCCCTACCATGCAGGGGTCTTGTTGGCCACTCGCCTTGCTTGTGGATGCCATTTGCTGCGGGCCCATCTCTGTGGTGGTGTCCATATCTCCTGGGGTTCCCATCTCTGCCAGCGTGCTCATGACTTCAGCAGCGGGGGAGCTCATTCCTCCATCCTTGCAGAAGTGTGGGGCAATGCGGCGTCTCCAGAAACGCTTCAGGCAGCCACGGAGCCTCTTGCACCACTTCTGCGAGCGCCGCCCTACCATGCAGGGCTCTTCTTGACCACTCGCCTTGCTTGTGGACGCCAGCTGCTGAGGACCCATCTCTGCAGTGGTGCCCATATCTCCTGGGGTTCCCATCTCTGCTGGGGTTCTCGTGCCTTGAGCAGCGCGGGTGCTCCTTCCTGTTTCTTTACAGAAGGGTGGGGCACTGCGGCATCTCCAGGAATACTTTTGGGAGCCACGGAGCTTGTTGCAGTGTTTCTGTGAGCACCATCCTACCATGCAGGACTCTTCTTGACCACTCGCCTTGCTTGTGGACGCCAGCTGCTGGGGACCCATCTGTGCAGTGATGCCCGTATCTCCTGGGGTTCCCATCTCTGCTGGGGTTCTCGTGTCTTGAGCAGCACGGGTGCTCCTGCCTGCGTCCTTGCAGAAGGGTGGGGCACTGCGGCATCTCCAGGAATATTTTGGGGAGCCACGGAGCTTCTTGCACCACTTCTGCGAGCGCCGCTCTAGCATGCAGGGCTCTTCTTGGTCGCTCGCCTTGCTTGTGGACGCCAGCTGCTGGGTACCCATCTGTGCAGTGATGCCCGTATCTCCTGGGGTTCCCATCTCTGCTGGGGTTCTCGTGTCTTGAGCAGCGCGGGTGCTCCTTCCTGTTTCTTTATAGAAGGGTGGGGCACTGCGGCATCTCCAGGAATAGTTTTGGGAGCCATGGATCTTCTTACAGTGTTTCTGTGAACACCATCCTACCATGCACAGTTCCTGGCCACTCGCCTTGCTTGTGGACACTGGCTGCTGCAGGCCCATCTCTGTGGTGGTGCCCATAGCTCCTGGGGTTCCCATCTCTGCTGGGGTTCTCGTGTCTTGAGCAGTGCGGGTGCTCCTGCCTGCGTCCTTGCAGAAGGGTGGGGCACTGCGACATCTCCAGGAATACTTTTGGGAGCCATGGATCTTCTTGCAGTGTTTCTGTGAGCACCATCCTACCATGCAGGACTCTTCTTGACCACTCGCCTTGCTTGTGGACGCCAGCTGCTGGGGACCCATCTGTGCAGTGGTGCCCATATCTCCTGGGGTTCCCATCTCTGCTGGGGTTCTCATGTCTTGAACAGCACGGGTGCTCCTGCCTGCGTCCTTGCAGAAGGGTGGGGCACTGCGGCATCTCCAGGAATACTTTTGGGAGCCACGGAGCTTGTTGCAGTGTTTCTGTGAGCACCATCCTACCATGCAGGGCTCTTCTTGGTTCCTCGCCTTGCTTGTGGACGCCAGCTGCTGAGGACCCATCTGTGCAGTGATGCCCATATCTCCTGGGGTTCCCATCTCTGCTGGGGTTCTCGTGTCTTGAGCAGCATGGGTGCTCCTGCCTGCGTCCTTGCAGAAGGGTGGGGCACTGCGGCATCTCCAGGAATGCTTTTGGGAGCCACGGAGCTTCTTGCACCACTTCTGCGAGCGCCGCTCTAGCATGCAGGGCTCTTCTTGGTCCCTCGCCTTGCTTGTGGACGCCAGCTGCTGTTGACCCATCTCTGTCGGGGTGCCCATATCTCCTGGGGTTCCCATCTCTGCTGGGGTGCTCGTGCCCTGAGCAGAAGGGACGCTCCAACCCCTCATACCTGTCCACAACAGGTAACACCACCCCTCCCTTCGGTGCCCTGCGTTGCACAGGTCATCTATCTGCAGCCACACCCAGGCTCTCGTGAGCCGCATTCTGACATAAAATAATGTCAAACAGGTTACCATGATGAGCCCCATTCCGACATAAAATAATATCAAACGGGTTACCATTATGAGCCTCATTCTGTTATAAAATAATGTCCAACAGGTCACCATCATGGCCCAGCTCAGCAGTATCACCGCCACTATCATGACGATTAGGGGCGGGGTGTTGCAATCCCTCTGCTACAAGTCCAAAGCTTGGAGTCACCAGCCTGTCCAGTGCAGTGCCCACCAAGAACTGCTGGTTCCGGCCCACACGCACCCCTCTTATAGCCGGGCAGGCCCAGTCCCCCTTTGTGACATCCCAATGGCACCTGGACAACATTGTCAGCGATGCCACAATGGCACCCGGATAACACTGTCAGTGAGATCATAATGGCACCATGGTTACTGTCCTCATGCTTGGGCTCCGTGGCAACTGGAACTCTCATGTTCACTCCAGCCGGCCGGTGAGTCCACCTGCAACACCGGGGTTCCAGGTTTACCCTGCTCTGGAGTGGCCGCTGGCACTTGCCGGCTTTAGCCTGCTCCGCCGGGATGACAGGTCTACCCAGCCCAGCCACGCCAGAAGGTTTACACACCTCAGCTCTCCCACAATGCCAGGTCTAGCCCACTATGCCCGGCCATCAGATCGACCTCCCTTTGCTGGGTCCCAGGTCTTGCCGCCGTCATGGCTTCACCGCGACAACTAGTCAACGTCATTTCTCTGGTGTCTTTTTCAGCTCAACTTGAAAAGTAGAATTGCCAGGTTTGTCCTGGTAACGAGCAGCTGGCGGCGGGCGTCAGGTCTACCCTGCTCCCCCATTTGTCGGCTACTCTAGAATTGGAGCTGCCTGTAACCAAGAGCCCAATGACCGGCCTTGGAATCCCGCTCGGAAAGGCCACACTGGAATCGTGGGGAATGTGGACCCAAATGCAAAGCTGGCTCTAGTGATTCTCCACAACAATGCGGCGTTCCAGGGAACTGAGTGGGGCTGATAGAACAAGGAGAGGGTTGCCCGGCTATGAGGAAAGATGGGAGATGAGATCAAGGTTGGGTGTCGATAAGACCCGAATTTTGGGAGGCACCCAGGTTCCTGTGAAAAAGACAGAGAGATCTTCCCCCAGCAATACAGTTTCTTCTTCTGGACTGGAGCGTTGGCGTAAAGAGAGCCAATCTTTGTAGTGTGCCTGGAGCAGGAATCGAAAGAAAAGGCTTTAACCCACGGGGTTAGAATTGACACAATAGTGCCACCTACGGCACCACCCCAGTCACCAGCCAACCAACAGCCGTATCTAATCCCAATGTTTTTGGAAGAGGACCATATGTAGCCAAGGATACAGGCCAACAGCAGCTGCTGTTCAATCCAGAATGGTCTCTCAAACGTGTTGAAGTGCTGATGCCAAATAATATTTCCGAGCTTCAGCCAGGCTGTTCTCCTTTCCTGGAAACTTCCTTCGAGGGATGGACAACCTGGCTGCAGAAGCAAAGACCTTGCAAGAGAGAAACACAGACAGACCTAACTGGTGTGTTTGGGGTGGGATTGGCAGTTTGAAATGGCATTGATGCAGAGGTACTGATGAACAAACTAGCCACTACATCAAGTCATCTGGCAAAATCACAACAGCCTCTGCCATCTTCCCTATGGGCTCTGGGAACGCATCAGTGGCTGCTAACAAAAGTATTGCCAAAACGGGAAGAAATGAATAGAAAGGACCACGGATTGATTAGAAGTGCACTCAGGATGACTCTTAGTTGCATTCAGGCACAGTTATGGATGCAGTCGCTGGTCGCCTCGATCATAAGAGAGGGGGAGGAAGGCACTTTCCCCACCAAAATTGGGAAAATTCTTTGGAACAATGCCTCTGACTTTGAGAGGGAACTCCAGTCCTGGTGGAATTTGATAAGCTTTACTTATAACCCCGTCACTAACACAGCCGTGGCCTCTGTGCTAACCACACCTAATGCCTCAATCTATGTAGTGCGTCCCGCCGTTGCATTGGAGCGAAGCACAGAGGAGCTGTACTCTGTCCTGCCGAGCACAGAGTCTGGGTCTGAAAAGGCCATGGGAAGTGGCAAACCGTAGATTTAGAACCCTGCATCGTGCGGGAACAACCGGGGTAATCAGCGAAGGGAATGCACTCAGTGCTCAAGATGTTTGTCTGGATACTGAAGAGAAGGGTTGTCATTTTGAGATTCATCCTAACCTTAACCGTGAGACAGTCCTTAGATACATTGGTGTGTGAGGGCTGTGTGTGCTGTTATTGTAGGGAATATGGTAAGGGTAGAAATTTGGAATCACTCCGATTTTTCTATTTGTAATTTCGTTCAGATCCAAGGGTGTGATTTCTCTTATTCAGGACCTGTTACATCTCACCAGCTCTTCCAATCTAATTATACACCGTTCCACAAACTACTACCTAGCTCTGCTGGAATAAACCTTTCTTTAGTGAAGCAATTGGTACAGCATCCAGGTTTGATCAGGATTTTGGAGGAGATGCCAGAAAACGGGCAAAAACCTCTGATAACTGTTCACCCCAATGTGGAAGAAATTCACCGTGTTTTGAAAGGAGTGGAGAAGGATGGAGACATAGATGGTGGGACACGCTTTTTGGATGTTGCCCTACGGCTACCGGTGTCCTGAACAGCGTCCTCTATCACCCTCTTGTCATTCTCTTGATGTTAATTCTCATTTGTTTAGTTTTGGCTGCAGGATTCTATGTTTTGACTTGGAGAATGATGAAACGAGAGGCACACTTAACATTGGTCCTTGATGCCGTGCACCGTACAATTGCCCTGGAGAGACACATGATGGATGAAGGCCAAAGAATTTGCCTGGGATGATGAGACAGGGGGGAATGATGTGAGACTTTAGAGAAGCCTTTGTTCAGCCTGCAGAGCTGTAACTTGGAGATGTGGTTAGCCTTGGACACCTTGCGGGGGGGGATTTGGCAATTGGACTCTGTGGGAACTGTGCGAGCCTGGCAGTTCTGTGTGCTCCTCCATTGGGGTTGTGCAGAGAAGGACTTTGTGGGCCCGGCAGCTTTCATAAATCCCTCAAGGCTACACTGATCAGGAGTTGGGCAGCTTGCAGTGAAACAGAGATGGTTTTGTCTTTTGGCCTGCAGGGGATTCAAGAAAGTACTGGGCCTGTGCAAAGAAAGAAGGTGACCTCACCTCTGAGCTCCATCCTATGCTAGTGATTTCTCGGGACTGATCAGCGTAAACCGTTGTCACGCTCCGCTCGCTGGACTCGTGATGATTCGTTTACCTGGATCTCGAAGTGCAAAATTAAGGCAACCCAAATGCCAAGGGCTTATAATTCAATCCAAGAGTAACTTTATTATTTTGCCCGTAAAGCGGCACGCGATAGACAGAGTGGGGAAAAGGGGAGGAAAAAGGCGGAAAGAGGATGATCGCTACCACCACGGGTCCAAAGGTGTCCCTATGGTCCCAGCCCCCGAACAGCGTCCTGCCGGTCCTCAGTCGTGACCCGTCGTCACGACAGTCGTGATCCGTGATCCAAAGGTGGGGAGGTCTCACCAGGGTTCGGTTAGGCACCATCTTTTATGCTCAGCAACAGCACCTCGCACCTCTTCTCTCCCATGGATTGTGGCCAATCTCCACCTTCGTTTCGCATCCCAGACTGAACTGCGCAGGCCCCAAAAGTTCTCGCTTCGCTTGCCTGCGCCACCTCGCGTTCGGGGGTCTTTTACTTCCTCACCTCATCTTCCTCTCGTGACCGCTAGGTGACCTGAAGATCCTCTGCGAGTCTCTGCGCATGCTCTTCTTTTGTTGGCTTCTGTAACAGGGAGGAGATGGGGCAAACTTGCTGAGGAAATCCATCTTTGGGCTGGCAGGCCCTGCTCACGGTGACTGCTTGTGCCATGCAGTTCTTGACTCTCAGGGCTTTTGCTTCTTGGTCTCTCTCCAAGTCCCCGACGGCGATGCTGAGGCAAATACTCTTCTTTGGACCGACTCTTAGAGCAACTTGGGACCCTATTTTTGGAGGGGTAGGGGGTCACTTGGGAGCCTTTTTTGGTGGGGGAGGGGGCACTTGGGACCCTTTTTAGGGGGGCATCCTGGATGCCTTTTTTGTGGGGAGGGCACTCTGGGACCCTTTTTTTGGAGGGAGGGGACACGTGAGATACTTTTTGGGGGGGCTCCTCCAGGACCCCAAACCCCCCACTTTGACCTCCCCAGGAGATCCCCAACCCGCCCTTTTGACCTCTAAACCCCCTTCTACCCCCAAAACCCACCCTGGTACCTCCAAACCCCTCGTTGACCCCCAAAACCCAACCTTTGCCCCCTCCAGGGGCACCCCCAAAACCCCTTTGACCCCCAAACCCACCCTGTGACCTCCAAGACTCCCACAAACTTTCCTGTGATTTCCAAACTCACCCTTTGACCTCCAGTCTTCCACCCTTGACCCCAAAACCCACCCCGTGACCTCCAGGACCCCGCAGTGACCTCTAAACAGTATCTCAGTCTCAAAAGGCTGGAAAAGACCTTTGAGATCATCGAGTCCAGCCCATGATCCAACCCCAACACCTACTCGTCTTCTCAACCACGGCACCAAGTGCCTCATCCAATGTCCTCTTCAACCCCTCCAGGGACAGTGACTTCACCACCTCCTTGGGTAGTGCTTTCCCATGGCCAATTACCCTTTCCCTCAAGAAGTTTTCCTAATATCGAGCCTAAACATCCCCTGACGAAGCTTGACACCACCTCCTCTTCTTCTGTCACCAGTCGCCTGAGAGAAGACATCTTGCCTGACTACAGCCTCCTTTCAGGCAGTTGTAGAGAGTGAGAAGGTCTCCCCTGAGCCTCGTCTCCTCCAGGCTGAACAACCCCAGCTCCCTCAGTCGTTCCTCACAGGACTTGTGCTCCAGCTCCTCCCCCACCTTCGTCGCTCTCCTCTGGACACACTCCAGCATCTCCACATCTTTCTCCAGCCCAGGGCCCAGACCTGGACACAGCACTCGAGGTGCGGCCTGATCAGTGCCGAATGCAAGGGGACAAGAACCTCTCTAGTCCTGCTGGCCACACTGTTCCCGATGCAGGCCACATTGCCATTGGCCTTCTGGGCCACTCGGGCACCCTGCCGGCTCATGTGGAGTTTCCTGTCTCCCAGCTCTCCCGAGTCCCTTTCCGCCTGGCTGCTCTCCAGATGCTCTGTCCCCAGCCCAGCGCTCTGCATGGGGTTGTTGTCTCCAAAGTGGAGAACCCGGCATTTGGACTTGTTCGACCTCCTGCGCTCTAAAAGGTCAACGCATCCTCCCAGCTTGGCATAATCTGCCAACTTGCTAACGATGGACCCGATCCCCTCATCCAGATCATCAAAAAGGACATTAAACAGGACTGGGCCCAGCACTGATCCCTGGGGACACCACGAGTGACCGGCCGCCAGCTGGAGGAGACACCGTTCACTGTCACTCTCTGGGCTTGGCCATCCAACCAGTTCCTAACCCAGCGCAGGGCGTTCCCATCCAAGCCACGGGCTGCCAGCTTCTCCAGGAGTCTGCTGTGGGAGACGGTGTCAAAGGCCTTGCTGAAGTCCAGGTACACCCACAGCCTTCCTCTCATCCATCAGGCGAGTCACACGGTCATAAAAGGAGATGGGGTTGGTCAGGCAGGACCTGCCCTTCCTAAATCCAAGCTGGCTGAGCCCGATCTCTCGGTCGTTCTGCAGGTGCCACATGACTGCACCCATAATTCCATCATTTTAGCTGTAACCGAGGTCAGGCTGACAGGTCTGTAGTTACCTGGATTGTCCCTACAGCCCTTCTTGTGGATGGGCATCACGTTGGCCAACTTCCACTCATCCGGGACCTCTCCAGTGAGCCAGGACTGTTGAGAAATGATGGAGAGCGGCTTAGCGAGCTCATCTGCCGACTTCCTCCTCGTCCTTGGATGGATCTCATCTGGCCCCGTGGATTTGCGTGTGTCTAATTGGCCAAGCGGGTCTCTAACCAAGTCATTTATTTATGAGCACATATTTAACAAGCAACTGACTTTTAAAACATTCAGCCCCCTACTAGTGACTGCGCTCAAGTTTTCTCCAAACTCTTTTGCATCAATTTCAGTGGTACTTGGCTGTCATGGTGTGATGATGAGGCCCACAGAGCTGTGGGACCCATCGCGCAGTGGGGTCTACCTTGGAGCAGAGCTGTAGGGCGGGGCTGTTGATGTGCCAGGCACCATGGGAAGAGCCGTGGGGCAGAGTTGCAAAGGCAACAGCGCCGTGGAGTAGAGCTGTGAGGCAGAGCTGTCTGGACCACAGTGCTGTGGGGCAGAGCCATGGGGCAGAGCTGTGCAGCTGCAGCACCCCATACAGCATCCCTGTTAAGCACCGCATACCCCACGCCCACACCGCATCCCATACACCACACTCCCTCAGCACCTCCTACACCATCCCTGCTCAACATCGTAAACACAATCCTCACTCAGCATTTCATTCACCGTCCCAGCTCAGCCAGGATCCCTCTTGGGAAGGCTGCCAGCAACAGCCCTCCTCAGGATGGGACCCTGGCTGGCTCCTCCGCTGCTGTGGGGACAGAGCACAGGGCTGTGCCTTGCAGGAGACAGGGAGGGTACAGAGCCTCGTTGCACAAGTGGGAGAGCAGAGCTCCGACACCTGCTTTGCTCAGAGTGGGAAAGGTGTCAATCTGTGCCTCCTGCCTGCAGAGGGCCTGGCTGTTACAACCTGATCTCGACTGTCCGGTAATCTTGTCTACGAGTATGGGATCACAAAGAGTCCTTATGCAAACAGAACCTTCACCAATATAGACAAGTGCAGTTTTGGGGCTTCCCAAGGGCAAACGTTTTATTCAGTGTCAAGACAAATGTCTTGGGCTTTGATGGTGCTGTTCTCTCAAGTCAATGCTTGTGGATCTTTGGGGCCCATACTCTACGCTCTAAGGGGACAGAGCAGAGCTCCGTTGGCACTCAAGCCTAACACAATGACTGGATATGTGGCGGGTACCAAAGCATCGTGTATTGGTAAAACAAAAGCCGTGGCCTGGTGGTTGATGGGATCATGGATAAGCTGACAAAATACAACCAGGACGGAACCCCCTGTTTTGTTTTCATTGTGGTGTCCTACGTGCAGATCTTCAGGGCAGTGCTGAGGATCCCCTCGGAGCAGGGAGAGCACAAAGCCTTTTCGACATGCTCCCCTCCATCTCCACCCCATCCCTGGAGCCGGGGGTGTCAGTTCTGTACTCGGTGGTGCCTCCAGCACAGAACCTGCTCATCTACAGCTTGAGGAACCAGGAGATCCAGGACTCCGCGTGGAATCTGATAACCAGATGGGGTTTGTGTGGGTGTTGGTATTGATGGTGGGATTGTTTGAGCTTAGATGCTGTTGTCGTTCCCTTTTTATATCGTTGTGGAATTTCCTCTCCTGATTGAGTAGCTGGGTAAATGAGGAGCCTGCGTAAAGAAAATAAAGGGCTCTGCAGGGCCGTTTTGTTGCTGACTCTTCACCTGATGCAGGGATCGAGCCCATCAGGGGGAAGAAGATGGGAAGAGAGCAAAGCTCAGCCATCAGCTGGGGTGAGTGCCCAGGGCTGGACCTGGCAATGTGAGAGACCAGTGCCCTGGGGCAGCTGCCCAGTCTGTCCCTACCACCAAGGGCACAAAACAGCCTCCTCTCTGCTGCACCTGCAGCTCTGGGCTCGGCACCTCACACCCTCGGGGCTGTGTCCTGGCCACTCCTGGTTCCCTCAGGGTCTGGAGGTGGTGGTACCCCTTTGTAGAGGGAGGAGCTGTGATGCCCTGGGGCTGTGGGTGACTCTGCCCTGGTCATGCTGTTTGGGGTGAGAAGCAGAGCCAGCTGGATGGGGGTGACTACTGCTGAGCCCCTTTCCATCTTCCCAGATGGCTCAGGAGGCAGGGACAAGGCTGGGCAGGACAATGGGGTGTCTGCAGCGGCACAAAGGGCAAGGGAGGGCTACAGCAGGTCCTGCCTGTGGGCTTTCCAAGAGAGTGTCCTGAAACACTCTCCAGTCTTATGTCCCTTTGCCTGCTGCCTCCTCACAGCCTCTCCTGGCATTGCGGGGCCATCGCAACCCAGTTAGGGGATTGCAACCGAGTGTCACGAGTAATCTCATAGGACAGTCACTTGAAGCTTCAGTTCATACATATAAAGAAACTGCTGTAGCCCACCCCTCTACATAGTTTTGCGAGGAATTATGGACTGAAAGGAAGAGACCATTAAACAATTGTGAATGCACTTGGTGTAGCCTGAAATAACACTTCCTTACCTCTGAACTGTGTCCAAGCTCAGCTGTGAATTCAGTCTCTTGTAGCAGGAGGTATAAGAGAAGGCAGAGGAGGTGTTTTACCCACTGAAATCCCAACAGGAATTTGGTACAACATCTTTCCCTGCTCAGACACCAAGATAAGCCCTTTTTTTCCCATTTATTTTCTCCTCTTGAGCCCTAGATATTGCCGATGTTGCACGCTACAGACATGCCATTCAAGGAATATTCTCCTCCCCATGAACCTCAGGAAGTTTTCCACAGGCCCACTTCTCCTGCAGGACATGGTTCCACCGGCCACTCTTCTGGGTCCATTGCTGCCATTACGAGTCCTCAGGGATGGGGACACAAGACAACAGGAGGCAGCATCTCCAACAGCACTGTAGGCATTGCCTGAGCATTGCGCGGACCTTGCACAGGCAGCCTTTCTCTGTGGGGGTGCTCGTGCCTGGAGCAGAAGGCGTGCTCCTGCCTGGCTTCATGGGATGGCTCCTCCCTGATCCTGTGTGCATTGCTTTCACCTTGCCACCATCTACGGCTTTGTCCGTGGACGCCACGTGTGGGGAGGTGCCGGGAGGCAATTCCACGTCCACACGGCTCTGCGCCCTCTTCCCACCATCCTGAAGGACCCTTTCTTGCTTGGTCCCCACTGCTATCTTCTGTGGGGAGTCCTGGCAAAGTGGGGGCCTTGACTTTTGCGCTGGCTCCTTGTAAGGCTTGTCCGTCCCTTTTTCCTCAGGTGGTCTTGCCGCAGCGTGGAAAATGGGACGATCCATGGGGAGGGTGGAGATCCCCTGCTGGGAGGACTGCGGGCAGCTTTGGTGCGTTGGTGGGGTCCTGAAGGACTGTGGGTGCCGTGGGCTCTGCCTCTCACCGCTTGGTGCCAAATCCATCGCTCTGTGCTTGGGGAGAGGCAAGAGAAGCGGCTGCTCCCTGGAGCCTCCGGTAGGAGCTGTGGGCAGCATCCGCTCCTGGGTGGCAGACGCGGCTGCACGGTGGTGAGGCTCTGGGGCAGGACCTGAGGATCTCCCACACAAAATGGGGGTTTGAGGGGTTTGGGGGGGATTTGGGGGTAAAAGTTGAATTTTTGGGGAGGGACATTGGGGGATTTGGGCTTAAAAAGCCCATTTTACAGAAAATTTGACAAGATTTGACGTGAAAATGCGGTTTTTTGAAGGGTTTTGGAGGGGATTTGGTGGTAAAAGTTCTGTTTTGGGGGAGGGCCATGGGGGGATTTGGGGTAAAAAAAAATATTTTAGTTAAAATTTGAGAAGATTTGAGGTGAAAAGGGGGTTTTTGAGGTGTTTGGGAGGGCTTTTGGGGTAAAAGTTGAATTTGGTGGGAGGGTCATGACACGATTTGGGGTAAAAAACCCATTTTATGGAAAATTTGACAAGATTTGTGGGGAAAATGGGGTTTTTGAAGGATTTGGGAGGGGACTGAGGGTAAACGTTGTGTTTTTGGGGAGGGTCATGAGGGGATTTGGGGTAAAACCCCACATTTTTGGGTAAATTTGACAAGATTGGAGGTGAAGGTCTCGTTTTGGGGGCCTTTTTGAGAGGATTTGGGGTAAAACCTACATTTTTGTGGCATTAGTGAGGAGATTTGGGGCAAAAGCTGCATTTTTGAGGAGTTGGTGAGGGCATTTGGGGTAAAAACCCCCCAAAACGCTCCCAAGTGTCCCCTCCCCCTCCAGAAAAGGGTCTCAGGGTGCCCCCCTCCCCCCCCAAAACAAGGGGTCGTTCAGCCCAAAATCCTGTTGCACGCCAGCAGGGATGGACTGACGCCAACCCGGCCCCAGAGGGGGGTGGGCTGGTGTTCCTGGCTAACGCTAATGCCAGGGCTACCACTACTATTAATAAAGAGAGAAGCAGTTTCCTACTGCCATTCGTTGCTCACCAGTCCCACAGCTCTTGCCACCGCTGGTCTCTCAGCCAAGCCCTTTCTCGGACAGCTCCAAACAGCTCAGGGGCTCATGGCCTTGTCTCAGCAGATCCTGAGGAAGTCCATTGATCGGGATCCCC
The DNA here is from genome assembly GCA_033558235.1 of Neomorphus geoffroyi. Taxonomy (NCBI): domain Eukaryota; kingdom Metazoa; phylum Chordata; class Aves; order Cuculiformes; family Neomorphidae; genus Neomorphus; species Neomorphus geoffroyi. Next base: position 105,042 of record JAUMJM010000121.1, on the reverse strand, counting down.
CCAGCTGCCCTGGGGCCTTGCTCCGTGTTTCACCCTGAAAGGTTTCTCAGAGCGCAGCTCTCCCAGCCTCTCCGTGTCCAGAATGTGCTCCAGGCCCCAACCACCCTTCTGGCCTCGGCAGAACTCGCTGCAGGCTGGGCAGGCTCTTCCTTGTGCTGGGGAGCCCCGTACTGGGCACCGCGCTCCTCACGCGCCCTGGGCAGGGTTAACCTTGGCCAGCAGCCAGACACCCACCCAGCTGCTCCCTCCCTGCCCTGCGCAATGGGACAAAGGGAGAAAAGAAACCACAACAGCTCGAGGGGCCAGAGAAAGCAAAGGAGGTCCGTGACCAGTTGCTGTCACTGGCAGAGACCACTTGTCTTGTCAAAGGTCACTGATTTTTTGCCAATTAGAAAACCTGGACAAAATGGTGAAGCCCGTTCCCCTCACACTTTCTCCCAGGCTCAAATGACTCCATTGCTCCCAGTTGCTCCCCCGCCCCACCAGCCCCAGGAGGAGCATGGAGGATGGTTAAGATGCCGTTAACATCCAGGCAAGCTCTGCGAAACCTCCCTCTCAGCGCTCTCTCCTGCTCCAGAGTGGGTTCTCTCCATGGGTTCCCAACACCGTAGGGGTCAAGGCTCTGTGGGGTTCGTTTCTTTCTCTCCACCCGTGGGGCAGTTTCTGGGCTCTGGGAGCACCCATGGGCCTTCCCGGCCCTGAGCAGCAGCGCCCGGGGCCTCCACCCACCCCTCTGCCCACGGGCCCAGGAGGCCACGGAAGCCAGGCCCGAGTTTCAGCCCCAGCCTGGTCTGTGCTCTGGCTGTTCTGGTCTCCAGACGCAGACACAGCCTGGCCTGGCCATGGGCCTTGTTGACTCACACTCGCAGAGTCCCTTCCCAGCCTGGTTCTCGGGGGGGCACAATGGAATGACACCGTGGCCCTCCACGGGCCAAACCCCAGCCCATGCACAGAGGCCTGGGGCCCCTCTTCTTCCTCTCTTCCCATCTCTTGCTCAGGTTGTGGGAAGAGAGGAAGGAGAAGCAGGGAGGGGTTCTGGATGCCAATGGTTGCGAGGGGGCAGCGGAGCCCTCACGTGGGAAACGATGTAAAGGCAACGCTTGTTCCAAACTGTTCCCTTCTGTTGCTTTCTTGGAAGAGTTAAATCTTCCCCAGGAACCTGGAAGCGCTGAGACCCCTCCAGCTGCCTCTCTTTTAGCATTGAAGCTGACAGGACCCAGGTCGGTGTGTTTGAATTCTGTTGGCAGCCTCAAGCCCCCCATGGGCTGGAGATGTGCCAGGAGACTTGCAGAAGGGTCCCACTGCTCGGGATGAGAAGGCGGATGTTCCCAGGAATCTCAGGAGGCACGGCCCACCGATAGCTGTGTCCGTGGAGCGGGTCAAGTGCCTTCTCTCTGTTTCTGGAAGGGTGGCTCAGAAGCCTGATTCCTTTGTAAAGTCCCTCTGTGGGGCTGACATTTCCTGAGCAGCCTGGTGTGACCCCAGAGCTGGCCCTGCTTGGAGCTGGGCATGGGCCTGGACATCGTCGGCGCTGCCTTCCCCCTCAATTGTCCCGTCAGCACCAGATGTAGAGACCTGCCCCTCCAGCTCTCTCCCTTCTGGGACGGTCTGTGGCAAGGCACGGGCTCCTGGAAGGGCTGGTGGGAAAGAGACCTCTGGGAGTCTCTAGTCCAGCCTGCAGGCGAGCTGTGACGTTGTGGAGCAAAGAAGAGCTCCACAGGTGGAGATGACAGGAAAGCTCCTCCTGCTCCTTTTTACCTTTCCTAAGGCTCAGCCTAAAGCTCCCAAGAGGCCGCTGGTGACTGTTGCCTCTCTCACATCCATGGCCATTGCAGAACAGAGCTTGGCTCCATCAGCTCTCCAGGTCGGGACAGGCTCTTCCTAGGTTGCCCCAAATCTCCCCAGCAGACTGGAGAGGCCCCGTTCCCTCAGAGCGCCCTCACACCTCGTGCTTTTGGTCTCCAGCTCCATCTTTGCCAACGCAAAGCCATCCCTGACCACCTCCCGCAAGCCGGTGATGCCCAACCAGTCTCCCAGCAACAGACACCTCAAATGACAAAAGACCAGATCCTCCTTCTCCCTCTCCCCGGCTTTTTTTGCTGAGCGTGACGTCCCATGGTCTGGAATCTCCCTCTGGTCACTTGGGGTCAGCTGTCCTGGCTGTGATCCCCCGCCAACTCATCGCCCACCCCCAGCCCACTCAGTGGGAGGCAGCAGAGTGAGGAACAGAGAAGGCCTTGACGCTGGGCCAGCCCTGCCCAGCAACAGCCAAAGCCCTGCTCTGTCACCAACCCTGCTTGGGGCACCAATGCAAAACAAGGCAGCAGAGGAGCTGCGGGGAAGGAAGGGACCCCCATCCCAGCCAGACCCAGCACACTGGAACTGGGGGCCAGAGATGGACAGAGGAGCGGACTGGTGGTCTGACAAGGGAGGAGCAGAGGGACACAGTCCATTCCCTCACTCTCTTGCCAAGGTTCCTCTTCACACACTCCGGGGCACTGCTGGCCACCAGGTCACACTGCTGGATTTTCTTGGACCTTCTGATCCCCAGCATCACCAGGGACTTTTCCACAGAGCTGCCCCGCAGCCTGTCAGCGCCCTCCCAGCAATTTCAGGGTCCCGGTCACTCCCAGGAGCAGGTCCTGGCCTTTTCTTTTGTCTCTTTCACGGCTGACGGACGGTCCTGGAGCCCATCAGGTCTCCCCTAAAAGGCATCCCTAAGGAACAGGACTGCTGCTCCCAATTTATAATCATTGAAAAAATGTGGTGAGAGTTGCCTCCCCTGGACCGTGCGTACAGGTGTCAAACTGTCAAACAGGTCTCTGTGCCACCTCACCAAACCCCAGTGTGTCCCCTGCCCTCCAGGTAGGGAAGGGCCTCTTCCCCACTGCTCCCTCAGCCTCATCACCCAACCCACGTTTGGCTCATCTGTTCCACCAGCCCCCCCAGACTGCAGTGGCCTCGCTGAGCGACACGAACTCTGAGGGCGACCACGTCAAAGGTCTTCCTGAAGGGGAGGTAAATGACATAAAGGGAGGAGAACTGGCGGGTGCCTGGGCGAGGTCTCGCTGGGCTCCTCGGAGCCATTGTGGCAGTTGACCTTGACGCAGGAGAAGGCGATGGTGGCCGAGCGCAATGGTGGCCGAGCCGTCCAGACACGTCAATGGCTTGGAGGCCTCGCAGAAGCGGTGGTGTGGTGGGGGACCAACCCTGTGGGACCTCCAAGCCCCCCCTCCCAGGACCCCAACACTGCTCAGGGACTCCCAAGACCCCTCCAGTTTGTGCATCCCCAGGGGGGGTGTTGGGGAGGCACCAAGTAGGGGGGCTCTTTGGTGGTGGTGGGGCGGAAGCTGGGGTCCCTCCCATTTCCCCCAGTTTGGATTCACTGGACAGGGAGACCCCGTGGGGTCGCGTCACCTCCAGGGCGCTCGGCAGCACCGGCGGCAGCAGCAGCAGGGCGGGGGGGGGGGGGGGGGCGAGAAGCGCATGGCGGCACGAGGGGGAGCTGGGGGATCGGGTCAGGGCAGCTGGGGGGATCCCGATCAATGGACTTCCTCAGGATCTGCTGAGACAAGGCCATGAGCCCCTGAGCTGTTTGGAGCTGTCCGAGAAAGGGCTTGGCTGAGAGACCAGCGGTGGCAAGAGCTGTGGGACTGGTGAGCAACGAATGGCAGTAGGAAACTGCTTCTCCCTTTATTAATAGTAGTGGTAGCCCTGGCATTAGCGTTAGCCAGGAACACCAGCCCACCCCCCTCTGGGGCCGGCTTGGCGTCAGTCCATCCCTGCTGGCGTGCAGCTGGCCCAAGAGCACCCAGGAGTTCCCCGCAGGGCATGGTTTCCCCAGCAGCCCCGCCCTTGGCAGCCTGTACCTGGATGCGGTCAGGCTCCTGGGGCTTTTAGGGAATCACGCCACGTGCCACCTGGGTGCCTCCGTCTCCATCTGCAGATCATCTACAGCTGAACGAAGGCTCTCTAGATCACGCAGCAAGGAGGCCTTCTTCACCTGCAGCTCCTCTACAATCCACAGCTTGACACTACACGCTCTCTGGAGCTCCTCTATTCGCTGTACAAGGTCAGTCCTCTTCATCGCCAGCTCCTTCTCTCTCATCTTCTCTGGGAGGGTGCTGCACGTTTTCGACCCTGCCGACAGATGGGACTTTGATGACTCGTTCTCAATCCCGCTCGCTTGCTGCTTCCTACGGGAACAGATCCACCAGCAGCCAAACACCACTGCTCCAGGCACGGCACAGAGCAACGCATCACGGAACCAGAAGGGCATTTCCCGGATTCTCGGCTCTTCCCTAGGAGGAAAAACAGAAATCATGGTCAAACGGTCACAGGGAAGGTCACAGGAAGACTCAAGTTCCATGAATGCAGCTCCCACCACTCCGCTCCCAGACAGCTTTCTGGGGAGGCAGACAGCCCTCTTCTTGCCCTCTGCCTGACCTGCCCTGGGCGTGAGGCAGAGTTTCCTCTCCAGCAGAAGGGGCAGCGGGCTCTGCCACGGCCAAACTGCAGTGCCTTTGCTTTTCACGCACAAGGATTCCGCTGGCAGCTGCCAGCAGAGAGACCACCTGTCTCCTCCCGCTGCTCCTGGAGACTGAGACCAGAGAGTGCTTAGCCCTGGGAGCAGAGCGGTCTCCTGGGAGACCGGTCAGTGTCACAGAGGGGGACATCAGAGAGGGGGACATCACAGAGGTCACTGGCCAGCCTGTAAATGGCCCACAACCAGTGCATCCCACACTCTGCATTCCCAGAGCATCCATCGGCCACGAGTATCACAGTATCACAGTAAGGTTGGAAAAGACCTTTGAGATCATCGAGTCCAACCTATGACCCAACACCTACACCTACACCTACTCGTCAACTACACCATGTCACTAAGTGCCTCATCCAAATTCTCTTTGAACACCTCCAGGGATGGTGACTCGACCACCTCCCTAGGCAGCACGTTCCAATGGCCAATCACCCTCTCAGTGAAGAACTTCTTCCTAATGTCAATCCTAAACCTCCCCTGGCGAAGCCTGAGACCGTGTCCTCTCGTTCTGTCACTGGTCGCCTGAGAGAAGAGTCCAACTCCTGCCTCACCACAACCTCCCTTTAGGCAGTTGTAGAGAGCAACAAGGTCTCCCCTGAGCCTCCTCTTCTCCAGGCTAAACAACCCCAGCTCCCTCAGTCGCTCCTCATAGGGCTTGTGCTCCAGCCCCTTCACCATCCTCGTCACCCTCCTCTGGACACACTCCAGCATCTCAACATCCTTCTTAAACTGAGGGGCCCAGAACTGGACACAGCACTCGAGGTGCGGCCTGACCAGTGCTGAGGAGAAGGGGATGATGACCTCTCTAGTCCTGCTGGCCACACTGTTCCTGATGCAGGACAAGATACCACTGGCTTTCTTTGCCACTTTGAGCACTGCTTTGCCACACATGAGCACTGCTGGCTCGTTGCGTTTCCTGTCCACCAGCACTCCCAAGTCCCTTTCCGCCTGACTACTCTCCAGCCACTCTGCACCCAGGCTGTAGCTCTGCATGGGGTTGTTGTGTCCAAAGTGTAGGACCTGGCGTTTGGACTTGTTAACCCTCATGCTATTGGACTCAGCCCATCTCTCCAGCCTGTCAAGGTCCCTCTGTAGGGCCCTCCTACCTTCTAGCAGATCGACACTTGCTCCCAGCTTGGTGTCATCTGCGAACTTGCTGATGAAGCACTCAATCCCCTCATCCAGATCATCCATAAAGATATTAAACAGGACCGGGCCCAGCACCGAACCCTGGGGGGCCCCACTAGTGACCGGCCGCCAGCTGGATGGGACACCATTCACTAACCACCCTTTGGGCTCGGCCATCCAACCAATTCCTAACCCAGCACAGTACATTCCCATCCATGCCACGGGCAGCCAGCTTGTCCAGTAGTCTACTATGGGAGACAGTGTCAAAGGCCCCGCTGAAGTCCAGGTACACCACATCCACAGCCTTCCTCTCATCCACCAGGCGAGTCACACGGTTGCAAAAGGAGATCGGGTTGGTCAGGCAGGACCTGCCTCTCCTAAATCCATGCTGGCTGGGCCTCATCTCTCCCTCATTCCTCAGATGCCGCATGATCGCACCCAGGATTATCCGTTCCATAATTTTGCCTGGGACCGAGGTCAGGCTGACAGGTCTGTAGTTACCTGGATCGTCCCTACGGCCCTTCTTGTGGATAGGCGTTCACGTTGGCCAACTTCCAGTCTTCTGGGACCTCTCCAGTGAGCCAGGACTGCTGAGAAATGATGGAAAGAGGCTTAGCAAGCTCGTCCGCCAGCTCTCTCATCGCCCTAGGGTGGATCCCATCTGGTCCCATAGACTTATGAGGATCCAAGTGGCTCAGCAGGTCTCTAACTTCTTCCTCCTGGATGACTGAGGGGCTGTATTGCACCCCACCCCTATCCACCGCTTCAGTAGAGCAGTTGTCCAGAGAACAATCTGCCTTACTGTTGAAAACCGAGGTGGAGAAGGCATTAAGCACCTCAGCCTTTTCCTCATCTTTAGTTACTATATTTCCCTCAGTGATCGATAAGGATTGAAGGTTGTTGCTGCCCTTTTTTCTGCCGTTAATATATTTGAAAAAGCTCTTCTTGTTGTCCTTAACACAAGTGGCCAATTTAAGTGTGCTGGGAGCCGTGCCTGTGCGAGAGAGCAGAGGCCAAGCTGGGGCCACGCAGTCTCTCTCCTCCCTGGGCTGGCAGAGCTGCCCTGGGGGCTGCAGAGGGCTCACCCCTGCCCCTCGCTCTGCCTCCTCTACAGGCTCCTCCAAGGGACACCTCTCCCGCGCACTGTGGATGCCCCAGACCCTGCAGCCCCTCAGGGCTCTACGGCCCGTGCAGGACGGACCCAGTGGCCGGGCAGGGCGGGCAGCGAGAGCTGCTGGGGACAATGGGATTTCTGCTTTTGATCTCTCTAAAGCAATAAAGCACTAAAATGCCTTTCGGGTTCTTGTTGTTCAATTTTTTAAAGCAAGGTTGACTTGCAAACCGACCCCAGAGCTTCCCCTGCACAGGGAAGGGCTTTGGGGGGCGTCACAGGGACAGGGGCACATCACCTGGATCAATCCCAGCCCCCAGTTCCACTTTCCCCTCCCTGGAGGAAGGAGAGGAAGGGAGGACGGGCTAAAGGGGGGGCGGGGGTTCGGGGAGGGAGGTTGTACAAGCTGTGGCTGATCTTGGGGTCCCCAGTGCTGCTGTTCCGACAGCCAGAGCTGAAGGTGAGAAAGGGATTGCTTAGATTTTGTTCTGTTTCAATCAATCAAATTCTCTATCCTGTTGTTCTTCTTGTAATTTTTTTAATCAAGACTGTTTGCAGACTGACCCCCCAGGTGTCCCCAGAGGCAATACACCCTCTTTTTCTCATTTGGCTCCTTCAGAAGCTCCTCACTCATCCAGGCTGGCCGTCTGCCCCTGCGGCTCGTCTTACGGCACATCGGGACAGCCTGCTCCTGCGCCTTCAAGATTTCCTTCTGCAAGTACCCCCAGCCTTCCTGAACCCCCAGGCTTTGAAGGACTATTTCCCAGGGTTCTCTCCTCACTGGTTCCTTAAAGAATCCAAAATCCGCCCACCCAAAGTCCAGCGTGGACGTCCTGTTCATGCATTTCCTCATTTCCCTCTTTATGGAAAACTCTCTTATCTCATGGTCACCTTCTGCGCAGCGCGGACTTTAGTCTCCATCTTCTCCATGTCATTGTCCAGCTGGCGAAACACCTTCGGCAGAGACGGGAGGGAGGGACATGGGGAGGAAGGTGTTGACCTGGGGAACGTGGGGACAGGGGTTGTCCTAAGGCCCCTTGTGGGTGCTGCCACCCCGGGGACGGGTCCTGGGTACCTGCAGCTGCGCCTGGTGCCGCTTGTCGCCCAGCTGGATGTCCGGCAGCCGCTGCAGCCGCTTCTGCGGCTCCTGCTGGGCTCGGCCTCGCAGCCTCCCCTGCTCCAGCAGCGCGTTGCACGGCTCCACTCGCTCGTAGATTTTGGCCCGCAGCTTCTCCTTTGGCCTCCTGGGGGGACGTGCGAGAGTCCGCCAGGCTGGAGGGCAGGGCTCGCCGGGCCTCACGGGAGGAGGGGGTCCTGCCAGGGAAACTCCCCTCAAGGGAGAGCTGGGGACACTGGCACGTTGCTCCACGGTGCGCCCTGTGCTGCCCAGCATCCCCGCAGCTCCACCTTGCTGCGAGCAGCCCACAGCTGCCAGACCCTGCCGGTACCTCCGCGCTCTTCCTGGCCAAAGCCATGTCCAAGTGCTTCTGCGCGCCGCACAGCTCGGAGATGGGGAGCTTGTGGCGCCCTGGGCAGGAGAGCAGTGAGAACATCACCCCCAGCCTGGCGACGGTCACGTCCCAGCGCTGCCCTGCACCGCCTGCTCCTGGAGAGGAACCTGTGCAGGAGCTGGCTCTGCAGGCCCAGCGCCGTGCAGGGGGGACAGCAGATGGACCTGCTGGTACCTCCTGGGCAGCGTGGTGGGCACGGACATCTGCCTGCGCCGCCTCCCGCAGCGGGGGCAGCAGCTCTCTCTTCTTCCTCAGCTTCGCGTCACACAACTGGGTGTGTGCCGGGGCGGCTGCTCTGGCTCTTTGGGCACAAGGGGCACTGCTGGTTTCCAGCTGGGCATGTGAAGCCTCCAAGAGGGGCCTGTGCGGAGAGAAGGCTGCTGAGGCTTCAGCTGCAAAGGGGACACCGGGACTCTTCTGCACGGAACGGAGCTGGCACAGCTCCCCGGCCAGGGATGGGAGTTGCTGGAACAGCTTGGCCAAGGGGGACAGGAGCCCCTTAGGGCAAAACTGAGCAGGGGGATTTCTCCGGGCAGGTTCCCTGTCAGGAGCGGGCGCTGGCGCCAGCTCCCGAGAAGAAGGCCCCAGAGTTCAGACACCAATTCAAGCACCTGACAGCAGCACTGGGGCGTGGCTGGCCCACTGCTTTGGCTCCTTAACCCAATGGGGAGGCAATTTAATGTCAGGTGGTTTTCTTCTCCTCTTAAGCTTTGCCAGGCTGTAGCGAGAGGAGCAGTGAGTCCCAGTGTCTGCCAACGCCATCCCTGCCCCCGTTACACTGCCAACGCTCTCCTAGAGACGCAGCCACCTGCACAAGTCCCTTGGAGCAAGTGGCCCCCCCGGAGCCAGCTCTCTGTGCACTCCCCGTGAAGCTTCATGCTGCAACGCGATAGCATTGGCGGCAACTCGTCCCGCAGACAGGGTTTGGCCACGGAAAGCCTGCGCCAGCTGGAACTATGGCTTCACAAACCTCCCCGAGCCCCTGTGGATGTCACGGAGCCCCTGTAGACCATGGGAGGCCTCTATGGAACTGGGGGCCTTATGGATGTTGGGGAGCTCCTATGGACTTTGGGGTCCTCTGTAGCTCTCAGGGAGCCTCTAGGGACCTTGGGGTCCCCTATGGATGCTGGGGGGTCCCTCTCACCTGAAAAGCCCACGCGTGTCGGCCACCACGAGTTCGATGCTGCAGCTGTGGCAGAAATCCCCAACCCAGAGCTGCTCCTCCAGCGGCAAATTGGTCAGCACCACCACCTGTTGGCACCGCGGCCGGCTGTCAGTCTGGACAGCTGTCCCTCTGTCTGCCCAGCCAGCCAGCCCTCTGCTTGTCTGTCTGTCTGTCCACCCGTCTCTCCGCATTCCCATCTGTCTGTCCCTCTGTCCAGCCATCTGCTCACCCACTCGTCCACCCCTGTCTGTTCACCTGTCTGCCCGCCCATCTGTACGTCCCCCACTCTGTCTGTCCCTCTGCCCATCCTGTCCGTCTGTCCATGTGTCTGCCCACCTGTCTGTCCATCTGTCCACCCGTCTGCCTTCTACCTCTGTGTCCCTCTGTCCATCTGTCCCTGCATCTGGCTCCAGGAGGAGGCAGACGGACAAGGAAACCACGGCAGGGGTGGAGGGATTCTGGGGGTCCCCAGGAGGGGAAGAGGGGATCCAATCAGACGTTGGGGTCCCAGGCAGATGTGGAGGGGGCACAAGCAAATGTGGAGGGGGAACAGGCAGGTACTGAGGGACCCAGGCCGATATTGGGAGGTCCCAAGCAGATGGTGGGGTCTTACACAGATGTTGGGGTCCCAGGCAGAGGTGGGAGGGGGGAGTGAGATACCGGGGGTCCCCATGCAGATACTGGGAGGTCCCATTGCAGGAGTGGATTAATTACCCCAAGGGGGGCATGCAGCTCCCCTGGGAACCCCATCACCCTAAAAAACAACGCCCCATGGGGGCTAATTAACCCGAGATTAATTAATCCCCTCTCCGGTTAATTAGTAGCCCAGTGTGGAGCACTTATGTGCCCTAATAAACCCCAGCAATGACTGCAGGGGCACATTAATTACCCCAAGGGGGGCACTGAGCTCCCCTGGGAACACAGTCACCCCAGAGAAGGAATCCTCATGGACGCTTATTACACCCAGCAGTAATTCACTAGTGCCCAATTTCATTAAGTAATTAAGACTAATTACCCTGGGCGGGGGGGGGGGCATCTATCTCCCCTTATAAGCCCCAAGAAAGATGGCAGGGGCAGATGAATTACCTCAAGGGGGGCGTTGGGCTCTTGGCCACCTCCCCCCCGAGCCCGCGCAGCCCTGACACCGGCACGTTTGACGTCTGCATCCGCTTCAGCGCCTCACGGCCCAGCACAGACCTGGGGGGACACGGGGGGTCCAACGTCCATGAGGGGCCCTCCAAAGCCATAGGGACCCGCAGGAGGAACCCCGGCATCCAGGGAACTCCTCACGTCTACACCAACCCTCCCCAAGTCAATAGGGACCCGCAAATACATGGGCTCCCCCAAGTCCATAGGGAACCTCTCAAATACTTAGCACCCCTCTAAAATCCATAGGGACACCCCCAAGTCCATGTGGACTCCCAGGAGCAACCCTGACACTCCGGGAGACCCCAGGTGCACAGGAACACCCCCTGCGACCCCGAGTCCTTAGGGACTCCTCCTCTGAATCCATGGGGGGCACCTCAGCTCCACAGACAGGTTTCCCCCAAATTTCACCAAATTCCCTCCAATTTCTCCAAATTACCTCTAAATTCCCCCTAAATTTCCCCAAACTCCCCCAGATTTTTTCAAATTTCCCCTAAATCTCCCCCTAATTTCCCCCTAAATTTTCCCAAATTCCCACCAAGTTCCTCCAAATTTCCCCAAATTCCACCCAAATTCCTCCAAATTTCTTCAAGTTTCCCCAAATCCCCCCCCCCCCCGAATCCGAATCCGAATCCGGGCGGAGGAGGCCGACGAGGAAGGCGACGGAGCGGGGGAGGGGCGCCTCGTGCAGCACCCTGGGGGCGGGCGGGGGAGGAGGGGAGGGGGTAGGAGACCCCCCCTTTTTCATCAAAATTCAACATTTCGACTCAAAATTCAACATTTGGAGCCAAAGCTCGAAATTTCTACCCCAAAATTCCAAAGTTTTAACCAAAATCTACAGTTTTGACCAAAAGTTTACGATTTCTACCCAAAATTTAGGATTTCCACCCAAAATTTACGAGTTCAACCCAAAATTTGCATTTTTCACCCCAAATTTGCAATTTCAACCCAACATTTGTAATTTCAATTCCAAATTTTCTATTTCAGCACAAAAATTGCAATTTTCACTCAAAATTTAAAATTTCAACCTAAAACTTGCAATTTTCACTCAGCATCTCAAATTCTAAACCAAAATTTGCAATTTCAACACAAAAATTTTGATTTGAACCCAAAAATCGCAATTTCAAACCAAAATTTGCCATTTCAACCCAAAATTTACTATTTCAACCCTAAAATCTACAATTTCAACCCCAAAAAATGCAATTTCTACTCTGAATTTCTTCCCAAATCCCCATTTTTTCCCCAAATCCCATTTTTTGCTCCAAATCCCCATTTTTTCCCCAAATTCCTATTTTTCCCCCAAATCCCCACTTTTCTCCCCAAATCCCCACTTTTTCCCCCAAATCCCCACCTTTCACCCCAAATCCCCATTTTTCCCCCAAATCCTCACTTTTCTCCCCAGATTCACAGTTTTTGCCCCACTTCCCGATTTTTCTCCCCAAATCCCCAATTCTTTGCCCCCAAATCCACATTTTTCCCCAAATTCCCAATTTTTCCCCCAAATCCCAATACTCTCCCCAAACTCCTTTTTCCCCCAAATTCCCAGTTTTCTCCCTAATCCCCATTTTCCCCCAAATCCCAATTTTTCTCTCCAAATCTCCAATTTTTTCCCCAAATCCCCATTTTTCTCCCCAAAATCTCAATTTTTTGACCAAAATCCCCATTTTTCTCCCCAAATTCTCGTTTTTCCCCCGTAAAATTCACCCAAATTGCCGCTTTTTTACCAAAATCTGTGATTTTTGTCCCGGTTTCCCCTCCGAGCCCACCCCTCGGCCCCTCCCCCTGCCTGTTAAGCCCCACCCCCCTCTCACCTGATTGGCTGCAGCCCCCCCAGGGCCGAAGCTCCACACCCGCCCATCCCCCAGGAGCAACAGCGCGGGAGGGGGAGGGGGGAGGGGCCAAGGGGCGGAGTATCCACAGCACCGGGAGGGGGAGGAGCCCCAGCGTCCCCAGGGGGCGGAGCCTGTGCAGAGACAGAGGGACTGGGATGAACTGGGAGGGGCTGGGATGGATCCTTTTTGGGGGGAGGGTGGGCGGGGCACTCACGGTCATGGCCGACGTCAGGGAAGGTGAGGAGCGCGGGGCGGCCTGGGCGCAGCTCCCCCTGCGCCGTCACCAGCGCCGCCCAGAAGGACGTCCCCACCAGCGTCGCCTGCGCCCAGGGGCAGCGCCGAGAGGGTCACCCAACAGGGCACAATCGCCACCCAAAATTCCCAATTTCAACCCAAAATGGCACAATTTCCACCCAAATTTTCTGACTTCCACCCAAAACGTCACAATTTCCACTCAAAATTCCCCATTTTCACCCCAAATTCCTGATTTCCACCCAAAATGCACAATTTTGGCCCAAAATTCCCCAATTCCACCCTGAATTCCCCAATTTTCACCCAAAATCCCCAATTGTGACCAAAAATTCCCAAATTTCCACCCAAAATGCCCAAATTCAACCCAAAATGTCACTATTTCCACCCCATATTTCACATTTTCCACCAAAAATGCCCAATTCTGACCGGAAATTCCCAATTTACACCCAAAATTTCACAATTTCGACCCAAAATTCCCAATTTACACCCCAACTTCCCCAATTTTCACCCAAAATCCCCATTTTTGACCCAAAATTCCCAGATTTCAACCCCAAATTCCCAAATTTTGCCCCAAATTGAACCAAGTTTGACCCCCAAATCCCATTTGACGCCAAAATTCCCCAATTTGCCCCCAGTTTTCCCAAAATTGCCCTTTTTTGCCCCAATTTCCCCTTCCGCCTCCCCCAGCCTCACCTTGCTGGGTGGGGGAGGGGCAGCCTCGTGCAGCTCCATCTGGGGGGGGAGGGGCCCCGAGGGGGGAAATTTGGGGCAAAACGGGGAATTTTAGGGAAAAACAGGGAAAATTGGGGAAAAAAATAGAAAATTTAGAGAAAGCGAAGGATTTTGAGGGGCTGGGACCCCCAGCTATGGGGCAGGGACCCAATCTATGGGGCTGGGACCCCCATCTGTGGGGCAGGGACACCGATCTCTGGGGCAGGGACCCTCATCTGTGGGGCAGGGACCCAATCTATGGGGCTGGGACCCCAATCTATGGAGCGGGGACCCAATCTATGGGGCAGGACCCCATGTGTGGGGCAGCATCGCACCTGCAACAGGAACTGCGGCTCCCGCGGCGTCAACCGCCTGCCCCAGCTCCACGCCGCCGCCGCGAGTGCCGGCTGAAGGGGGGGGGTGAGGGGTGGGTGTTGTGTTCAGTCAGGCACCTCACGGCCAATCAGAGAGGCGGCAGCTTCCTGCCTCCCGCGGGCCACGCCCAATCGTGGCGTCGCAGCCAATCAGCGCCTTCCACCCTTCCCGCCCCTCGCCAGCCACGCACCCTCCCGCCGTCCGTCAATCAACGCCCCCCCCTCCTCTTCCCGCCCTTTCCATCGCGGGCGGCTCTGCGGGCGGGAGAAAAATGGCGCCTCTGGGAGCCGGGGCAGCCGCCGCCCTTGGGGCTGCCTTCAGCTCGCGCCTCCACACCAAGGTGAGCGGATCCTCACGCGCCCCCCGAGTGGGCCGTGACCCCCCGCACCCCCAAACTCCCCTCTACCCGCCCCGGCCCCACACAAATCCCTCTCCCCCCCAGACAGACCCCTCCTGCGAGAAATAAAGATCAATTTGCTGCTTAAACCGAAGGATCCCAGGAGAAAGCGGCCCCGCTGTTCCAGGCACAAATCCTCCTGTCCAAGACAGAACGAGGCGCGGCCTTATCTCAAGGTTGCGGTGTGGTCTGTCAGTGAAATCCTGTGTCACCGTAACGACCTTTGCCTTGGCTTTATCTCGTTAACATTAACAGATGTTGTCACCTTGTTTGTGTCACTGCCGAACCCAACAAGGGGGACTTCAAGAAGGGGATAAAAGGCTGCCTGAGTCACCCAAACTTTTGGGAGCCTGGGTGAGGCTGCGCCTTCCCGGCCGCCCAGCGCTGCCTTTGCTTTCCTGTCTGAAACAAACTTTTAGCGAACCATTGGAGACTTTATTTGTCTTAATTGAACTGTAACACCCCCCACCCCTCACACACCCCCCATCCCTCTGCCCCCTGTGCCCCCCTCAGTGTCCCTGTGCCCCCATCCCTGTGCCCGCCCTGTGCCCCCCCAGTGTCCCTATCCCCCCCAGTGTCCCTGTGGCCCCCCATCCCTCTGCCCCCTGTCCCTGTAGCCCTCAAGTATCCCTGTGCCACCCCCAGTGTCCATGTGCCCCCTGTGCCCCCCCAAGTGTCCCTGTGCCCCCCCAGTATCCCTCTGCGCCCTGTGCCCCCCCATCCCTCTGCCCCCTGTGTCACCCTCAGTGTCCCTGTGCCCCCCCAGTGTCCCTGTGCCCCCCATACCTCTGCCCCCTGTGCCCCCCCAGTATCCCTGAGCCACCCTCAGTGTCCTTGTGCTCCCTGTGCCCCCCCACTGTCCCTGTGCCACCCCCAGTGTCCCTCTGCCCCCTGTGCTCCCCCTAGTGTCCCTGTGCCCCCGCATCCCTCTGCCCCTGTGCCCCCCCCGTGTCCCTGTGCCCCCCACTGTCCCTGTGCCCCCCCGGTGTCCCTGTGCCCCCCCAGTGTCCCTCTGCCCCCTGTGCCCCCCTATCCCTCTGCCCCCTGGGGGGTTCCCAAACCAGAGGTGGGGGAAGGGGCCTGAGGGGGGGTCCTTGTGCCCCTCCTGACACCCCCCCCCGCAGATTTTGAGGGGCCCTGGGTGGCAGCCTGGGCCTCCTGGTGCTTAAGTGCATCGGCTTCTTCGGGGGGGGCTTCATGTTCCACCCCGGGCAGGGGCTGCTCTGTATCCCGGGGGGGCCCAAATCGGGGGGGGCTGCAAGGGGGGGGGGGGTGATTTTGGGGGGGGTCCCTTGGCGAGGGGCTCTGGGTTTTGGGGGGATGTGGGGGAGTCCCTTCTTTTTGAGGGGCTCTGGGTGTTGGGGGGGGTCCCTCCTGCCTTTGGGGGGACTCTGGGAATCGGGGGGCTGTGGAAGGAGGGGTGTCCCCCATTTTTTGGAGTGCTTCCCCTTAACCCCCCCCCAGCGCTGGGGACGCACGGGGGGGCCGCGCTGGCTTTGATCTTGGTGTCCCTCGAGGCCTGGGACCTCGGTGCCTTCTGGCTCCTCTTCGGCCTCTGCAGGTGGGTCGGGGGGGGCATTTTGGGGGTGCCCGCTCTCCCTGCACCCCCCCCCCACTGACCTCCCCCCCCGCCTTGTGTGTGCCCCCCCCAGCGTCCCCCCCGCCCTGGCAGAGCTGCTGCTGCCCCTGCTGTGCTGCGCGAGGGGAGCGCTCTGAGCCCCCCAAACCTGCGGGGGGGGGGGGGGGGGGGGAGCGTCCCGCAGTAAAGGCTTCGGCGCGGGAACGCTTTGGCCACGCCCCTTTATGCAAATGAGCGACGCGCGGGTCTCGCCGGGAGCGCGGAGCGGGGTTGGAGGGGGGCGGGGACGGCGATGGCGATGGGGAGGGTGTTGCGGGGTGCGGGGCGGGGGGTGCGGAGGGGCGGCACTTCGCGCGGGGCAAGGCGGGTGTGTTAGGCGGGGGTTGGGGGGAGTCGCCGTGCCGTGGGCAGGGGTGTGTCGGGGTGCCCATCCCTGCGGGCGGCGCTGATGTTGTCAATGCAGTCGATGTTGTTGTTTGCGGTGGTTGTGAGCGGTGTGTTGTGGGCGGGGTGATCGCAGTGCGAGGGCCCGGGCGGTTCAACGCCCGCAGCCTCGCTCGCTGTGTACCCCGGTAACCCCAGGGAGCGTGAGAGGGCGGTCCTGTCCCTCCGCCAGTGAGTGTGTAAAGGCTCTGAATATGCAAAGAGGGTCCTGCTGCCTCCCAGTGAGTGTGTCAGGGGGTCCCGATCCCCCCCAGTGAGTGTGCAAAGCCGGTCCTGTGCCCCCCCCAGTGAGTGCGCCACAGGGGTCCTGCCAACCCATGCTGGGTGTGCTAAGCCACCCCGTTTTTTCGGAGTTGGGGGAGGGGGCACATGGGACACTATTTTTTTGGGGGGAGGGGACATTTGGGACCCTTTTTTGGGGGGGAGGGGTCACTTTGGGACCGTTTTGGGGGGGGGGAAGGGACCTGTGGGACCCTTTTTTGGGGGGGAGGGGGGGTCACTTTGGGACCCTTATTTAGGGGGGGAGGGGGTCCTCCCAGTGCTCCCAGTGCCTCCAGTGTCCTCCCAGTACCCCCAATGCCTCCAGTGCCCCCCAGTGCTCCCGGTGCCCCCCCGGTGCCCCCAGTGCCCCCACTGCTCCCGGTGCCCCCGGTGCCCGGATGGAGCTGCCAGGACCTGGCGCTGCGGCGGGGGCGGAGCTGGAGGACGGGAGGGGGTGGGGCCTGCGGGGGGGCAGCACGGTGGGAGGGGCCAACACCAGCCGAGACGCAGGCGGAGGGGTTCACGGGGGCTCTGGGGGTCCCGGAGGGTTTCTGGGGGTCAAAGGGGGTGGGGGGTGGGGGGGTCTTAGAGGTCACGGGGGGGGTTGGGGGGTCTTGGAGGGGTCAAAGGGGGGGGTTGGGGGTCACGGGGGGGGTTGGGGTATCCTGGAGGGGTCAAAGGGGGGGTTTGGGGGTCACAGGGGGAGTTGGGGGGGTTTTGGGGTCACAGGGGCTCTGGGGGTCCCGCATGGTTTTGGGGGGTCAAAGGGGGGGGTTGGGGGGAAGGGGGGTTTGGAGGGGTCAAATGGGGGGTTGGAGGGTGTCTTAGAGGTCACGACGGGGTCTTGGGGGTCATGGAAGGTTTGGGGGGGCCTTGGGGTCACGAGGGGGTTTGGAGGGGTCAAACGAGTGTTTGGGGGGGTTGGGGGCTTTGGGGGGGTCTTGGGGGTTACAGAGGGGTTTGGGGGGGTCTTAGAGGTCACGGGGGACTTGGAGGGGTCAAGGGGGGGTTGGGGGAGGTCAAAGGGGTCACAGAAAGGATTTGGGGGGTCTTGGGGGTCACGGGGGCGTTTGGGGGGGTCAAATGGGGAGTTGGGGGGTCTTAGAGGTCACGGGGGGGGGTTGGGGGGGAGGTTTGGAGGGGTCTTGGGAGTCCCGGAGGGTTTGGGGGGGTCAAATGGGGGACTTGGTGGGGGTTAAAGGGGGGGGTTGGGGGGGGTCTTGGGGGTCACAGAGGGTTTGGGGGGATTAAAGGGGGGGGTTGGGGGATCCTGGAGGTCACAGCCCCCCCAAGCCTCCTGAGGAGGAGGCTGCCCGGAGCGGAGCTGCGGCCTGGGAGAAGTTGTGCGCCCCGCGCCAGGGCTGCCCGGAGCGGAGCTGCAGCTTAAAGTGCCGGCACCGGCGGAGCTCGGGTACGGGACTCGATCCGTGTGAACAACTGAATGGCACTCGGTGTTGACTTTGTTCTGTTCTGTGCACACCTACACTGAGAGCAAAGACCTGTTATCTGCTCTGCACCATCTCACAATCTCTGATTGAAATCACTGAGCACACTTTGGGTGGTTGGGTTGGGGTTTTTTTCATGCAGACTAAGCCAGCAGAATATCATAAACCAGGCAAACAGGGAGGTAAGCTTGTTCCAGAAGTATTTTTCCCTAAGAATGCCAATGGCTTTGGAAGAGATTTTTATTTGATTATGAAGTCATTTTCTTTGAGCACACTCGGGGAGAAGGTAAGTGTGCTTCCTCAACCTGCGGGGAATATAGCTTGAATCGTGTGTATAGGATTTGGATAAATCTTGAGAGTCCTCCACATTGAACGATACTTTTGCATCGGAGCGGTGTGTTTTGTTTAGCCTGCGTCTGTGCCAGATTCCGAGGTCTACCTGCTCGGAGCGCTTCTGCGCCTGAGAGTGCTTTTCTTGCTCTTTCTCCTCCAAAAAGCCAAAGGTGCTTTCTTACACGGGCAGGATCAAAGCCTTCCATGGTATTTCCCTCTGAGTTAGCCTAATTGGCAGTGCTGCTGCTGCCTTTTGGGAAATGCACTGCCTTGTAAAGCTGCAGACCAGAAAGAGACACCTTAATTTGGAACAAGCTGTAAAGTTCAGTCTTCCCTTATGTAGAAAACTAATACTGAATTCTGACGCCAGCTCTGTGGCTTTTCATAGATGTCGAAACTCAATTGACTTTTGAAAATGCTGGCTAAGAGATCTGTGATCTATTTGGCAGTTTCAGTAGCCTCCTGATGAGTATTACAATTGCTTACCAATAGCATCCAGGAGTTTTCTTTGGCTGTTTGGGAACAGCATCCCGGTGTGCAGGAAGTGCTTTCTCCTTCACAGAGACCTTGTCACCCTCAGAGTAGCATGCAGAGTGACCCCTCTGGCAATTCCAGGGGCGATCATACTGACATGAACTGCATATCTGAGCCTTACGCTTATTCATCTGCAGGAGCCGAATGTTTGATCTCTTTCTGTTTGAAATCGGCTGACTGCAAATCTTGGGTTCTTTTTTGGGACAGCAAGCTTTGCGCTGTTTCTCTGGTTCCAGAGCCTGAGAGGGTGGATTTTCTCTGCATGATTATGTTACAGTCCCATGCAAAATGCAGAGAAATGGTTGCTGCTGTGTGAATGCGTACAGTACCTTTAGCTGTACCAGAACTGCATCAGAAGGTAAGTGTGAGCTTTACAACGACTGAGAATTGGACAGGGAAAGCTAATAATGTCCCTTCATCTCCAAAGTTTCTCCCGTTGCTGTCAGACACGTTGGCTCTTGTAGCCACGTGGATGCGTAGTCAGTCATAGGTGTAAACTGTATTTCTTTCCAGACTTCCTCTTGCCTTTTTTTGGCTTTGCTTTTACCTTAAATAAAAGACTGGGTGTGTTTTGAAGAGATGATTCATGGAAGAAACCTCTCCTTGCATATTTTTATGGGAGCTTCAGCTTGTTCCTAAAATTGAATGGTGCCAATGTTGCCAATACTGGAGTGAAAGCTAATTTTTGATCTAAATACATTGGCCACACTGGGATGCTTTTTGTTGAGACTTCATTGCCAAAGAAATGCTGAAATCCATGCCACTTGGGATGTTCCTCGGATCAGACAGATACCAAGCCTCTTCTCACTTTCAAACAGACCGTGGACTGGATTCAACTGGCCCTCTGACCAGTACAATCCATTTTGGGAAAATATTCAGAAGATATGATTTGGGTTGTGTGTGTCGGAGTCTTTTTGGGTTTTTTTTTTCCCATCTTTTTTTTCTTCCGTGCAGAATGGAAAAATAACCAATTTTAAGTTGTTGGAAAAACTGGTTTACCTCCATCATCCTCTTGATTAACATTGCGCTCTGTAATATTGAACGCTCCCCAGAGCACTTAGGATGTGCTACTGGCTGTTTAGGGATTTCAGTGGGACAGTTGCAGTTTGACAGAAGACAGTTCTGTCTTAGGGATGTCAACGAGAGTGGCAGGATTTAGCCAGCTGACTCCGTGGACCAATAACAGTGTTGGCAGGCTTAGCCCTCCTGTTTGACTCTCATGCCTTGTTCTGCATCATGCAAGGCAATTACCAGCTTTCTTTACTGATCTGGTAAGGCTGTGTGTGCAGCTGTCTGTGCGCTGTAAACCAGTCAAGATGGGAATTTCTGAAAACCGGAGTGATCAGGTTCCAAACGGTGGCATCAAATGACACTTTTCAACTTTTCCAAAATCTCTTGTTTGATAATCAAGAGAGTAAGTGAGGCCACCTTTGCTGCATCAGGTCTGTCAGAAAGGTGGCTGCAGCTGCATCAGGGTAGGCAGAAGTACACCCATCTGCTGAGGTAATCGTGCATGGTGTTGCCTGGATGCCTGTGGCTATATGGCTTGGAGCAGGGGTTTGTTATGCTGGCTACGGGGAAGGGCGAGGAACACATCCTGGAATATTGATGTAGAAATACGTATCTGTTCACTTATTGAACTTGGTGGCAACCATGGAGTTATTTTTTTCCTCATCCGTTTCTCTTTGGCTTTCTTGGTTCTTTATGGCAGGAGAGCAAGGAGAGCACGGGGACGAGCAGACTTCTGCACCGTCTGATGCAGCCATTTTCCATGGGCAGCTGAGGAACCACCTGAAGGACAAAGGGAGCAATGAGAAGTTGCCAGAACCCAGGTGAAAGCTCAGAGGGTCTTAGCAATGCTTTAGAAGCTGATATAAGGAGCGGGAACCAAAACTGCACAGCAGGAATGGGAACAAAGCTCTGGCACGCTCCTGCTGCCAAAACCAATGTGGGACAAACAGCCAGTGAGGCCCCCAAGGCTGCAAGTTGCAAACCAGCAGAGCCACCCTCTCTTTGTTTCCTCCGGCTGCAAAGACGAGTCCTGATTTTTCCGGTATTTCCTTACCGTCTGAGTAACAGGTGAGGTAGCACCTGCAGTAGTGTTGGAGCTACGCTTTCTCTGCTCCTCTGCCTTCACAGAGCTGGCTCTCATTCCTCTCTGAAAGCGAAGGAGCGAGAAATGATCAGAGCCTGTGAGCCACTGGCGATGTTAATGCTGCCTCCTATGCTGTGAGCATAGAGCAAAAAAAGAGGTTGGAGGCAAGTTGGGAGAAGCCTCATCCGCAGAGTACAGCAGCCGTGGGAGCAGTCGTGCACTCCTTTAGTGCTGAGGTTCTGGAGGAAGACCAGGGATCTCAAGGTAACGTGGAGTTCTTTTTCTCCCCGTGCTTATAGGTGGCGTAGCCTGGAAGTCATCTGTTTTCCACGTTCTTGTTCCTGACTGAGGTTATGGTGGTTTGTTGGTTGTCAGTATCCCAGGCGTGAAAGGGGACCTCCTGGTAGGATGCAGCTTGTGCCTCCTGGATGTCCTGTCTAAGAGTGGAAGCATGATGATAACCAAGAGTTTGAATGTTCTATTTTAGACCCTGACTGCTGTCCTGGAGGTAATAAATTGGTATTTCCCTTCAAGTGAGCTGAGCACGCCTGGTATGTTTCTGTTATAGTTATTTCTGCTTTTGGCTTGTTCTGTGAAGAAAAATCTAGGGAAGGGAGGGGTGTGTATAGTGCAGAAAAAGTAGGAGACCTATTGGCTGGAATGCTGCCAGACTACTGTTAAATATTAGCCATCTCTAAAGAATTACTCTAAAGGAGTAATCCTTCTGTTTTATCTGATAACTGCCCAAATGGCTACTGAAATAGCCTGTGGAAGTGTCAAAAGAGCAGTTAAAAACAATGTACCCTGTAGAGCAGAGATGGCCGTGGGTGGTTGTAACTCCTGTGAGTGTCAGAACTGACTTGAGCAGGTAGGTGCTAGATGCCCTTAGCTGCTTCTGACAGACTTACACTGCGTCTGACGCGAGGGGAGCTTGGAGAATTTGACTGCCCCTGTGCTCTTGCGTGAGGAGTCATTGTTTTCATTCACAAGGCAAAGCAGAAGATAATAAGGGTGGGCCACTGCTTCTGGTTTGGCAGTGTTATTTTAATCTACAATGCAACACGGATGTTCTTCACGGACTAATGAACGAGCCCACGCGGCCCTACGTGGAGGGCAGCGGTCCATAGAGACTACTGCGGAATTGCTCTTGGGATACCAGTTCCCTTTGCTGCATCAAAAGGAGATCAGGCCATATTGCACCCGGCTTTAGGAATGGCTGTGGTTGTCACTAGGGCAGTATGCAAATCTAAATGGGACAATGCAGTTGGTCCATTAAGTGCTGCTTCTGTTTGCTACGGTATCAGCAGGTAGAAGAAGCGGTGGCGTGGAGTAAACCCCTTCCTAAAAGGTTTGTGTTGTAAGTTATAATCCTCTAGTCCCATGAGTAGCCTTATGACCATGGGGCGCAGAAGGAAAACCTTGCAGTGTTTTTCCTTTATATTTCATTTTCATCTTCAGATCTTGGTACTCCTGTGTGGGAAAAGGAGATGAAAACCACGTGTGTTTAAGCAGAAGGACAGAGTGACCTGAGTTGGAAGGGACCCACGAGGATCATCAGGTCCAGCTCCTATCCCTGCATAGGGCAACCACAACGCTCACACCGCGTGTCTGAGGGCACTGTCCAAATGCTTCTTGACTATTGCCAGGCTTGGTGCTGTGCTTGTTTCCCTGGGGAGCTGTTCCAGCACCCTCTGGGTGAAGAACCTTTTCCTACTATCGAACTGAAACCTCCCTGGCACGTCTTGCTGCCATTCCCTCAGGTCCTATAATTGGTCACCAGTGAGAAGAGATCAGCGCCTGCTCCTCTTCCTTCCCTTGTGAGGAAGCAGCAAACTGTGATGAGGTCCTCCCTTGGTCTCCTCCAGGCTGAGCAAACCAAGGGACTCGAGCCACTCCTCCTGATTTCCCCTCCGGACCCTTCACCAGCTTTGTGGTGCCCTCTGGACACTCTAAACCTTTCATACTACAAGCATCTCGTCACGACGACACTCAGCAATGCTTATCACAGCTGGTGATTATTATTTTTTAAGCGAAATCAGGAAAGAAGTGGCAAGAAGAACTCACCAAGTGAGTTGTTTCTGCCGTTTGTTTTTGTTAGTCATTTCTTATCTTCTTTTGCCCACTCTTGCAAGCCCTGAGATGGCTCCAGGTTGAGGGAAAAAGAGACCCCGGGAGCTCTATGGGGTGCTGGACACAAGGCAGTCCTGGTGTCCCGGAGGCTGTCCCTGCCCTTGGCCCAAATGCCTTCCTGCAAAAGATGCTGGGTGGAGGGGCAGGGGGCGGGGCTTGGCATGGGGGGGCCACCCCCCCCCCCATGTCACGGGGCCATCACCCGGCAACGCAGCAGTCACAAAGCCCCGGGGTAGGGGACAGGGGGCGACCTGTGCTGCACTGCCAGAGCTGTGCCGGCAGGCAGCCTGCAGACGTCGGAGAGGAAGTCCTGAAGGAGCTGGTGGATTTACTGGGTGGGAGCTGATGGAGGAAGAGCAGAGCCTGGGCGAGGCTGCTGCAAAGGAGAAGAAGCACCAACGCCTGGAGGTGTGTGAGGCCTTTTCGGCGGGACAGCAGCCACCAGATAAAGGGAACACTAGCGAGTGTCCCCGGGGGTTTTTGCCTCCTCTGCAGCACTGAGCTCGCTCCTCGCAAGGGCTCCTTTGGGCCATTTTGGCGAGGTGCCTGCTGCTCGTGCTGCACAAAGGAGGCCCTTGTGCCCCGCATGCGGGGGGAGGAAGCTTTCTTAAACGCCCCAGGTGGGCTCCAAGGGAGCCCCCTGCGGATTCTTTTACTGTCGTGGTGGTCTTCTGGCACCGTTCATCCTCACCTACGGCTCTGGTTACACCTTGGCTTTTTTCTGGGCTGGGGCTGCTGACCTCACCCCTCTCACGCACCAGGAAAAGAGTTTGTGTCTGGCCACATCAAGTCCCCACTCGTCCTCACTGTGGGCCCTCCTGGGCGTTAGCTCTGGCCTAGAGAGGGGACGGCTGAGAGGGGTGGTCTCTGGGCTGCAGGGCTGGTTTGTGCCACGGCCTCAGAGAAGAGTAACAGCACCGGGTTTGTCCCTCGCAGCCAAGTGGCAGATGAGGCACCAGGGATGCCCAGCAACTGTGCCCAGTGCGAGGACACCAAGGGCAGGGACAGTCCCTTGGGTACAAGGACTGCCTTGGGGCCATTATCCCAAATGCCTTCCTGCACAGGATGCTGGGTGGAGGGGCAGGGGGTGGGGCTTGGCATGGGGGGGCCACCACCCCCCCCCCCCATGTCACGGGGCCATCACCCGGCAACGCAGCAGTCACAAAGCCCCGGGGTAGGGGACAGGGGGCGACCTGTGCTGCACTGCCAGAGCTGTGCCGGCAGGCAGCCTGCAGACGTCGGAGAGGAAGTCCTGAAGGAGCTGGTGGATTTACTGGGTGGGAGCTGATGGAGGAAGAGCAGAGCCTGGGCGAGGCTGCTGCAAAGGAGAAGAAGCACCAACGGCTGGAGGTGTGTGAGGCCTTTTCGGCGGGACAGCAGCCACCAGATGAAGGGAACACCCTCTTGAGGAGCACTGCAGAGCTTGCCATGCTCTTGCCCTGTGGAGCCAGTGGCAGCAGCCGTAAGAAATGGGATGTAGAGATGTTGTCAGGAGTCCCAGTGCTTTGAAGCACCTACTGGTGTCCCACCAGGCGCGGGATGGATTCTTGCCCTCAAGGCCGAGCAGGATGGGGTCTTTTTCCCACTCTTGGCAGCCTGTGAGCTGGCTCCACGTTGATGGAGAATAGTGCTTGGGCATCTCCTGGGAGGCGTGACCAGCCTGTGGGAGGAGGACGCGGGTGTTGCTCCCATGCTCAGGGAATAGCCGATCGCCAGCTCTGGGGTCAGGAAGGAAGTTTTGCCCCGGGGTGGATTGGCAGTGGTCCCCGGGGGTTTTTTTGCCTTTCTCTGCAGCAGTGAGCATGACCACTTGTCAGGGCTCCTCTGGGCCATGTTGCCTGGGTCACTGCCTGCTGCTCATGCAACACGAAGATTGGCCTGTCGTGACCCCTATCTGGGGGGAGGAAGGCCTTTTTTCCCCGCGGTGAGCTAGCGAGTGTCCCCGGGGGTTTTTGCCCCCTCTGCAGCACTGAGCACGCTCCTCGCAAGGGCTCCTTTGGGCCATTTTGGCGAGGTGCCTGCTGTTCGTGCTCCACGACGGTGGCCCTCGTGCCTCGCATGCGGGGGGAGGAAGCTTTCTTAAACGCCCCAGGTGTGCTCCAAGGGAGCCCCCTGCGGCTTGTTTCTTCTCCTCTGTAGCACTGAGCACAGCCCTTGGTAGGGCTTTTCCGGGCGCTTTCAGCTGGCTTCTTGCCTGCTGCTCTTGCAGCTCCAGGGCACCGCTTGTGCCCTGGCTCTCTTGCCCGTTGCAGGTTTGCAGTGGGAGTGAGCTTTGCTCTTCCCTTGGTTCCATTTCCCCGGGGCTTCTTGCTTGTGCAAACCAGCCTGTGCTTGGAAGGGCTCCGGGCTTGCTGCACCATCAGGAGCTGCCACCTTCCAGCTCTCCCTGCGCTCAATACAGGTGCAGGGCAGGCACGAGGGCGCTTTTCATGTGTCACTGGCCAAGAAGCACAGCGGTGGAGCAAGTTTTGGAAGGCAAAGGCTGTGCTTGTCATCAATACGTGTCACACGTTGGAAAATGCCCCACGGTACCACACACCTTCTCTTCTTCTTCCTCTTTTGTGTGTGACCGGTCCTGATCCTCATTGCTCTTCACTAAATCTCTGCAGAATTCATTTCAAAAATCACCAGGAACGTTTCTTCACACTCTTGGAGAGTAAAGCAAATCCCCCCAGACAACAGTGCCACCAACTGCATCACACTGACTCACCGGGCTTTCATTTCTTGTTGCTTATCCAGTATCTGGCCTGATTTGGCACTTTCTGCCCTGACATTTCTGGAAGGGAAGCTCAGTTAACGCCAGCTGCAGATGTTTTCTTCCCTAGGAGGCAGACATGCATTTTGGAAGGGACTGGACTGACACCACCAGCTTCACGTTGGCAGCCCATCCATTGCTCAGCCGGGCAGCGGAGGGCTGGATCTACTGGTTGTGGCTGCGTGGAGCTGCACTCCGGCAGGCTCCGGATGGGTGAGAGCCCTCTTAATACATTTCTCAGGCTCCGCCCTGCAGACTTTGCTGTCATCTAATGTGGGAAACAGTGAGGTTCCTGGTCAGCTCTTTTGAATTCAGATTGCAGAAGAATGTTGCTCAAGAAATGTGTGTTTCCTTGTCCACGTGATCTTCTGGATTTCATGGCATCCACGTGGCTTTTTCCGGCTCTGTTTCATGGTAGAGTTCTGTGGGCCCCATCCTCCTGAGCAGCTGAAGCTCTGATGGAAGAGGCATCTCCTTTGTCAGTAAACCCCATGTGAAGAACTGCAGGGCTGAAATAGGTGAAAAGATGTCAGGTGGAGCACTGTGAGATTCTGCTGCAGCTCGGCAACATCAGAGTAGGCACCTGTTCCTGGAGGAATGAGCAGATCGCAGGGTGACTGTGAGACGTGCATGTGCATTTGCCATCTGTAAGTGCTGCAATAATGAGAGACCCTGTAGTTTTTCCTGTTGATGCTAGAGATCTTTTCAAGGTCCCGCCTTCTGCTGCGCTTTTGGATGATGGACTGGACGAGGCAGCTCCACAACCTTTGGTGCCTGATGTCGAGATGAAAGCAGCCGCTGAATTGGAGGACGAGGCGTCCAACCTCCGTAGAGATGCAGAGGCTTTACGGAGAGCTAGTGCGGTACAGCAGTCACAGCTGGAGCACCTAGCAGGGCAGGTGAAAGCAGCTTTGGCTGAACAGACTTCACCTTTAAACGATATCTATGGTAAGTATGCAGCGGGTCTTGAGTTACCTTCAACAGCAGCCACGCAAACGCCGGACCCAGGACAGCGATGGCAAGGTATCATTCGCGATGCAGTAATAGACGGGGAGTTTATGGGACCTTTAAAAGCATATCCTGTGGGAGCCTATCCGGTGCAAACTGTACCTGATCCCCAAGGACGCGAAATGCGCCAGTGGCGGCCTTTGGATTGGAAATTGTTAAGAGAATTACAAAAGGCTGTAATGGAATAGGGACTGACTAATTGATATGTGCAAAATCTGGTTGATGTTATTTTTTCACAAAATGTATTAACTCCTTTTGATAGTGAGGCTCTCGTTTCATGGATTTTAACCCCAACTCAGAAATTGATTTTTAAAGATGACTGGAGGAAACGGGTGGATCTTGCAGCTATTAGAAATTTGGATCTTGGGGATGATGATCCTTTTTGTACGGCAACAGTTGATATGATGTTAGGACAAGGAGCTTTTGCCAACCCTCATGCGCAAGCTAGGTTGCATGCACGAATTTTGCAACAGACACAGGGTCTGGCAGCCGCTGCTTTCAAAGCATTGCCTGAGATCGGAAAGCCTATTCCCTCTTATACGAAGATTGTGCAAGGCCCCCAAGAGCCATTTACCACCTATATCGATCGTTTACGTGCCGCTATAGAAAAATCTCCTAATCTGTCAAAAGATGCAATGAGCATCTAATGAGCAAATACAAGTTGTAGATTCAAATGTTAAGGGACCCATAGGAGACGGTCTTAGTGCTTTGTTAATTGGACGATCTTCTGTGTCAAAACAGGGAATCTTTGTATTACCAGGATTGATTGATGCTGATTATACTGGAACTCTAAAGATAATGCTCAAAGCATTTTTTCCGCCAATTACTATAGCTAAAGGAGCGAAAGTGGCTCAGTTAATACCTTTTAAAAGTTCCATACGTTATTCGGAATGAAAGCCCCGCAAAGGGGGAGGATTTGGTTCTCCAGGTGATCCTCCTGTTTATTTTTCTATTCCTGTCACGGAAAAGAAAATGACTAGATGGGTGTGTTTTGAAGGCCCTTTGAACATTACGTTCCATTATGCAGCATTAATTGACACTGGTGCAGATGTGAGCATTGTTCCCGAACCTATTTGGCCATCGTTGTGCGAAACAGATGAGCTTGCTGGTCATGTCCAAGGTATTGGGGGAAAACAGTCCACCAAGGTGAGCCGTGATTTTATCACAATTTCTGATCAAACTGAGAAACACTTGGTCGCTCAAATCCAACCCTGTATTCTCAAAACTCCGATCCTATTGCTGGGTTGAGACTATTTGACCCAATGGGGGGTTTTGTTGACTACCCCGCCTCTTTTGTAGTGGCCACCGATGTGGGACAGGGCCCACCAGTAATTCAGTTACCATGGACTGTAACTGAACCAATATGGGTAAATCAGTGGCCGCTGCCAAAAGATAAACTGTCCCGTTTAAATGAGTTGGTGGATGAACAATTTCGCTTGGGACATTTAGAAATTTCTTTTAGTCCCTGGAATACGCCTGTTTTTGTTATTCCAGAGAAATCAGGAAAGTGGCGGTTGTTACGAGATTTGCGAGCTGTGACCGATGTAATGCAGTCTACGGGAGCACTGCAGCCTGGGATGCCTACTCCTACAATGATCCCACAGGGCTGGCAAGTTTTAATAATTGATTTGAAAGGCTGTTTCTTTACCGTACCTTTGCATAGGTCTGATTGAGAAAAATTTGCCTTTTCTGTGGCATCTCTTAACAAACAAGAACCTAATAAACGTTACCAGTGGACTGTTCTCCCTCAAGGTATGAAAAATTCCCCTACCAGATGTCAGTTTTATGTTTCTTGGGCTTTAAATCCCTTACGTCAACGTTTTTCTATGTGGTTAATTTACCATTACATGGATGATATTTTGTGTGCTGCGCCCAATTTACCAGAAAATGTTGTTGTTATTTGTGAAGCCGTTTTGTTAAATGGGAATTTACAGTGGATACGACCCTTGTGTGGTATAACTAATGAGGATATGCAACCTCTTCTTGATTTGTTAAAAGGAGGGGGAGGAGCGGAGTCCCCTCGTAAATTACAGAAAGAACAACAAGCGGCTCTTAAGATTATTGAATGGAAAATTACGAATACATATGCAGGACGCTGCTTGGAAAAGGCGGCATTTTGAGCGGCAGTGATAAATCCTGATTGTCATTTGACGATGATAATATTTCAATGGATCCCTGAGCGGGTGGATCCCTTGAACATTACTGAGTGGATTTTTCCACCTTCGTCGTTTCACAATGCAATTGTCACTCGTGCAGAAGGTGTTGCATATTTGCTCTGTATGTATTAAATTGGTTAAATGTTAAGGAGGGACAGAATGTACCTCCTGTATTAAGGCATATTTCTAGTCAAGGTAAGTAGCTGGAGAAACAAGAAATGAAGCCCCCAGCATTGTGGGATGATACACATGAAAATAAATGGAAAGGACCTGTATCCTTATTAACTTGGGGAAGGGGATATGCTTGTGTTTTGACAAATGCTGGTCCACATTGGGTTCCCCCAAAATGGGTGCGACCAATGAAGCCTGGATACAAAGAGTAGCTGGTTTTGTGTTTTTTATTGCAATGACCAGTTGTTCCTACCTGCCTGTTGAAATAGCTGCGTCTCGAGATGCGGCGAATATATGGGTGGAATGGGCCCGACGCGCAGGAGTGGATGATTTTTGTTTATCTTTACAACAAGTGGGTAATCCTTTTAAAACGTGCTTGATAGGCATTCCAATGATAAATGTATCCGATTTTTCTGTTGAATGGATCGCAATTAAAGGCCCCATAAATGAAACAGTGGTAGAACAAGTGGCAGTCCAGAATTCATGGGGTCTCTTTTCAACATTAACAGCATTATTTATTAAACATTTGAAAAGACCTATGTTACCCCCCCAGCAATTGGATTATTGGGGTCTCAAAGATGAGGAGGATGTATTAGATTTAGTTCACCAAGCATCCTCAGTAATACTGTAAACATGGAAACCACTGTTACACCTCTGGATGGTAAATATTTCCATGAAACTTATTGTAATACGTCAATTTCGGATATTCCCTATGATAATACGCAATCTAAAGCATTACCACCTGGCTATTTTTTTGATTTGTGGAGACAGAGCATGGCCAGGTGTGCCTGCCCTACCATTTGGTGGCCCATGTTATATCGGTAAATTAACTTTGTTGTTACCTCAAAACCAGCATGTGGAATATCTAGTGAAATTAGCTTGGAGTAAACGTGTGAAACGTACAATAAAGGTTTTGGATGCCAATTGTAGCGATAATGTTCAGCTGTGGGGAACTTCATCTACCATACTGTCTGCTTTGTTTCTCCCACCAATAGCACTAGCCCGTACTGCCCTAGCGGTAAATGCATTGACTTGTTGGGTGGGGGAAGAAATTAATTTGACATCCCAAATTTTACATGATTTGGCTACAGGGGCTGACAGTATAAGAAAAGCAACGTTACAGAATCGAGCAGCCATCCATTGCCTTCTGTTAGCCCATGGACACGGCTGTGAAGATTTTGCTGGAATGTGTTGTTTTAATCTGACAGACAAATCACAATCAATTCATGATAAGCTAAAAGAGCTTGATGAAAACATGAAGAGGTTAACTGAATGGCAGAATCCTTTAGCTGACTGGCTAGGGTCGTTGGGTATTGCTGGATGGTGGCGAGTTTTGTGAAAAGACCTTGGTATTGTGCTTGTTGTTATTGTATTAGTCTTGCTAATCTTTCCTTGTATCATGCAATGCGCTATGGGTTTATTGCAAAATATCAGCTTGTCTGTGTTTAAAAAACAAAAAGGGGGAGCTGTGGGGCCTGAGGTTTTTCGCTAAGAAAATGGCGCTGGATCTGCTGGACCTTCAAGGAAAAGAAGCCTAGAAGATTTGAAAACCTGAAGCAAACAAAGTGTGACCTTGCTCCATGGAAGAGTACCAGATGAAGACAGAGGAACTGATAAACAACCAGCTGTGTCATCTCTGGGAAACATCTGAAAAGAATAATGGACTGATTCATTAAGAATGTCCAATCGGGGCCAGCAGGACATGGCGATCCTCCATATCCTGTATTTTAATTATATAGGGATCTGAAATAGATAATGAGTGTATTCCTTAGCTAATGAGTGTATTCTTAGAAGCAATGATAATTAATCATGTTAATAACAAAGCATATAAAAGTGTAATCAGAAAGCCGAATAAACGGATGACTGTAGCATTCACATTGAATGTATTGCAGCATCTCTTCTTTGTCGGCAACACCCTGGTGAGTACTCACCTGTACCTAAGGACGTTTCTCATTCCTTGAATGAAAGAAAGGCAAATTGCATCTGGGATGAAGGCAGAGAAAGACTAAGCACTTGATTACGGGCGTGGAGGGTCAACAGAAGAAGATGATGGCGGGAAGGAGGAAAGCACAGGCTGAGGAGGGCTGCCATCCCTTTCAGGAAAGGTATCAAGGATGAAGGCCAAAGGAGGAGAAGAGCTATTGAAGTGGAAGGAAAATTACGGTAAAGAACACAAAACAGTTCAGGATTTCTTTCCAGAAGAAGCTTTCACTATAAACAGCATAGGAGCAAATGTTCCTTGCTACAAAAAACCCACCACCTCCCTTACTCTTCCAGTACTCCAAACACGAAATCCTAAAGGAAGAAGCCAATTGCCAGGATTTTAGATAAGATCTGAACATCTTCCCACCAAGAGCAGTACGCAAGTAACGCTCAGCAAGACTCTGAAAGTTTTACCCTGTGGCTGAAGTGCATTTTGCATCCCAGCGAAACACAGCCAATGGGTGCGTTTAACACGAGAGCTGCACAGCTTGGTTTCAGTGGGGCGAGGGGATATGACAGCAACCGCAGCAGTGGGCTATTTTCACAGTATGGAAGAGTCGTCCCTAGCTGTGCTTTAGGCATGGATACAAATGTTCTTGGTGTGAAAACGACCAACCTTTCCCACACCAGTGTCACTTCCTCTGACTTCTTTTTCAAAGCCTGTCTTATTGTCCTGGTGGTCTTCTGGCACCGTTCATCCTCACCTACGGCTCTGGTTACACCTTGCCTTTCTTCTGGGCTGGGGCTGCTGACCTCACCCCTCTCACGCACCAGGAAAAGAGTTTGTGTCTGGCCACATCAAGTCCCCACTCGTCCTCACTGTGGGCCCTCCTGGGCGTTAGCTCTGGCCTAGAGAGGGGACGGCTGAGAGGGGTGGTCTCTGGGCTGCAGGGCTGGTTTCTGCTGCGGCCTCAGAGAAGAGTAACAGCACCGGGTTTGTCCCTCGGACCCAAATACCCCATAGTACCACCCACTTCTTCTTTGTTTGTTTGTGGTCGGTCCACCTACCAAATGTGTTTTCTGCATCCTTTGACCTTCCTTTGCCAGATGGCAAGGCGTGCATTTTGAAGCCAAACTGAAGAAGGCATCAGCCTGCGCCTGGCTGTGCATGCGCATTGCGTTACTGCCTGTGAGCATTGGCTCCGAGACAGAGGCAGAAAAACATTATTATAATAGATATATTGAACTTGTAGTGAGCGCAGGGAGTACCCTAGAACAGGACAGTTATGGGGGGTGATGCCTGGAGTTCTGCACAAGAAGCTCTGACCTAGGTCTGAGGGCTCCATCCAGGAGAGCAGCTCTCTGCAGTGCAGCTCCCAGGGCCATCCAGGAGAGACAGAGATGGGCACCCTTACACCATCGTTCAGGGAGGGACTGAAGGCCCCAGGCTGAGCTGAGACCCCACGTGTCCTGGCACCTTGGCAGGAGATGATCTGGGGGCTGAGGTCCCAGGAGAGACCCATCACGGCCACAGAGGCCTGTGAGCACCCTGGCAGAAGTAGACTCGCAGTGCTCATACACTTTCCTTTAGACACTGATGGTTGGCCACTTTGGAGACAAGAGTACTGGGCCAGAGGAACCTTCACTCCGAGGGAGCACTGTGGTTCTCAGGCTCTTGTGTTTTAGCATGTTTTTCCATGGGAGACAGATGAGGCATTTTGAAAAGTGGGTATAAAGAGGAAGAAAAATCCAAAGGCAATCAACAAGTATTTATCACCTCCAGTAGATTGGGAACCAGTTAGTTGCGGACAACATCCTGCTTCAGATGGAGGTCATCATCTTTGAGCCCTGCAGTTCTCAGAGTTGTGGGGGTTTGCCATTCTGTGGAACCCTGGCTCAACTGGATGAACACAGGCGGCATTCAATAACTGCACTTCACTCATGGTTTTTGCAAAATCCTGCAGACATTGCAGTTGTCTCAAGCTGATCCACAGCTCTCACCCCATCAGAAGGTACAGGCTTCCCTCTCACAGCATGACAGAGCCAATGCCTTGGCTGGGACGTGACTGCCCATTCAATCCCTTCTGCTGGTGCAGGGCTGGGAATAAACGTCATCAGAGATTTCCTCAGCATGTGCTGTTTCAGAAAGGGGCAGGGAGGAGAAAGAACAGAAATTATGTAGAAAGAATGGGAAGGGAAGAAGCATGGAAGGCAAGGCTAAAGGAAGGTGGGGTTTTTTTTTAAGATAAAATGGGGTTGGCTCATGTGAAAAGTAGGTGGCTACCTGCATTCACGTTTGGAAAAAACAAGATAAAGCAATGAGACAGCCTGTAGCTTCTCATACAGGATGGAGGATGCAAATTCTTGGCATCGCTGAAAAGTTAACCGCAATAATGTCTGAGGCAGAATGTTTTTACTGCATTTGTAGGATCATCCTTATCGTCTTATCGTCTCTGGTTTTGTGTTCTTTGCTATGCTGACCTCTAGGGAAACTTTTCTGCCACAGTTTGCCAAAGCATTTGTACAGGGAGGTGTAGTGGCTTCCAAGAGTCCCTGCCCTTCTTATTGTAGGGAGCAGATGCTTGGGGTCAAATCCAAAGCAGGCCTGCACATGAAGCTGCAGGCTGTTTGCTGCTCCCTCAGCTGCTTCAAGCACGCTTGACTGAGTCAAGATCCTATGTCCTGGTTATGGCCTGCCTAGAGTTCATTTTTCCTAGCACCTGCCCTAGTGCTCTGCTTTGGCTTTAGGATGAGAACAATGTTGATAACACAGTGATGTTTTAGTTACTGCTGAGCAGTGCTTACACTCAGTCAAGGACTTTGCGGCTTCTCATACTGCCCTGACAACAAGGAGGCTGGAGGTGCACAAAAGCTGAGAGGGCACACAGCCAGGACAGAGGAAGGCACAAACTGTCCAAAGGACTATTGCGTACCAGGTGATGTCACCATGAACAAAAATCTGGGGGAAGCTGGCCAAAGTGTGGTGGCTGCTGCCTGGGGGACTGGCTGAGCATTCAGCATTGGTCAGTGGATGGTGAGCCATTGCCCACTTGTGCATCACTTGTTTGGTACATTCTTTTATCATTATTAATAGCCCTTCCTTTTCTGTCCTGTCAAACGGTCTTTAGATCAACCCACAAGCTTGTGGAGGGCAGCACGCACCTTTTCATCCGTTGTTGAGACTGCTTTGGCAATGGATGAAGTTGGTAGTGAACTTTTAGCTTGACAGCTTTGGGAAGAATTAATAGATTGCTTTTCCAAAGAAGCTGGGGTGAACGATGACTGTGCAAGTGCCTCCCATCAGCAGGCAAGGAGTCTGTTTCAGAAGGGACGTTTCCTGGACTAAAAAGCCAGAAAGCTCTGCTAGGTTTGATGCTGGTTAGCAATGAAGTCCAAAGAAAGGAAATGAAAGACTGAAGGCATGGAAGGAAATTTTTGGTCATGTTGAAAAAGCTGTTTAATGAAGGAGAAGAGATGTTAAGAGACACAAGCATATTCCCTAGGAAAAACCTTGGAAGATCTTGCTCCTTTTTCTCCTGATATTCCAACTGGGAAAATTTGCTCAGAGTTGTGGGTTAGGAACACTCTTGTTACAGATACAAAAAGATGGAGATGAGTCATATTGGCTAACGATGGCCATCCTAGAGCAGTGGGTTTCTTCTTTCTCAAGTAGCCTGCCTCAGGGCCCGCCCTCAGTTTTTTGCTCTAGCAGAAGATCTGAACAGCATCCCAGAATGGCAAGTTTCATACAGAAGACAAATGTGAAAGCCAAAGTCCTAACCGTAATTAATTAGCTATGAAGGCATACAAGGGAAAAGGCTCTTCCTTTTCCCTAATTTCAAGCTCTGATTATCACAGGCAAACATCTCACTTTCACAAAAAATGAAGTCCCTTTCATAAATTGCTCAAACTCCACCCGTTGCTGGATTTCACTTTGGTTTCTCCTGCTAGCGGATGACTCCAACCCCCCATTCTTTTCATGACTAAAACCCATCCATTTCCAGGCTGTCTTTGTTGACTCTTTATAGCTGCCTGCGCTAACTCTGTCTCTTCAGCTCCTTATCCTGAGTAGGACCTGGAATGGAGTACTCTGTTGGGTAATTTGGGGCCACCTGTCATGTTCCCTCCTCCCTCCAGGTGTGATGCTTTCTCACCCTCTTCACTTACGGCATTCCACCAGCTTGAGGATGGCCTTAGTCTCTACAGGAATGAGTGTAAGCAGTGGCCTTTCTGCACCCCAGTGCCTCATGCTGTCGCTTCTAGAGACAGAAAAATGTAGAGTTAACTTTTCAGAAAAAAACCCCTCTGTTACCATTACCCATGAAACAACTCAACCTATGTCTGAAGTGCTCTTTCACCTGTATTTCCTTAACACAAATACAGAATGCACCTGCTTTAACTCCAAACTCTATTTTAAGAGAAATATAGCTGCAGAGGTGTTACAAACTTAAGGTCTGCTACTACAACAGTTTAAGCCTTGAAATTTTATCTCTAAAACCTGTTTAAAACACAGCAGTAGAACAACAAATAACTTATTACAGATAACATTAGAATCAATAGAAAATTGTTAAACAAAACACGGGCAACTGACCTGTTACTGAACATGAAATAATCTGAACACAAGACAGGTAGAAAATGTAACAGAAGAACTATTAAATATACCCAATTAAGTTTAAATGAAAGCTAAAAAATAGAGTTCATGGGGTTTGGATTCCCAAAGCGTCCATTGTGTGCCAGGTGCTGCCAAGGGAATGCAGCTAGCAGCTGCGGTACGTTCTTCTCACTCTCTTCGTTTCTTCCTGCACTGAGCACTCCTGCTTGCCAGGTGCATCTTCCCACAGACAGAGATCTAGGAAGAAAAGGCAACAGCGAGTCAATATCAGTCTTGGTGCATGTTTCACTTGGCAGGGCACACAGCAATTGCCCTTCTATCAGGGACTAGAAAATACAGCCTGAAAGGCAGACCACAACTTGAGAATTTGAGGCCTGCTCTATAAAAGAACAGGAATTATTCTCATTTGGCAAAACTTCCAATATGAAACAACATCAAAACAAATGATAAGAAAAACACTCCCATCCTTCAAAATCCATTCTCTCTATGTGCACTAACTCCCACGGATACCAAGTGCCAAACGGCCATGACTAGAAAGCCCTGGCAACACCGACAGAAATGGCCATTCTGCTTGTGACGAGAACCTTCATCCATCCCTAGAGGGCACAAGAGGCTCAACGTTTGCCACAGCTGGTGCCTAGGTCCTAGAGAAAACTCTCGGTCTGACAGAGAGGACCAAAAAGCGACTCCTTTTCTGAAAATTACCTTGATCCACAGCAACATTTGGCATGGCCAAATCTTGCTGGTCAAGAAAGCGAGCAAGCACCCTCATAAAGTCACAGCAGCACTACCACAGCCCATGTCACCCTGGGGAACATGAACCTCTAAACAGACACCTTCACAGCACAGGAGAAGTACTCCAGCCCTTGTCCTTGTTCTGTACTACAAAGTTCCTGCCCAACAGGCACCGGTTCTGCGCTCTCTGACGTTTGCCTCCTGCTAAAGCAGACTCTGTTGGGAAAGGGTCTTGAGCGTGCACAGGGCTGGAGAAACGAGGGAGTCAGTGACAATGCAACTCAGAATGATGTACAGTTAGGAGACAGCATCCAACATCCACTCATCCAAAAGAGCAGACTGCCACGATGGATAAAGCATGGGAGTCCTTGCCGTAATGAAGATTTGTCCTTCGCAATGGCACCTAGGAACATGCAGTGAAGGGGGGGACGCACAGTGACACAAATGTAGGGCCACAGGTGGTAAATGTCGAGGGCGCATTGCAGCATGATAATGATGGATTCATGTGAGTCACAAGCATCTCAGTATTATATCTGTGTTCCCGTTGCAAAAGAAGCTTGAGGAAGTTGGCAGATTATTGGAAGGACTACGCGACTCACAAAAAGTATACGGCCAGCCGTGGAGAAAGAAAGCTTTTTCCTTAACCTCTCAGCATCAGCTTTAATCTCAAAGTAATGAATTCCTCCTGCTGCACGCCAAGATCCACATTTCCAGAAAAAAAGGGCTGCAAAAAAACATCTCTCCAATCAGAGTCTGGTCCTTCTCACATTCTCTTTCAGAAGAGGAAGCCTAAACCACAGCTATTAGGTCCAACAAAGCTCCGTGCACTGGCTCAGAACCTGTGGAGTACCGTGCCAAGGAGATGGGGAAAGATCTGTGAAGAATTTGGAGAGTCCCTATCAACAATTCGTCCGGTCCAACAGGACTCCTGTTGCAAGTGTGGATGCCACCAACATAAGTCGACACATTTATTACAAAACTCCCACTTTATAGAGGAACCTGACTAAGCTGCAGCGGAGAAATATGATGCCTCATCAACACCTTCAAATCTATATCCTAAGAAAGAGCCTGGGGCTGAAAAAAAGCAGTCCCTGAAAGGGGAACACCTCACATCCCCATGTGATAAACACACCAGGAACTAGTGGGTCACACCCACCGTCTCTCCAAAAAAGAGCGGGAAAGGAGCGAGTGACACAGCCTCTCTTCACTTGCAATGATGCATCTTAGTGCTGAACGCAGTTCTGCAGCCTCTGTTGCAGCCTCTGGCTCCTGACAGGATTCACAAATAGTTCTTCTCCTGCTGCTACCAAAGTAAACAAAGTCCCTCTGACAGACTCTGCAGTACAAAGACACTTAGTGCACGGGGAGTAAAGCCACAGTTGAAGGAAACACCTGCATTCAAACCAAAGAGGAGGGCTCCTAACCCTCGCTCCGTAATTCACTCACGTTAACGACATTAGTGGATGCTAAAGGTTTGCACGGCCTTGGAAAGCAATTAGAAAACTGAAGGACACAGAGAGCCTCTGTCAGTGATTTGTGGTGCTGCAGAGATGAGCTGGCAGCTATGGAGGGAAGGCCTGGGGACTTCCTTATAGAAAGACAACAGCTTTCTGGCCTGCAAAA
Organism: Neomorphus geoffroyi; assembly: GCA_033558235.1. Taxonomy (NCBI): domain Eukaryota; kingdom Metazoa; phylum Chordata; class Aves; order Cuculiformes; family Neomorphidae; genus Neomorphus; species Neomorphus geoffroyi. The sequence goes on along the minus strand of JAUMJM010000121.1, from coordinate 67,073 downwards.
AGGCAAGGAAATCTGGTCTAGCTCTTCCAAGGACTAGTTCTTTCTCCACAAGGGAGGGTTTGATTCCTGGCTCATTTATACAGATTTTCACCTTGGTTTCGGCCCAAAGCTCCTCCCACTCACAGAATTGACTTTTCCTTCCATCTTCACTGCGATGGCCTTCGGAACCCATCATACGGACTCTCACCGGGTGAGACCTACAACTTGATGTCACCACATAACAAAGAGAAGTGACTCCTGCCAACGGCTTACTGACAGAGATGGAACAACTGCCCTTTTCTAGCAGGATACAAATCAAAGGCTGGGCTCAGAAATCTGGCAAATGGGTGCCTAAAGGGAAAGTGGAAAATGGACAGCACTCAATCCCATTCAGACAACAAGTTGTGACTTTTAGCAGTTCCTACTAAACCACTGATGAAAATGAAGTTCTTAGATGCCTTGAGATTGGGCAATCTCAACTGCCGTATTACAATCTAAAAAATTGTTTATGTAGTTGTATGATCAATAAATTGGCTTTAAGGGAAATGCTGATTCTTTTTCTCCTAGTCACTTTGTGTTTAGACTTGCATCACGGGACGTGGTGTGGCTCATGAAATGTTCAGTGTATGCTACTACTCCATTAATTTGTTTCTAAAACTGGATGTTGCACTTTTTCAGCCTTTACAGCTCATCCTTGAAAATACTCAAAAGATAAACTGAGTTCCTTGAGTTTCCTCAGTAAGATGTAGATACTACTTTTTAAAAAAGGTTTGGCTGGTGATGAGACTCTTCTTTCAATCCTTGTGAAAAATTATCTGATAGGATTCGTAAGCCAATGTGAGCAGACAGGGGGACATTATGGTACCATGAAATAAGTAGGAATGTGCCATATGAACTTAGCCTTCAAAATCAGTGAAAGATTCGTTGAATTAGTATTTGCTCAAACTGGTTGCCTATAATTGACTTTCTTCTTAACAACTAGAATGGCTTATCACTATAATGAGTGATAGCTTACTTTAAGTCATATGTCTATTATTGGTTTTGCATTTATCTTCTTACATCTTTTTTAGGTGTTTTCTGATTTAATGAGAAAAATCAGAGCCAGAAAAATGGAAGACGGCAAAGAAAAGAATGGGAAGAAGAAAAGAAAAAACCCAGCAAAGAGGACTGGAGAAAGATGTTGCATTTCATAATCGAAACCCTGAAGTCCTTTCCTACCCTGAGCATACCAATTAAAACCATAACTTATAAGCATGCCATTGAAGGCTCAAGTGACTGAAATTACTCTAACATGTTGGAAATAGTAATGTACCACTAAAAGCGTGAATTGGAGCTGCACTGAAAGTCAGATTCACTGAAAAAAAATGATGTGGCTTCAAGAGAAGCAAAGTTCCGTCCATTTCATAATTGCCTACCTTCTCACATTTCTTCTGAATGTAGTGTTTCATAGGCAGTCTTTTCTTTATCAGTGAACACAGGGGGGAAGTATTACTTTGTGGGTTCTTGTAAAGCTTACTTTTTTATCACTGGTAATTGTCAATTCATCTTGTCTTTTTTTGCCCTGAAAATTACAATTATGAAGGTGATACCTAACAAAGCGGTGTGCAGCTCTGTTTCCATGGAGTTAGGGGACTTAGAAAAGAATAATGTGTATGCGAGCAGTTATGCTGGGGAAAATGACATGTGGTTCTGCATTACCTGATTGACCAGAAGAGTGATGTCATCTTTTACACTGAAACATTTGAATATGCCTTAATTTTAAAACCTAAACATAGCAGGTTGCTTAATCAAGGGTGTCTTTTCAACTGTTGCATGGAGATTGTCCCTGCGCATCAGCGCGAGACTGCCCTCTCAGTGGAGTGCAGTTACGTGAATGATTTCGCTAACTAGCTGTCCGCTAGCAGTGTCTGTTCTCTAAACGTGTGCCGTACTCTGGTAGTGTGAAGAATACGGAGCATATTCAGTCGTCTCTAACTCGGTAAACAATGCAGTGCATTAAAACTAAAAGGTCAGAACACATAAAAGACAGAAGTCATACGCCTGTGGCACATCTAAGTCTGGAGTAGCTGTTTAAAACTTCACATGCTGGGACCTTGAAACTTCCCTTTTGCAAGCAGATTTTTGTCTAGATGTTTCCTGGGTTTTAACTCCCTGGACTTGGGTGGAGTGGAGCTGCTTCGCTAGCTCTAATGTATTTTGAGTTAAGATATTGTCCGGGAAATGCTGGCGTCATCAGTTAATTTCTTTTGTGTTGCTCATACTCAGCTGCGGGACACGGTGTGTTGTGCTGAAGCTCTTTGCAGGTTTCTTTACTGTTTGCTCTGGTTTATGTTGATTTTCAAATGGGGAACACAGTAGCTGTGTTTTCTAGTTCATGTTGATATTAAACAATCAAACATGCTTTGCAATACAGGAATAGTTGCCGCGTGCACCCAGAATCCCCAAACAAAACATACTGCCTCCGTGGCTTGAGAACAGGGAGAACACTGGCACACGGTCAGTATGCTGCATCTTAACTACCAATATAGCAGAATGTTTGAGGGGTTTGAACTCCTCTCGGGTAAGACAGGCTAGATCAATTCCACCAACTGTTAGACTTTTTATACGTGTGTGAGCCTATAACTGACAGTTTAAAATGTGCTCAAGCAACCTAGGTAACAAATATATAACTTTCATGCTAACAGACGTCTTAGGGACTCAAGGCTTAGCAGTCACATTTATCATGTTAAATAGTTATCAGTAGGAATTTTGTACGTGCATTTAGTAGACGGCCAAGTGCAGAATTAAAGTTTCTCACGGAACTGTGGCAAAGAAGCCAGTCTTCAGCTTACTGTGTCCTCATTTGGGTCTCTTTAGCCAGGGAGTCTACCCACTAACATTGAGACTTTGCCTTGGAACCTGTGTACTGGGCACTGAGGTGTTATGAAGCCACTGGGCACTTGAACCTTGTCTTGGCTGATGCCTTATCCTGCCCTTTTATTTGCTATTTGAGCCACTGAGAGATGAATAAACTTCCTTTTTTTTTTTTTAAATAGTTGTGCAGTATTAATTGAAAACCGTATGGTTGTTAAACTTTGCTATAGATGGTGCCAGTTGTCGAGCAGTGAAACCTAAATATTCCAGTAGCTTTTTTGTGTGTCTGTGGACAAACTGTAGATTAAAGCTAATTAGGTTGATAAAAAGCCGTTTTGTAACAGCTGAGTGTTGCTCCCTTTTATCCAGAGCTAATTTATCCCTCCTGCAAAACCGCAGAGGTTACAGTTTCGGCTTGGTTTGGTTCCCCCTCCTCTTTCCGAGCAGTTTCCCTCCCTTCGCTGGCAGTGGGGGGGCAGGGGCCATTTCCGGGGAGGCCGGGGCAGAGGTTGGGTCCCGTTTGCCCGGACATTTCCTGTCCCTGCCTGCTTCCCGCTCTCCGCCTCTTTCTCCATCTCGCTGCCTAGAGAACAGTGGCGCTTTGCTCCCTCTGCTGGCCTTGCTGTGTTCTCTGTCTCTCCCCCTTTATTTCCTTTCCCTCTGTGTGTGAGTGTGACCGATAACCACCTGGATCGGCGGTGAGGAGGAGGCTGCCCGGAGCGGAGCTGCGGCCTGGGAGAAGTTGTGCGCCCCGCGCCAGGGCTGCCCGGAGCGGAGCTGCAGCTTAAAGTGCCGGCACCGGCGGAGCTCGGGTACGGGACTCGATCCGTGTGAACAACTGAATGGCACTGGGTGTTGACTTTGTTCTGTTCTGTGCACACCTACACTGAGAGCAAAGACCTGTTATCTGCTCTGCACCATCTCACAATCTCTGATTGAAATCACTGAGCACACTTTGGGTGGTTGGGTTGTTTTTTTCATCCAAACTAAGACATTGTTTTTGGTGGCCCGTACGGGGAAGAAGATAACAGTTCTTTCAATCATGATGTGTGTTGTGAGTTTGGGGTCAATACAGACCATTCTGTATTATATTTTTGCTTTCTGTTGGTATAGAACTATGCCAAAGGGGCTTGCAGGTTTAATTCATCTCAGTGCCTCAGCCAGTAAGACTCAGACGGCTGTAATTATTATTGAATTCTTGTTTTGGGTTTATAGAGTCATGGATTCAGTGCCTGTTGCTATTATCTGGAATATGTTTTCAAGGTTGTACTTCTGTACCAGCCTAAGTTGTCATGTCTGGGGGGTTAATGATAATGATACTTTAGTTGGTAACTTCCCCAAAGGAAGCGCCTCCATCTTTTATTGAAATGACAGAAACCTCAAAGGAAATAGTGGTGTGTGGGCAAGTAGGACAGAGCAAACGTTCTTCAAGTGCAGCATCGGCGTCTGCAGCAGGCGGTCAGGCAGCGCAAAAGCCGTCTTGTCCTGCCCAGCCCTTTGGCCACCTGCGGTCACCAGCTCCTAGGGCCCCATCTCTGCGGTGGTGCCCACATCTCCTGGGGTTCCCATCTCTGCCAGCGTGCTCGTGCCCTTAGCAGCAGGGGGGCTCATTCCTGCATCCTTGCACAAGTGTGGGGAACTGCGGCGTCTCCAGAAACGCTTCAGGAAGCCGCGGAGCTTCTTGCAGCGCTTCTGCGAGCACCGCCCTACCATGCAGGGGTCTTGTTGGCCACTCGCCTTGCTTGTGGATGCCATTTGCTGCGGGCCCATCTCTGTGGTGGTGTCCATATCTCCTGGGGTTCCCATCTCTGCCAGCGTGCTCATGACTTCAGCAGCGGGGGGACTCATTCCTGCATCCTTGCAGAAGTGTGGGGCAATGCGGCGTCTCCAGAAACGCTTCAGGCAGCCACGGAGCCTCTTGCACCACTTCTGCGAGCGCCGCCCTACCATGCAGGGCTCTTCTTGACCACTCGCCTTGCTTGTGGACGCCAGCTGCTGAGGACCCATCTCTGCAGTGGTGCCCATATCTCCTGGGGTTCCCATCTCTGCTGGGGTTCTCGTGCCTTGAGCAGCGCGGGTGCTCCTTCCTGTTTCTTTACAGAAGGGTGGGGCACTGCAGCATCTCCAGGAATACTTTTGGGAGCCACGGAGCTTGTTGCAGTGTTTCTGTGAGCACCATCCTACCATGCAGGACTCTTCTTGACCACTCGCCTTGCTTGTGGACGCCAGCTGCTGGGGACCCATCTGTGCAGTGATGCCCGTATCTCCTGGGGTTCCCATCTCTGCTGGGGTTCTCGTGTCTTGAGCAGCAGGGGTGCTCCTGCCTGCGTCCTTGCAGAAGGGTGGGGCACTGCGGCATCTCCAGGAATATTTTGGGGAGCCACGGAGCTTCTTGCACCACTTCTGCGAGCGCCGCTCTAGCATGCAGGGCTCTTCTTGGTCGCTCGCCTTGCTTGTGGACGCCAGCTGCTGGGTACCCATCTGTGCAGTGATGCCCGTATCTCCTGGGGTTCCCATCTCTGCTGGGGTTCTCGTGTCTTGAGCAGCGCGGGTGCTCCTTCCTGTTTCTTTATAGAAGGGTGGGGCACTGCGGCATCTCCAGGAATAGTTTTGGGAGCCATGGATCTTCTTACAGTGTTTCTGTGAACACCATCCTACCATGCACAGTTCCTGGCCACTCGCCTTGCTTGTGGACACTGGCTGCTGCAGGCCCATCTCTGTGGTGGTGCCCATAGCTCCTGGGGTTCCCATCTCTGCTGGGGTTCTCGTGTCTTGAGCAGTGCGGGTGCTCCTGCCTGCGTCCTTGCAGAAGGGTGGGGCACTGCGACATCTCCAGGAATACTTTTGGGAGCCATGGATCTTCTTGCAGTGTTTCTGTGAGCACCATCCTACCATGCAGGACTCTTCTTGACCACTCGCCTTGCTTGTGGACGCCAGCTGCTGAGGACCCATCTGTGCAGTGGTGCCCATATCTCCTGGGGTTCCCATCTCTGCTGGGGTTCTCATGTCTTGAACAGCACGGGTGCTCCTGCCTGCGTCCTTGCAGAAGGGTGGGGCACTGCGGCATCTCCAGGAATACTTTTGGGAGCCACGGAGCTTGTTGCAGTGTTTCTGTGAGCACCATCCTACCATGCAGGGCTCTTCTTGACCACTCGCCTTGCTTGTGGACGCCAGCTGCTGGGGACCCATCTGTGCAGTGATGCCCATATCTCCTGGGGTTCCCATCTCTGCTGGGGTTCTCGTGTCTTGAGCAGCATGGGTGCTCCTGCCTGCGTCCTTGCAGAAGGGTGGGGCACTGCGGCATCTCCAGGAATGCTTTTGGGAGCCACGGAGCTTCTTGCACCACTTCTGCGAGCGCCGCTCTAGCATGCAGGGCTCTTCTTGGTCGCTCGCCTTGCTTGTGGACGCCAGCTGCTGGGGACCCATCTCTGTCGGGGTGCCCATATCTCCTGGGGTTCCCATGTCTGCTGGGGTGCTCGTGCCCTGAGCAGAAGGGACGCTCCAACCCCTCATACCTGTCCACAACAGGTAACACCACCCCTCCCTTCGGTGCCCTGCGTTGCACAGGTCATCTATCTGCAGCCACACCCAGGCTCTCGTGAGCCGCATTCTGACATAAAATAATGTCAAACAGGTTACCATGATGAGCCCCATTCCGACATAAAATAATATCAAACGGGTTACCATTATGAGCCTCATTCTGTTATAAAATAATGTCCAACAGGTCACCATCATGGCCCAGCTCAGCAGTATCACCGCCACTATCATGACGATTAGGGGCGGGGTGTTGCAATCCCTCTGCTACAAGTCCAAAGCTTGGAGTCACCAGCCTGTCCAGTGCAGTGCCCACCAAGAACTGCTGGTTCCGGCCCACACGCACCCCTCTTATAGCCGGGCAGGCCCAGTCCCCCTTTGTGACATCACAATGGCACCTGGACAACATTGTCAGCGATGCCACAATGGCACCCGGATAACACTGTCAGTGAGATCATAATGGCACCATGGTTACTGTCCTCATGCTTGAGCTCCGTGGCAACTGGAACTCTCATGTTCACTCCAGCCGGCCGGCGAGTCCACCTGCAACACCGGGGTTCCAGGTTTACCCTGCTCTGGAGTGGCCGCTGGCACTTGCCGGCTTTAGCCTGCTCCGCCGGGATTACAGGTCTACCCAGCCCAGCCACGCCAGAAGGTTTACACACCTCAGCTCTCCCACAATGCCAGGTCTAGCCCACTGTGCCCGGCCATCAGATCGACCTCCCTTTGCTGGGTCCCAGGTCTTGCCGCCGTCATGGCTTCACCGCGACAACTAGTCAACGTCATTTCTCTGGTGTCTTTTTCAGCTCAACTTGAAAAGTAGAATTGTCAGGTTTGTCCTGGTAACGAGCAGCTGGCGGCGGGCGTCAGGTCTACCCTGCTCCCCCATTTGTCGGCTACTCTAAAATTGGAGCTGCCTGTAACCAAGAGCCCAATGACCGGCCTTGGAATCCCGCTCGGAAAGGCCACACTGGAATCGTGGGGAATGTGGACCCAAATGCAAAGCTGGCTCTAGTGATTCTCCACAACAATGCGGCGTTCCAGGGAACTGAGTGGGGCTGATAGAACAAGGAGAGGGTTGCCCGGCTATGAGGAAAGATGGGAGATGAGATCAAGGTTGGGTGTCGATAAGACCCGAATTTTGGGAGGCACCCAGGTTCCTGTGAAAAAGACAGAGAGATCTTCCCCCAGCAATACAGTTTCTTCTTCTGGGCTGGAGCGTTGGCGTAAAGAGAGCCAATCTTTGTAGTGTGCCTGGAGCAGGAATCGAAAGAAAAGGCTTTAACCCACGGGGTTAGAATTGACACAATAGTGCCACCTACGGCACCACCCCCTACCACCCCAGTCACCAGCCAACCAACAGCCGTATCTAATCCCAATGTTTTTGGAAGAGGACCATATGTAGCCAAGGATACAGGCCAACAGCAGCTGCTGTTCAATCCAGAATGGTCTCTCAAACGTGTTGAAGTGCTGATGCCAAATAATATTTCCGAGCTTCAGCCAGGCTGTTCTCCTTTCCTGGAAACTTCCTTCGAGGGATGGACAACCTGGCTGCAGAAGCAAAGACCTTGCAAGAGAGAAACACAGACAGACCTAACGGGTGGGATTGGCAGTTTGAAATGGCATTGATGCAGAGGTACTGATGAACAAACTAGCCACTACATCAAGTCATCTGGCAAAATCACAACAGCCTCTGCCATCTTCCCTATGGGCTCTGGGAACGCATCAGTGGCTGCTAACAAAAGTATTGCCAAAATGGGAAGAAATGAATAGAAAGGACCAGGGATTGATTAGAAGTGCACTCAGGATGACTCTTAGTTGCATTCAGGCACAGTTATGGATGCAGTCGCTGGTCGCCTCGATCATAAGAGAGGGGGAGGAAGGCACTTTCCCCACCAAAATTGGGAAAATTCTTTGGAACAATGCCTCTGACTTTGAGAGGGAACTCCAGTCCTGGTGGAATTTGATAAGCTTTACTTATAACCCCATCTCTAACACAGCTGTGGCCTCTGTGCTAACCACACCTAATGCCTCAATCTATGTAGTGCGTCCCGCCGTTGCATTGGACCGAAGCACAGAGGAGCTGTACTCTGTCCTGCCGAGCACAGAGTCTGGGTCTGAAAAGGCCATGGGAAGTGGCAAACCGTAGATTTAGAACCCTGCATCGTGCGGGAACAACCGGGGTAATCAGCGAAGGGAATGCACTCAGTGCTCAAGATGTTTGTCTGGCTACTGAAGAGAAGGGTTGTCATTTTGAGATTCATCCTAACCTTAACCGTGAGACAGTCCTTAGATACCTTGGTGTGTGAGGGCTGTGTGTGCTGTTATTGTAGGGAATATGGTAAGGGTAGAAATTTGGAATCACTCCGATTTTTCTATTTGTAATTTCGTTCAGATCCAAGGGTGTGATTTCTCTTATTCAGGACCTGTTACATCTCACCAGCTCTTCCAATCTAATTATACACCGTTCCACAAACTCCTACCTAGCTCTGCTGGAATAAACCTTTCTTTAGTGAAGCAATTGGTACAGCATCCAGGTTTGATCAGGATTTTGGAGGAGATGCCAGAAAACGGGCAAAAACCTCTGATAACTGTTCACCCCAATGTGGAAGAAATTCACCATGTTTTGAAAGGAATGGAGAAGGATGGAGACATAGATGGTGGGACACGCTTTTTGGATGTTGCCCTACGGCTACCGGTGTCCTGAACAGCGTCCTCTATCACCCTCTTGTCATTCTCTTGATGTTAATTCTCATTTGTTTAGTTTTGGCTGCAGGATTCTATGTTTTGACTTGGAGAATGATGAAACGAGAGGCACACTTAACATTGGTCCTTGATGCCGTGCACCGTACAAGTGCCCTGGAGAGACACATGATGGATGAAGGCCAAAGAATTTGCCTGGGATGATGAGACAGGGGGGAATGATGTGAGACTTTAGAGAAGCCTTTGTTCAGCCTGCAGAGCTGTAACTTGGAGATGTGGTTAGCCTTGGACATCTTGCGGGGGGGGATTTGGCAATTGGACTCTGTGGGAACTGTGCGAGCCTGGCAGTTCTGTGTGCTCCTCCATTGGGGTTGTGCAGAGAAGGACTTTGTGGGCCCAGCAGCTTTCATAAATCCCTCAAGGCTACACTGATAAGGAGTTGGGCAGCTTGCAGTGAAACCGAGATGGTTTTGTCTTTTGGCCTGCAGGGGATTCAAGAAAGTACTGGGCCTGTGCAAAGAAAGAAGGTGACCTCACCTCTGAGCTCCATCCTATGCTAGTGATTTCTCGGGACTGATCAGCGTAAACCGTTGTCACACTCCGCTCGCTGGACTCGTGATGATCCGTTTACCTGGATCTCGAAGTGCAAAATTAAGGCAACCCAAATGCCAAGGGCTTATAATTCAATCCAAGAGTAACTTTATTATTTTGCCCGTAAAGCGGCACGCGATAGACAGAGTGGGGAAAAGGGGAGGAAAAAAGGCGGAAAGAGGATAATCGCTACCACCACGGGTCCAAAGGCGTCCCTATGGTCCCAGCCCCCGAACGGCGTCCTGCCGGTCCTCAGTCGTGACCCGTCGTCACGACAGTCGTGATCCGTGATCCAAAGGTGGGGAGGTCTCACCGGGGTTCGGTTAGGCACCATCTTTTATGCTCAGCAACAGCACCTCGCACCTCTTCTCTCCCATGGATTGTGGCCAATCTCCACCTTCGTTTCGCATCCCAGACTGAACCGCGCAGGCCCCAAAAGTTCTCGTTTCGCTTGCCTGCGCCACCTCGCGTTCGGGGGTCTTTTACTTCCTCACCTCATCTTCCTCTCGTGACCGCTAGGTGACCTGAAGATCCTCTGCGAGTCTCTGCGCATGCTCTTCTTTTGTTGGCTTCTGTAACAGGGAGGAGATGGGGCAAACTTGCTGAGGAAATCCATCTTTGGGCTGGCAGGCCCTGCTCACGGTGACTGCTTGTGCCATGCAGTTCTTGACTCTCAGGGCTTTTGCTTCTTGGTCTCTCTCCAAGTCCCCGACGGCGATGCTGAGGCAAATACTCTTCTTTGGACCGACTCTTAGAGCAACTTGGGACCCTATTTTTGGAGGGGTAGGGGGTCACTTGGGAGCTTTTTTGGTGGGGGAGGGGGCACTTGGGACCCTTTTTGGGGGGGAGGGGACACTTGAGATCCTTTTTGGGGGGAGGAGGGGATACTTGGGAGCCTTTTGTGGGGGGGCTCCTCCAGGACCCCAAACCCCCCACTTTGACCTCCCCAGGAGATCCCCAACCCGCCCTTTTGACCTCTAAACCCCCTTTCACCCCCAAAACCCACCCTATGACCTCCAAACCCCTCGTTGACCCCCAAAACCCAACCTTTGCCCCCTCCGGGGGCGCCCCCAAAACCCCTTTGACCCCCAAACCCACCCTGTGACCTCCAAGACCCCCACAAACCCTCCGGTGACTTCCAAACTCACCCCTTGACCTCCAGACCTTTGAGATAATCATGCGCTGTGGGGACTAAATGACGAGATTTGGGGTAAAACAACCCATTTTAGGGAAAATTTGAAAGAATTTGAGGTGAAAATAGGGGGTTTGAAGGCTTTGGGAGGGGAGTTGGGGTAAAAGTTGCATTTTTGGTGAAGGGTCATGAGGGGATTTGGGGTAAAAGAGCCCAGTGTAGGGAAAATTTGACTAGCTTTGGGGTGAAAATTGGGGTTTTGAAGTATTTGGGTAGTTGATGAGGAGATTTGCGGTACAAAAATCATTTAAAGGGGAAATTGAACAAGATTTGAGGTGAAAATGGGGGTTTTGAAGGGTTTGGGGGTGGTTTGGGGGTGAAAGTTGCATTTTTGGGGAGGGTCATGAGGGCATTTTGGGTAAAAGAGCCCATTTTAGGGAAAATTTGACAAGATTTGGGGAGAAAATGGGGGTTTTGAAGTATTTGGGAGAGGATTTTGAGTAAAAGTTGCATTTTTGGGGAGGGCCATGAAGGGATTTGGGGTAAGAAAACCCCTTTTGAGGGAAAATTGGACGAGATTTGAGGTGAAAATGGCGATTTTGAGGAGTTTGGGAGGGGATTTGGGGTAGAGGTTGCAATTTGGGGAGGGTCATGAGGGGATTTGGGGTAAAAAGCTGCATTTGTGTGCGAATTGCGAGGAGATTTGGGGTAAAAGATGCGGTTTTGGGAGTTAATGAGATTTGGGGTAAAAGATGCAGTTTTAGGAGTACAAAAAACATTTTAAGGGGAAATTCAACAAGATTGGAGGTGAAAATGTGGGTTTTGAAGGTTTTGGGATGGGATTTGGGTGTAAATGTTTCATTTTGGAGGAGGGTCATGAGGTCATTTGGGGTAAAAGAGCCCATTTGAGGGAAAATTTGACAAGATTTGAGGTGAAAATGGGGGTTTTGAAGGGTTTGGGGGGTATTTGGGGGTAAAAGATGAATTTTTGTGGAGAGTCATGAGGGCATTTGGGGTAAAAGAGCCCATTTGAGGGAAAATTTGACAAAATTTGGGGTGAAAATTGCGGTTTTGAAGTATTTGGGAGGGGATTTGGTGTAAAAGTTGCATTTTTGTGGAGGGTCACGAGGAGATTTGGGGTAAAAGAGCCGATTTTAGAGAAAATTTGACAAGATTTGTAGGAGAAAATTGCGGTTCTGAACTATTTGGTGGGGATTTGGGGGTAAAAGAGCCCATTTGAGAGAAAATTGGATGAGATTTGAGGTGGAAATGGCGATTTTGAGGTGTTTGGAATTAATTTGGGGGTAAAAGTTGCATTTTTGGGGAGGGTCATGAGGGGATTTGGGGTAAAAAACCCATTTTGAGGGAAAAGTCAACAAGATTTCAGGTGAAAATGGGGGTTTTGAAGGGTTTGGGTGGGGATTTTGGGGTAAAAGTTGCATTTTTGGGGTGAGTCATGAGGGGATTTGGAGTAAAATCTGCATATTTGTGCCAATTGTGAGGAGATCTGGGGTAAAAGATGCGGTTTTGGGAGTTAATGAGATTTGGGGTACAAAAAACATTTTAAGGGGAAATTCAACAAGATTTGGGGTGAAAATGGGGGGTTTGAAGGATTTGGGAGTGGAGTTGGGGTAAAAGTTGCATTTTTGGGGAGGGTCATGAGGGCATTTGGGGTAAAGGAGCCCAATTTAGCGAAAATTTGACAAGCTTTGGGGTGAAAATTGGGTTTTGAAGTATTTGGGTGGGGATTTGGGGTAAAAGTCTCATTTTTGGGGAGGGTCATGAGGGGATTTGGGGTAAAAAACCCCATTTGAGGGAAAATGGGATGAGATCTGAGGTGGAAATGGCAATTTTGAGGTGTTTGGAAGGGCTTTTGGGGTAAAAGCTGCATTTTGGGGGGGTAATGAGGAGATTTGGGTTAAAAAAACCGATTTTAAGGGGAAATTCAACAAGATTTGAGGTGAAAATGGGGGGTTTGAAGGATTTGGGAGGGGAGTTGTGGTTAATGTTGCATTTTGGGGAGGGTTATGAGGGGGTTTGGGGTAAAAAAACCCCATTTGAGGGAAACCTTGACAATATTTTAGGTGCAAATGGGGGTTTTGAAGGGTTTGGAAGGGGATTTGGGGTAAAGGTTGCATTTTGGGGGAGGGTCATGAGGGGATTTAAGATAAAAAATCTGCATTTTTGTGCCAATTGTGAGGAGATTTGGGGGTAAAAGATACGGTTTTGGGAGTTATTGAGAAGATTCGGGGAAAAAAACCCCGTTTTGGGGAAAATTTGAGAAGATTTGTGGTGAAAATGGGGATTTTGAAGGGTTTGGGGGGTATTTTGGTATAAAAGCTGCAGTTTTGGGGAGGGGCATGAAGGGATTTGTGGTAAAAGAGCCCATTTTAGGGAAAATTCGACAACATTTGAGGTGCAAATAGGGGTTTTGAAGGGTTTGGGAGGGGATTTGGGGTAAAGGTTGCAGTTTGGGGGAGGGTCATGAGGGCATTTGTGTTAAAAAGCTGCATTTTTGTGCCATTTGTGAGGAGATTTCAGGTAAAAGATGCATTTTTGGTAGTTAATGAGGAGATTTGCGGTACAAAAAAACATTTAAAGGGGAAATTGAACAAGATTTGAGGTGAAAATGGGAGTTTTGAAGGGTTTGGGGGGCATTTGGGGGTAAATGTTTCATTTTGGGAGAAAGTCATGAGGGCATTTGGGGTAAAAGAGCCCATTTTAGGGAAAATTTGACAAGATTTGGGGAGAAAATGGGGCTTTTGAAGTATTTGGGAGAGGATTTTCAGTAAAAGTTGCATTTTGGGGGAGGGTCAGGAAGGGATTTGGGGTAAAGAGCCCCTTTTGAGGGAAAATTGGACGAGATTTGAGGTGAAAATGGCGATTTTGAGGAGTTTGGAAGGGATTTCGGGGTAAAAGTTGCATTTTGGGGGAGGGTCATGAGGGGATTTGGGGTAAAAAGCTGCATTTTTGTGCGAATTGTGAGGAGATTTGGGATAAAAGATGCGGTTTTGGGAGTACAAAAAACATTTTAAGAGGAAATTCAACAAGATTGGAGGTGAAAATGTGGGTTTTGAAGGTTTGGGGGGGGATTTGGGTGTAAATGTTTCATTTTGGGGGAGGGTCATGAGGGCAGTTGGGGTAAAAAAGCCCATTTTAGGGAAAATTTGAGAGGATTTTGGGGTGAAAATGGGGGTTTTGGGGTGTTTGGGAGGGATTTGGGGGAAAAAGTTGAATTTTGGGGAAGGGACGTGAGTGGATTTGGGTTAAAAACCCCCATTTTAGGGAAAATTTTTCAAGATTTGGGGTGAAAATGCGGTTTTTGAAGGATTTGGGAAGGATTTGGGGGTAAAAGTTGCATTTTTGTGGAGGGTTATGAGGGGATTTGGGGTAAAAAAAACCCCATTTGAGAGAAAATTTGACAATATTTGAGGTGGAAATGGGGGTTTTGAAGGGTTTGGGAGGGGATTTGGGGGTAAAGGTTGCATTTTGGGGGAGGATCACGAGGGGATTTGGGGTAAAAGGCTGCATTTTTTTGCCATTTGTGAGGAGATTTCAGGTAAAAGCTGCATTTTTGGTAGTTAATGAGGAGATTTGCGGTACAAAAAAGATTTAAAGGGGAATTTGAACAAGATTTGAGGTGAAAATGGGGGTTTTGAAGGGTTTGGGGGGGATTTGTGGGTAAAAGTTGCATTTTTGGGGAGGGTCATGAGGGCATTTTGGGTAAAAGAGCCCATTTTAGGGAAAAATTTGACAAGATTTGGGGAGAAAATGGGGGTTTTGAAGTATTTGGGAGAGGATTTTCAGTAAAAGTTGCATTTTTGGGGAGGGTTCATGAGGGGATTTGGGGTAAAAATCTGCATTTTTGTGCGAATTGTGAGGAGATTTGGGGTAAAAGATGCGGTTTTAGGAGTACAAAAAACATTTTAAGGGGAAATTCAACAAGATTTGAGGTGAAAATGTGGGTTTTGAAGGTTTTGGGGGGGATTTGGGTGTGTAAATGTTTCATTTTGGGGGAGGGTCATGAGGGCATTTGGGGTAAAAAAGCCCATTTTAGGGAAAATTTGAGAGGATTTTGGGGTGAAAATGGGGGTTTTGAGGTGTTTGGGAGGGATTTGGGGGAAAAAGTTGAATTTTGGGGAAGGGACGTGAGTGGATTTGGGTTAAAAACCCCCATTTGAGGGAAAATTTTTCAAGATTTGGGGTGAAAATGCGGTTTTTGAAGGATTTGGGAAGGATTTGGGGGTAAAAGTTGCGTTTTTGTGGAGGGTTATGAGGGGATTTGGGGTAAAAGGCTGCGTTTTTGTGCCATTTGTGAGGAGATTTCAGGTAAAAGGTGCGTTTTGGGGAGTTAATGAGGAGATTTGCGGTACAAAAAAACATGTAAAGAGGAAATTGAACAAGATTTGAGGTGAAAATGGGAGTTTTGAAGGGTTTGGGGGGGATTTGGGGGTAAAAGTTGCATTTTTGGGGAGGGTCATGAGGGGATTTGGGGTAAAAGAGCCCATTTTAGGGAAAATTTGACAAGATTTGGGGAGAAAATGGGGCTTTTGAAGTATTTCGGAGAGGATTTTGAGTAAAAGTTGCATTTTGGGGGAGGGCCATGAAGGGATTTGGGGTAAAAAAAACCCTTTTGAGGGAAAATTGGACGAGATTTGAGGTGAAAATGGCAATTTTGAGGAGTTTGGAAGGGATTTCGGGGTAAAAGTTGCATTTTTGGGGAGGGTCATGAGGGGATTTGGGGTAAAAAGCTGCATTTTTGTGCGAATTGTGAGGAGATTTGGGGTAAAAGATGCGGTTTTGGGAGTTAATGAGATTTGGGGTACAAAAAACATTTTAAGGGGAAATTCAACAAGATTGGAGGTGAAAATGTGGGTTTTGAAGGTTTTGGGGGGGATTTGGGTGTGTAAATGTTTCATTTTGGGGGAGGGTCATGAGGGCATTTGGGGTAAAAAAGCCCAATTTACGGAAAATTTGACTAGCTTTGGGGTGAAAATTGGGGTTTTGAAGTATTTGGGTAGGGATTTGGGGTAAAAATTGCATTTTTGGGGAGGGACATGAGGGAATTTGGGGTAAAAAACTGCATTTTTGTGAAAATTGTAAGGAGACTTGGGGTAAAAGATGCATTTTGGGGAGTTAATGAGGAGATTTGGGATAAATTAACCCACTTAAAGGGGAAATTAAACAAGATTTGAAGTGAAAATGGGGCATTTGAAGGATTTGGTATGGGAGTTGGGGTAAAAGTTGCATTTTTGGGGAGAGTCATGAAGGGATTTGGGGTAAAAGAGCCCATTTGAGGGAAAATTTGACAAGATTTGAGGTGAAAATGGGGGTTTTGAAGGGTTTGGGGGGTATTTGGGGGTAAAAGATGAATTTTTGTGGAGAGTCATGAGGGCATTTGGGGTAAAAGAGCCCATTTGAGGGAAAATTTGACAAAATTTGGGGTGAAAATTGCGGTTTTGAAGTATTTGGGAGGGGATTTGGTGTAAAAGTTGCATTTTTGTGGAGGGTCACGAGGAGATTTGGGGTAAAAGAGCCGATTTTAGAGAAAATTTGACAAGATTTGTAGGAGAAAATTGCGGTTCTGAACTATTTGGTGGGGATTTGGGGGTAAAAGAGCCCATTTGAGGGAAAATTTGACAAGATTTGGGGTGAAAATGGGGTTTTTGAAGGATTTGGGAGGGTTTTTCTGGGAAAAGTTGCGTTTTTGGGGAGGGTCATGAGGGGATTTGGGGTAAAAAAGCCCATTTGAGAGAAAATTGGATGAGATTTGAGGTGGAAATGGGGATTTTGAGGTGTTTGGAATTAATTTGGGGGTAATAGTTGCATTTTTGGGGAGGGTCATGAGGGCATTTGGGGTAAAGGAGCCCAATTTAGCGAAAATTTGACAAGCTTTGGGGTGAAAATTGGGTTTTGAAGTATTTGGGTGGGGATTTGGGGTAAAAGTCTCATTTTTGGGGAGGGTCATGAGGGGATTTGGGGTAAAAAACCCCATTTGAGGGAAAATGGGATGAGATCTGAGGTGGAAATGGCAATTTTGAGGTGTTTGGAAGGGCTTTTGGGGTAAAAGCTGCATTTTGGGGAGGTAATGAGGAGATTTGGGTTAAAAAAACCGATTTTAAGGGGAAATTCAACAAGATTTGAGGTGAAAATGGGGGGATTTCGGAGGGATTTTACCGTAAAAGTTGCATTTTGGGGGAGGGTCATGAAAGGATTTGGGGTAAAAGAGCCCCTTTTGAGGGAAAATTGGACGAGATTTGAGGTGAAAATGGCGATTTTGAGGAGTTTGGAAGGGATTTAGGGGTAAAAGTTGCATTTTTGGGGAGGGTCATGAAGGGATTTGGGGTAAAAAGCTGCATTTTTGTGCGAATTGTGAGGAGATTTGGGGTAAAAGATGCGGTTTTAGGAGTACAAAAAACATTTTAAGGGGAAATTCAACAAGATTGGAGGTGAAAATGTGGGTTTTGAAGGTTTTGGGGGGGATTTGGGTGTGTAAATGTTTCATTTTGGGGGATGGTCATGAGGGCAGTTGGGGTAAAAAAGCCCATTTTAGGGAAAATTTGAGAGGATTTTGGGGTGAAAATGGGGGTTTTGAGGTGTTTGGGAGGGATTTGGGGGAAAATGTTGAATTTTGGGGAAGGGACGTGAGTGGATTTGGGTTAAAAACCCCCATTTTAGGGAAAATTTTTCAAGATTTGGGGTGAAAATGCGGTTTTTGAAGGATTTGGGAAGGATTTGGGGGTAAAAGTTGCATTTTTGTGAAGGGTTATGAGGGGATTTGGGGTAAAAAAACCCCCATTTGAGGGAAAATTTGACAATATTTGAGGTGGAAATGGGGGTTTTGAAGGGTTTGGGAGGGGATTTGGGGTAAAGGTTGCATTTTGGGGGAGGATCACAAGGGGATTTAAGATAAAAAATCTGCATTTTTGTGCCAATTGTGAGGAGATTTGGGGGTAAAAGATACGGTTTTGGGAGTTATTGAGAAGATTCGGGGAAAAAAAACCCATTTTGGGGAAAATTTGAGAAGATTTGTGGTGAAAATGGGGATTTTGAAGGGTTTGGGGGGTATTTTGGTATAAAAGCTGCAGTTTTGGGGAGGGGCATGAAGGGATTTGTGGTAAAAGAGCCCATTTTAGGGAAAATTCGACAACATTTGAGGTGCAAATGGGGGTTTTGAAGGGTTTGGGAGGGGATTTGGGGTAAAGGTTGCAGTTTGGGGGAGGGTCATGAGGGGATTTGGGGTAAAAAGCTGCATTTTTGTGGCATTTGTGAGGAGATTTCAGGTAAAAGATGCGTTTTTGGTAGTTAATGAGGAGATTTGCGGTACAAAAAAACATTTAAAGGGGAAATTGAACAAGATTTGAGGTGAAAATGGGGGTTTTGAAGGGTTTGGGGGGTATTTGGGGGTAAAAGATGAATTTTTGTGGAGAGTCATGAGGGCATTTGGGGTAAAAGAGCCCATTTGAGGGAAAATTTGACAAAATTTGGGGTGAAAATTGCGGTTTTGAAGTATTTGGGAGGGGATTTGGTGTAAAAGTTGCATTTTTGTGGAGGGTCACGAGGAGATTTGGGGTAAAAGAGCCGATTTTAGAGAAAATTTGACAAGATTTGTAGGAGAAAATTGCGGTTCTGAACTATTTGGTGGGGATTTGGGGGTAAAAGAGCCCATTTGAGGGAAAATTTGACAAGATTTGGGGTGAAAATGGGGTTTTTGAAGGATTTGGGAGGGTTTTTCTGGGAAAAGTTGCGTTTTTGGGGAGGGTCATGAGGGGATTTGGGGTAAAAAAGCCCATTTGAGAGAAAATTGGATGAGATTTGAGGTGGAAATGGGGATTTTGAGGTGTTTGGAATTAATTTGGGGGTAAAAGTTGCATTTTTGGGGAGGGTCATGAGGGCATTTGGGGTAAAGGAGCCCAATTTAGCGAAAATTTGACAAGCTTTGGGGTGAAAATTGGGTTTTGAAGTATTTGGGTGGGGATTTGGGGTAAAAGTCTCATTTTTGGGGAGGGTCATGAGGGGATTTGGGGTAAAAAACCCCATTTGAGGGAAAATGGGATGAGATCTGAGGTGGAAATGGCAATTTTGAGGTGTTTGGAAGGGCTTTTGGGGTAAAAGCTGCATTTTGGGGGGGTAATGAGGAGATTTGGGTTAAAAAAACCGATTTTAAGGGGAAATTCAACAAGATTTGAGGTGAAAATGGGGGGATTTCGGAGGGATTTTACCGTAAAAGTTGCATTTTGGGGGAGGGTCATGAAAGGATTTGGGGTAAAAGAGCCCCTTTTGAGGGAAAATTGGACGAGATTTGAGGTGAAAATGGCGATTTTGAGGAGTTTGGAAGGGATTTAGGGGTAAAAGTTGCATTTTTGGGGAGGGTCATGAAGGGATTTGGGGTAAAAAGCTGCATTTTTGTGCGAATTGTGAGGAGATTTGGGATAAAAGATGCGGTTTTGGGAGTACAAAAAACATTTTAAGGGGAAATTCAACAAGATTGGAGGTGAAAATGTGGGTTTTGAAGGTTTTGGGGGGGATTTGGGTGTGTAAATGTTTCATTTTGGGGGATGGTCATGAGGGCAGTTGGGGTAAAAAAGCCCATTTTAGGGAAAATTTGAGAGGATTTTGGGGTGAAAATGGGGGTTTTGAGGTGTTTGGGAGGGATTTGGGGGAAAATGTTGAATTTTGGGGAAGGGACGTGAGTGGATTTGGGTTAAAAACCCCCATTTTAGGGAAAATTTTTCAAGATTTGGGGTGAAAATGCGGTTTTTGAAGGATTTGGGAAGGATTTGGGGGTAAAAGTTGCATTTTTGTGAAGGGTTATGAGGGGATTTGGGGTAAAAAAACCCCCATTTGAGGGAAAATTTGACAATATTTGAGGTGGAAATGGGGGTTTTGAAGGGTTTGGGAGGGGATTTGGGGTAAAGGTTGCATTTTGGGGGAGGATCACAAGGGGATTTAAGATAAAAAATCTGCATTTTTGTGCCAATTGTGAGGAGATTTGGGGGTAAAAGATACGGTTTTGGGAGTTATTGAGAAGATTCGGGGAAAAAAAACCCGTTTTGGGGAAAATTTGAGAAGATTTGTGGTGAAAATGGGGATTTTGAAGGGTTTGGGGGGTATTTTGGTATAAAAGCTGCAGTTTTGGGGAGGGGCATGAAGGGATTTGTGGTAAAAGAGCCCATTTTAGGGAAAATTCTACAACATTTGAGGTGCAAATGGGGGTTTTGAAGGGTTTGGGAGGGGATTTGGGGTAAAGGTTGCAGTTTGGGGGAGGGTCATGAGGGGATTTGGGGTAAAAAGCTGCATTTTTGTGGCATTTGTGAGGAGATTTCAGGTAAAAGATGCGTTTTTGGTAGTTAATGAGGAGATTTGCGGTACAAAAAAACATTTAAAGGGGAAATTGAACAAGATTTGAGGTGAAAATGGGGGTTTTGAAGGGTTTGGGGGGTATTTGGGGGTAAAAGATGAATTTTTGTGGAGAGTCATGAGGGCATTTGGGGTAAAAGAGCCCATTTGAGGGAAAATTTGACAAAATTTGGGGTGAAAATTGCGGTTTTGAAGTATTTGGGAGGGGATTTGGTGTAAAAGTTGCATTTTTGTGGAGGGTCACGAGGAGATTTGGGGTAAAAGAGCCGATTTTAGAGAAAATTTGACAAGATTTGTAGGAGAAAATTGCGGTTCTGAACTATTTGGTGGGGATTTGGGGGTAAAAGAGCCCATTTGAGGGAAAATTTGACAAGATTTGGGGTGAAAATGGGGTTTTTGAAGGATTTGGGAGGGTTTTTCTGGGAAAAGTTGCGTTTTTGGGGAGGGTCATGAGGGGATTTGGGGTAAAAAAGCCCATTTGAGAGAAAATTGGATGAGATTTGAGGTGGAAATGGGGATTTTGAGGTGTTTGGAATTAATTTGGGGGTAAAAGTTGCATTTTTGGGGAGGGTCATGAGGGCATTTGGGGTAAAGGAGCCCAATTTAGCGAAAATTTGACAAGCTTTGGGGTGAAAATTGGGTTTTGAAGTATTTGGGTGGGGATTTGGGGTAAAAGTCTCATTTTTGGGGAGGGTCATGAGGGGATTTGGGGTAAAAAACCCCATTTGAGGGAAAATGGGATGAGATCTGAGGTGGAAATGGCAATTTTGAGGTGTTTGGAAGGGCTTTTGGGGTAAAAGCTGCATTTTGGGGGGGTAATGAGGAGATTTGGGTTAAAAAAACCGATTTTAAGGGGAAATTCAACAAGATTTGAGGTGAAAATGGGGGGATTTCGGAGGGATTTTACCGTAAAAGTTGCATTTTGGGGGAGGGTCATGAAAGGATTTGGGGTAAAAGAGCCCCTTTTGAGGGAAAATTGGACGAGATTTGAGGTGAAAATGGCGATTTTGAGGAGTTTGGAAGGGATTTAGGGGTAAAAGTTGCATTTTTGGGGAGGGTCATGAAGGGATTTGGGGTAAAAAGCTGCATTTTTGTGCGAATTGTGAGGAGATTTGGGATAAAAGATGCGGTTTTAGGAGTACAAAAAACATTTTAAGGGGAAATTCAACAAGATTGGAGGTGAAAATGTGGGTTTTGAAGGTTTTGGGGGGGATTTGGGTGTGTAAATGTTTCATTTTGGGGGATGGTCATGAGGGCAGTTGGGGTAAAAAAGCCCATTTTAGGGAAAATTTGAGAGGATTTTGGGGTGAAAATGGGGGTTTTGAGGTGTTTGGGAGGGATTTGGGGGAAAATGTTGAATTTTGGGGAAGGGACGTGAGTGGATTTGGGTTAAAAACCCCCATTTTAGGGAAAATTTTTCAAGATTTGGGGTGAAAATGCGGTTTTTGAAGGATTTGGGAAGGATTTGGGGGTAAAAGTTGCATTTTTGTGAAGGGTTATGAGGGGATTTGGGGTAAAAAAACCCCCATTTGAGGGAAAATTTGACAATATTTGAGGTGGAAATGGGGGTTTTGAAGGGTTTGGGAGGGGATTTGGGGTAAAGGTTGCATTTTGGGGGAGGATCACAAGGGGATTTAAGATAAAAAATCTGCATTTTTGTGCCAATTGTGAGGAGATTTGGGGGTAAAAGATACGGTTTTGGGAGTTATTGAGAAGATTCGGGGAAAAAAAACCCGTTTTGGGGAAAATTTGAGAAGATTTGTGGTGAAAATGGGGATTTTGAAGGGTTTGGGGGGTATTTTGGTATAAAAGCTGCAGTTTTGGGGAGGGGCATGAAGGGATTTGTGGTAAAAGAGCCCATTTTAGGGAAAATTCGACAACATTTGAGGTGCAAATGGGGGTTTTGAAGGGTTTGGGAGGGGATTTGGGGTAAAGGTTGCAGTTTGGGGGAGGGTCATGAGGGGATTTGGGGTAAAAAGCTGCATTTTTGTGGCATTTGTGAGGAGATTTCAGGTAAAAGATGCGTTTTTGGTAGTTAATGAGGAGATTTGCGGTACAAAAAAACATTTAAAGGGGAAATTGAACAAGATTTGAGGTGAAAATGGGGGTTTTGAAGGGTTTGGGGGGCATTTGGGGGTAAATGTTTCATTTTGGGAGAAAGTCATGAGGGCATTTTGGGTAAAAGAGCCCATTTTAGGGAAAATTTGACAAGATTTGGGGAGAAAATGGGGCTTTTGAAGTATTTGGGAGAGGATTTTCAGTAAAAGTTGCATTTTGGGGGAGGGTCATGAAGGGATTTGGGGTAAAAGAGCCCCTTTTGAGGGAAAATTGGACGAGATTTGAGGTGAAAATGGCGATTTTGAGGAGTTTGGAAGGGATTTAGGGGTAAAAGTTGCATTTTGGGGGAGGGTCATGAGGGGATTTGGGGTAAAAAGCTGCATTTTTGTGCGAATTGTGAGGAGATTTGGGATAAAAGATGCGGTTTTGGGAGTACAAAAAACATTTTAAGGGGAAATTCAACAAGATTGGAGGTGAAAATGTGGGTTTTGAAGGTTTTGGGGGGGATTTGGGTGTGTAAATGTTTCATTTTGGGGGAGGGTCATGAGGGCAGTTGTGGTAAAAAAGCCCATTTTAGGGAAAATTTGAGAGGATTTTGGGGTGAAAATGGGGGTTTTGAGGTGTTTGGGAGGGATTTGGGGGAAAATGTTGAATTTTGGGGAAGGGACGTGAGTGGATTTGGGTTAAAAACCCCCATTTTAGGGAAAATTTTTCAAGATTTGGGGTGAAAATGCGGTTTTTGAAGGATTTGGGAAGGATTTGGGGGTAAAAGTTGCATTTTTGTGGAGGGTTATGAGGGGATTTGGGGTAAAAAAACCCCCATTTGAGGGAAAATTTGACAATATTTGAGGTGGAAATGGGGGTTTTGAAGGGTTTGGGAGGGGATTTGGGGTAAAGGTTGCATTTTGGGGGAGGATCACGAGGGGATTTGGGGTAAAAGGCTGCATTTTTTTGCCATTTGTGAGGAGATTTCAGGTAAAAGCTGCATTTTTGGTAGTTAATGAGGAGATTTGCGGTACAAAAAACATTTAAAGGGGAAATTGAACAATATTTGAGGTGAAAATGGGGGTTTTGAAGGGTTTGGGGGGGATTTGTGGGTAAAAGTTGCATTTTGGGGGAGGGTCATGAGGGCATTTTGGGTAAAAGAGCCCATTTTAGGGAAAATTTGACAAGATTTGGGGAGAAAATGGGGGTTTTGAAGTATTTGGGAGAGGATTTTCAGTAAAAGTTGCATTTTGGGGGAGGGGTCATGAGGGGATTTGGGGTAAAAATCTGCATTTTTGTGCGAATTGTGAGGAGATTTGGGGTAAAAGATGCGGTTTTAGGAGTACAAAAAACATTTTAAGGGAAATTCAAGATTTGAGGTGAAAATGTGGGTTTTGAAGGTTTTGGGGGGGATTTGGGTGTGTAAATGTTTCATTTTGGGGGAGGGTCATGAGGGCATTTGGGGTAAAAAAGCCCAATTTACGGAAAATTTGACTAGCTTTGGGGTGAAAATTGGGGTTTTGAAGTATTTGGGTAGGGATTTGGGGTAAAAATTGCATTTTTGGGGAGGGACATGAGGGAATTTGGGGTAAAAAACTGCATTTTTGTGAAAATTGTAAGGAGACTTGGGGTAAAAGATGCATTTTGGGGAGTTAATGAGGAGATTTGGGATAAATTAACCCACTTAAAGGGGAAATTAAACAAGATTTGAAGTGAAAATGGGGCATTTGAAGGATTTCGTATGGGAGTTGGGGTAAAAGTTGCATTTTTGTGGAGAGTCATGAGGGCATTTGGGGTAAAAGAGCCCATTTGAGGGAAAATTTGACAAAATTTGGGGTGAAAATTGCGGTTTTGAAGTATTTGGGAGGGGATTTGGTGTAAAAGTTGCATTTTTGTGGAGGGTCACGAGGAGATTTGGGGTAAAAGAGCCGATTTTAGAGAAAATTTGACAAGATTTGTAGGAGAAAATTGCGGTTCTGAACTATTTGGTGGGGATTTGGGGGTAAAAGAGCCCATTTGAGGGAAAATTTGACAAGATTTGGGGTGAAAATGGGGTTTTTGAAGGATTTGGGAGGGTTTTTCTGGGAAAAGTTGCGTTTTTGGGGAGGGTCATGAGGGGATTTGGGGTAAAAAAGCCCATTTGAGAGAAAATTGGATGAGATTTGAGGTGGAAATGGGGATTTTGAGGTGTTTGGAATTAATTTGGGGGTAAAAGTTGCATTTTTGGGGAGGGTCATGAGGGGATTTGGGGTAAAAAACCCATTTTGAGGGAAAAGTCAACAAGATTTCAGGTGAAAATGGGGGTTTTGAAGGGTTTGGGTGGGGATTTTGGGGTAAAAGTTGCATTTTTGGGGTGAGTCATGAGGGGATTTGGAGTAAAATCTGCATATTTGTGCCAATTGTGAGGAGATCTGGGGTAAAAGATGCGGTTTTGGGAGTTAATGAGATTTGGGGTACAAAAAACATTTTAAGGGGAAATTCAACAAGATTTGGGGTGAAAATGGGGGGTTTGAAGGATTTGGGAGTGGAGTTGGGGTAAAAGTTGCATTTTTGGGGAGGGTCATGAGGGCATTTGGGGTAAAGGAGCCCAATTTAGCGAAAATTTGACAAGCTTTGGGGTGAAAATTGGGTTTTGAAGTATTTGGGTGGGGATTTGGGGTAAAAGTCTCATTTTTGGGGAGGGTCATGAGGGGATTTGGGGTAAAAAACCCCATTTGAGGGAAAATGGGATGAGATCTGAGGTGGAAATGGCAATTTTGAGGTGTTTGGAAGGGCTTTTGGGGTAAAAGCTGCATTTTGGGGGGGTAATGAGGAGATTTGGGTTAAAAAAAACGATTTTAAGGGGAAATTCAACAAGATTTGAGGTGAAAATGGGGGGATTTCGGAGGGATTTTACCGTAAAAGTTGCATTTTGGGGGAGGGTCATGAAAGGATTTGGGGTAAAAGAGCCCCTTTTGAGGGAAAATTGGACGAGATTTGAGGTGAAAATGGCGATTTTGAGGAGTTTGGAAGGGATTTAGGGGTAAAAGTTGCATTTTTGGGGAGGGTCATGAAGGGATTTGGGGTAAAAAGCTGCATTTTTGTGCGAATTGTGAGGAGATTTGGGATAAAAGATGCGGTTTTGGGAGTACAAAAAACATTTTAAGGGGAAATTCAACAAGATTGGAGGTGAAAATGTGGGTTTTGAAGGTTTTGGGGGGGATTTGGGTGTGTAAATGTTTCATTTTGGGGGATGGTCATGAGGGCAGTTGGGGTAAAAAAGCCCATTTTAGGGAAAATTTGAGAGGATTTTGGGGTGAAAATGGGGGTTTTGAGGTGTTTGGGAGGGATTTGGGGGAAAATGTTGAATTTTGGGGAAGGGACGTGAGTGGATTTGGGTTAAAAACCCCCATTTTAGGGAAAATTTTTCAAGATTTGGGGTGAAAATGCGGTTTTTGAAGGATTTGGGAAGGATTTGGGGGTAAAAGTTGCATTTTTGTGAAGGGTTATGAGGGGATTTGGGGTAAAAAAACCCCCATTTGAGGGAAAATTTGACAATATTTGAGGTGGAAATGGGGGTTTTGAAGGGTTTGGGAGGGGATTTGGGGTAAAGGTTGCATTTTGGGGGAGGATCACAAGGGGATTTAAGATAAAAAATCTGCATTTTTGTGCCAATTGTGAGGAGATTTGGGGGTAAAAGATACGGTTTTGGGAGTTATTGAGAAGATTCGGGGAAAAAAAACCCGTTTTGGGGAAAATTTGAGAAGATTTGTGGTGAAAATGGGGATTTTGAAGGGTTTGGGGGGTATTTTGGTATAAAAGCTGCAGTTTTGGGGAGGGGCATGAAGGGATTTGTGGTAAAAGAGCCCATTTTAGGGAAAATTCGACAACATTTGAGGTGCAAATGGGGGTTTTGAAGGGTTTGGGAGGGGATTTGGGGTAAAGGTTGCAGTTTGGGGGAGGGTCATGAGGGGATTTGGGGTAAAAAGCTGCATTTTTGTGGCATTTGTGAGGAGATTTCAGGTAAAAGATGCGTTTTTGGTAGTTAATGAGGAGATTTGCGGTACAAAAAAACATTTAAAGGGGAAATTGAACAAGATTTGAGGTGAAAATGGGGGTTTTGAAGGGTTTGGGGGGTATTTGGGGGTAAAAGATGAATTTTTGTGGAGAGTCATGAGGGCATTTGGGGTAAAAGAGCCCATTTGAGGGAAAATTTGACAAAATTTGGGGTGAAAATTGCGGTTTTGAAGTATTTGGGAGGGGATTTGGTGTAAAAGTTGCATTTTTGTGGAGGGTCACGAGGAGATTTGGGGTAAAAGAGCCGATTTTAGAGAAAATTTGACAAGATTTGTAGGAGAAAATTGCGGTTCTGAACTATTTGGTGGGGATTTGGGGGTAAAAGAGCCCATTTGAGGGAAAATTTGACAAGATTTGGGGTGAAAATGGGGTTTTGAAGGATTTGGGAGGGTTTTTCTGGGAAAAGTTGCGGTTTTGGGGAGGGTCATGAGGGGATTTGGGGTAAAAAAGCCCATTTGAGAGAAAATTGGATGAGATTTGAGGTGGAAATGGGGATTTTGAGGTGTTTGGAATTAATTTGGGGGTAAAAGTTGCATTTTTGGGGAGGGTCATGAGGGGATTTGGGGTAAAATCTGCATATTTGTGCCAATTGTGAGGAGATCTGGGGTAAAAGATGCGGTTTTGGGAGTTAATGAGATTTGGGGTACAAAAAACATTTTAAGGGGAAATTCAACAAGATTTGGGGTGAAAATGGAGGGTCTGAAGGATTTGGGAGTGGAGTTGGGGTAAAAGTTGCATTTTTGGGGAGGGTCATGAGGGCATTTGGGGTAAAGGAGCCCAATTTAGCGAAAATTTGACAAGCTTTGGGGTGAAAATTGGGTTTTGAAGTATTTGGGTGGGGATTTGGGGTAAAAGTCTCATTTTTGGGGAGGGTCATGAGGGGATTTGGGGTAAAAAACCCCATTTGAGGGAAAATGGGATGAGATCTGAGGTGGAAATGGCAATTTTGAGGTGTTTGGAAGGGCTTTTGGGGTAAAAGCTGCATTTTGGGGGGGTAATGAGGAGATTTGGGTTAAAAAAACCGATTTTAAGGGGAAATTCAACAAGATTTGAGGTGAAAATGGGGGGATTTCGGAGGGATTTTACCGTAAAAGTTGCATTTTGGGGGAGGGTCATGAAAGGATTTGGGGTAAAAGAGCCCCTTTTGAGGGAAAATTGGACGAGATTTGAGGTGAAAATGGCGATTTTGAGGAGTTTGGAAGGGATTTAGGGGTAAAAGTTGCATTTTTGGGGAGGGTCATGAAGGGATTTGGGGTAAAAAGCTGCATTTTTGTGCGAATTGTGAGGAGATTTGGGATAAAAGATGCGGTTTTGGGAGTACAAAAAACATTTTAAGGGGAAATTCAACAAGATTGGAGGTGAAAATGTGGGTTTTGAAGGTTTTGGGGGGGATTTGGGTGTGTAAATGTTTCATTTTGGGGGATGGTCATGAGGGCAGTTGGGGTAAAAAAGCCCATTTTAGGGAAAATTTGAGAGGATTTTGGGGTGAAAATGGGGGTTTTGAGGTGTTTGGGAGGGATTTGGGGGAAAATGTTGAATTTTGGGGAAGGGACGTGAGTGGATTTGGGTTAAAAACCCCCATTTTAGGGAAAATTTTTCAAGATTTGGGGTGAAAATGCGGTTTTTGAAGGATTTGGGAAGGATTTGGGGGTAAAAGTTGCATTTTTGTGAAGGGTTATGAGGGGATTTGGGGTAAAAAAACCCCCATTTGAGGGAAAATTTGACAATATTTGAGGTGGAAATGGGGGTTTTGAAGGGTTTGGGAGGGGATTTGGGGTAAAGGTTGCATTTTGGGGGAGGATCACAAGGGGATTTAAGATAAAAAATCTGCATTTTTGTGCCAATTGTGAGGAGATTTGGGGGTAAAAGATACGGTTTTGGGAGTTATTGAGAAGATTCGGGGAAAAAAAACCCGTTTTGGGGAAAATTTGAGAAGATTTGTGGTGAAAATGGGGATTTTGAAGGGTTTGGGGGGTATTTTGGTATAAAAGCTGCAGTTTTGGGGAGGGGCATGAAGGGATTTGTGGTAAAAGAGCCCATTTTAGGGAAAATTCGACAACATTTGAGGTGCAAATGGGGGTTTTGAAGGGTTTGGGAGGGGATTTGGGGTAAAGGTTGCAGTTTGGGGGAGGGTCATGAGGGGATTTGGGGTAAAAAGCTGCATTTTTGTGGCATTTGTGAGGAGATTTCAGGTAAAAGATGCGTTTTTGGTAGTTAATGAGGAGATTTGCGGTACAAAAAAACATTTAAAGGGGAAATTGAACAAGATTTGAGGTGAAAATGGGGGTTTTGAAGGGTTTGGGGGGCATTTGGGGGTAAATGTTTCATTTTGGGAGAAAGTCATGAGGGCATTTTGGGTAAAAGAGCCCATTTTAGGGAAAATTTGACAAGATTTGGGGAGAAAATGGGGCTTTTGAAGTATTTGGGAGAGGATTTTCAGTAAAAGTTGCATTTTGGGGGAGGGTCATGAAGGGATTTGGGGTAAAAGAGCCCCTTTTGAGGGAAAATTGGACGAGATTTGAGGTGAAAATGGCGATTTTGAGGAGTTTGGAAGGGATTTAGGGGTAAAAGTTGCATTTTGGGGGAGGGTCATGAGGGGATTTGGGGTAAAAAGCTGCATTTTTGTGCGAATTGTGAGGAGATTTGGGATAAAAGATGCGGTTTTGGGAGTACAAAAAACATTTTAAGGGGAAATTCAACAAGATTGGAGGTGAAAATGTGGGTTTTGAAGGTTTTGGGGGGGATTTGGGTGTGTAAATGTTTCATTTTGGGGGAGGGTCATGAGGGCAGTTGTGGTAAAAAAGCCCATTTTAGGGAAAATTTGAGAGGATTTTGGGGTGAAAATGGGGGTTTTGAGGTGTTTGGGAGGGATTTGGGGGAAAATGTTGAATTTTGGGGAAGGGACGTGAGTGGATTTGGGTTAAAAACCCCCATTTTAGGGAAAATTTTTCAAGATTTGGGGTGAAAATGCGGTTTTTGAAGGATTTGGGAAGGATTTGGGGGTAAAAGTTGCATTTTTGTGGAGGGTTATGAGGGGATTTGGGGTAAAAAAACCCCCATTTGAGGGAAAATTTGACAATATTTGAGGTGGAAATGGGGGTTTTGAAGGGTTTGGGAGGGGATTTGGGGTAAAGGTTGCATTTTGGGGGAGGGTCACGAGGGGATTTGGGGTAAAAGGCTGCATTTTTGTGCCATTTGTGAGGAGATTTCAGGTAAAAGCTGCATTTTTGGTAGTTAATGAGGAGATTTGCGGTACAAAAAACATTTAAAGGGGAAATTGAACAAGATTTGAGGTGAAAATGGGGGTTTTGAAGGGTTTGGGGGGGATTTGTGGGTAAAAGTTGCATTTTGGGGGAGGGTCATGAGGGCATTTTGGGTAAAAGAGCCCATTTTAGGGAAAATTTGACAAGATTTGGGGAGAAAATGGGGGTTTTGAAGTATTTGGGAGAGGATTTTCAGTAAAAGTTGCATTTTGGGGGAGGGGTCATGAGGGGATTTGGGGTAAAAATCTGCATTTTTGTGCGAATTGTGAGGAGATTTGGGGTAAAAGATGCGGTTTTAGGAGTACAAAAAACATTTTAAGGGAAATTCAAGATTTGAGGTGAAAATGTGGGTTTTGAAGGTTTTGGGGGGGATTTGGGTGTGTAAATGTTTCATTTTGGGGGAGGGTCATGAGGGCATTTGGGGTAAAAAAGCCCAATTTACGGAAAATTTGACTAGCTTTGGGGTGAAAATTGGGGTTTTGAAGTATTTGGGTAGGGATTTGGGGTAAAAATTGCATTTTTGGGGAGGGACATGAGGGAATTTGGGGTAAAAAACTGCATTTTTGTGAAAATTGTAAGGAGACTTGGGGTAAAAGATGCATTTTGGGGAGTTAATGAGGAGATTTGGGATAAATTAACCCACTTAAAGGGGAAATTAAACAAGATTTGAAGTGAAAATGGGGCATTTGAAGGATTTCGTATGGGAGTTGGGGTAAAAGTTGCATTTTTGTGGAGAGTCATGAGGGCATTTGGGGTAAAAGAGCCCATTTGAGGGAAAATTTGACAAAATTTGGGGTGAAAATTGCGGTTTTGAAGTATTTGGGAGGGGATTTGGTGTAAAAGTTGCATTTTTGTGGAGGGTCACGAGGAGATTTGGGGTAAAAGAGCCGATTTTAGAGAAAATTTGACAAGATTTGTAGGAGAAAATTGCGGTTCTGAACTATTTGGTGGGGATTTGGGGGTAAAAGAGCCCATTTGAGGGAAAATTTGACAAGATTTGGGGTGAAAATGGGGTTTTTGAAGGATTTGGGAGGGTTTTTCTGGGAAAAGTTGCGTTTTTGGGGAGGGTCATGAGGGGATTTGGGGTAAAAAAGCCCATTTGAGAGAAAATTGGACGAGATTTGAGGTGGAAATGGCGATTTTGAGGTGTTTGGAATTAATTTGGGGGTAAAAGTTGCATTTTTGGGGAGGGTCATGAGGGGATTTGGGGTAAAAGCTGCATTTTTGTGGAGGGTTATGAGGGGATTTGGGGTAAAAAACCCATTTTGAGGGAAAAGTCAACAAGATTTCAGGTGAAAATGGGGGTTTTGAAGGGTTTGGGAGGGGATTTGGGGTAAAGGTTGCATTTTGGGGGAGGATCACGAGGGGATTTGGGGTAAAAGGCTGCATTTTTTTGCCATTTGTGAGGAGATTTCAGGTAAAAGCTGCATTTTTGGTAGTTAATGAGGAGATTTGCGGTACAAAAAAGATTTAAAGGGGAAATTGAACAAGATTTGAGGTGAAAATGGGGGTTTTGAAGGGTTTGGGGGGCATTTGGGGGTAAATGTTTCATTTTGGGAGAAAGTCATGAGGGCATTTTGGGTAAAAGAGCCCATTTTAGGGAAAATTTGACAAGATTTGGGGAGAAAATGGGGGTTTTGAAGTATTTGGGAGAGGATTTTCAGTAAAAGTTGCATTTTTGGGGGAGGGTTCATGAAGGAATTTGGGGTAAAAAGCTGCATTTTTCTGCGAATTGTGAGGAGATTTGGGGTAAAAGATGCGGTTTTAGGAGTACAAAAAACATTTTAAGGGGAAATTCAACAAGATTTGAGGTGAAAGTGGGGGTTTTGAAGGTTTTGGGGGGATTTGGGTGTGTAAATGTTTCATTTTGGGGGAGGGTCATGAGGGCATTTGGGGTAAAATTCCATTTTAGGGAAAATTTGAGAGGATTTTGGGGTGAAAATGGGGGTTTTGAGGTGTTTGGGAGGGATTTGGGGGAAAATGTTGAATTTTGGGGAAGGGACGGAGTGGATTTGGGTTAATAAAGCCCATTTGAGGGAAAATTTGACAAGAATTGGGGGGAAAATGCGGTTTTTGAAGGATTTGGGAAGGATTTGGGGGTAAAAGTTGCATTTTTGTGGAGGGTTATGAGGGGATTTGGGGTAAAAACCTCCCATTTGAGGGAAAATTTGACAACATTTGAGGTGGAAATGGGGGTTTTGAAGGATTTGGGAGGGGATTTGGGGTTAATGTTGCAGTTTGGGGGAGGGTCACGAGGGGATTTGGGGTAAAAAGCTGCATTTTTGTGCGAATTGTGAGGAGATTTGGGGTAAAAGATGCGGTTTTGGGAGTACAAAAAACATTTTAAGGGGAAATTCAACAAGATTTGAGGTGAAAGTGGGGGTTTTGAAGGTTTTGGGGGGATTTGGGTGTGTAAATGTTTCATTTTGGGGGAGGGTCATGAGGGCATTTGGGGTAAAAAAGTCCATTTTAGGGAAAATTTGACAGGATTTTGGGGTGAAAATGGGGGTTTTGATGTGTTTGGGAGGGATTTGGGGGAAAAAGTTGAATTTTGGGGATGGGACGTGAGTGGATTTGGGTTAAAAACCCCCATTTTAGGGAAAATTTTTCAAGATTTGGGGTGAAAATGCGGTTTTTGAAGGATTTGGGAGGGATTTGGGGGTAAAAGTTGCATTTTTGTGGAGCGTTATGAGGGGATTTGGGGTAAAAAAAACCCCATTTGAGGGAAAATTTGACAAGATTTGAGGTGGAAATGGGGGTTTTGAAGGATTTGGGAGGGGATTTGGGGTAAAAAGCTGCATTTTTGTGTGAATTGTGAGGAGATTTGGGGTAAAAGATGCGGTTTTGGGAGTACAAAAAAACATTTTAAGGGGAAATTCAACAAGATTTGAGGTGGAAATTTGGGTTTTGAAGGGTTTGGGGGGGATTTGGGTGTAAATGTTTCATTTTGGGGGAGGGTCATGAGGGCATTTGGGGTAAAAAAGCCCATTTTAGGGAAAATTTGACAGGATTTTTGGGGTGAAAATGGGGGTTTTGAGGTGTTTGGGAGGGATTTGGGGGAAAAAGTTGAATTTTGGGGAAGGGACGTGAGTGGATTTGGGTTAAAAACCCCCATTTGAGGGAAAATTTTTCAAGATTTGGGGTGAAAATGCGATTTTTGAAGGATTTGGGAGGGATTTGGGGGTAAAGGTTGCATTCTGGGGGAGGGTCACGAGGGGATTTGGGGTAAAAGGCTGCATTTTTGTGCCATTTGTGAGGAGATTTCAGGTAAAAGATGCATTTTTGGTAGTTAATGAGATTTGCGGTACAAAAAAACATTTAAAGGGGAAATTGAACAAGATTTAAGGTGAAAATGTGGGTTTTGAAGGGTTTGGGGGGATTTGGGGGTAAATGTTTCATTTTGGGAGAAAGTCATGAGGGCATTTGGGGTAAAAGAGCCCATTTTAGGGAAAATTTGACAGGATTTTGGGGTGAAAATGGGGGGTTTGGGGTGTTTGGGAGGGATTTGGGGGAAAATGTTGAATTTTGGGGAAGGGACGTGAGTGGATTTGGGTTAATAAAGCCCATTTTAGGGAAAATTTGACAAGAATTGGGGGGAAAATGCGGTTTTTGAAGGATTTGGGAAGGATTTGGGGGTAAAAGTTGCATTTTTGTGGAGGGTTATGAGGGGATTTGGGGTAAAAACCTCCCATTTGAGGGAAAATTTGACAACATTTGAGGTGGAAATGGGGGTTTTGAAGGATTTGGGAGGGGATTTGGGGTTAATGTTGCAGTTTGGGGGAGGGTCACGAGGGGATTTGGGGTAAAAAGCTGCATTTTTGTGCCATTTGTGAGGAGATTTCAGGTAAAAGGTGCGTTTTGGGGAGTTAATGAGGAGATTTGCGGTAGAAAAAAACATTTAAAGGGGAAATTGAACAAGATTTGAGGTGAAAATGGGGGTTCTGAAGGGTTTGGTGTGGATTTGGGGGTAAAAGTTGCATTTTTGGGGAGGGTCATGAGGGCATTTTGGGTAAAAGCCCATTTTAGGGAAAATTTGACAAGATTTGGGGAGAAAATGTGGCTTTTGAAGTATTTGGGAGAGGATTTTCAGTAAAAGTTGCATTTTGGGGGAGGGTCATGAAGGGATTTGGGGTAAAAAGCTGCATTTTTCTGCGAATTGTGAGGCGATTTGGGATAAAAGATGCGGTTTTAGGAGTACAAAAAACATTTTACGGGGAAATTCAACAAGATTTGAGGTGAAAGTGGGGGTTTTGAAGGTTTTGGGGGGATTTGGGTGTGTAAATGTTTCATTTTGGGGGAGGGTCATGAGGGCATTTGGGGTAAAAAAGTCCATTTTAGGGAAAATTTGAGAGGATTTTGGGGTGAAAATGGGGGTTTTGATGTGTTTGGGAGGGATTTGGGGGAAAAAGTTGAATTTTGGGGATGGGACGTGAGTGGATTTGGGTTAAAAACCCCCATTTTAGGGAAAATTTTTCAAGATTTGGGGTGAAAATGCGGTTTTTGAAGGATTTGGGAGGGATTTGGGGGTAAAAGTTGCATTTTTGTGGAGGGTTATGAGGGGATTTGGGGTAAAAAAACCCCCATTTGAGGGAAAATTTGACAATATTTGAGGTGGAAATGGGGGTTTTGAAGGATTTGGGAGGGGATTTGGGGTAAAAAGCTGCATTTTTGTGTGAATTGTGAGGAGATTTGGGGTAAAAGATGCGGTTTTAGGAGTACAAAAAAACATTTTAAGGGGAAATTCAACAAGATTTGAGGTGAAAATGTGGGTTTTGAAGGGTTTGGGGGGGGATTTGGGTGTAAATGTTTCATTTTGGGGGAGGGTCATGAGGGCATTTGGGGTAAAAAAGCCCATTTTAGGGAAAATTTGACAGGATTTTTGGGGTGAAAATGGGGGTTTTGAGGTGTTTGGGAGGGATTTGGGGGTAAAAGTTGCATTTTTGTGGAGGGTTATGAGGGGATTTGGGGTAAAAAACCCCCATTTGAGGGAAAATTTGACAATATTTGGGGAGAAAATGGGGCTTTTGAAGTATTTGGGAGAGGATTTTCAGTAAAAGTTGCATTTTTGGGGAGGGCCATGAAGGGATTTGGGGTAAAAAAACCCCCTTTGAGGGAAAATTGGACGACAGTTGAGGTGAAAATGGCGATTTTGAGGAGTTTGGAAGGGATTTCGGGGTAAAAGTTGCATTTTTGGGGAGGGTCATGAAGGTATTTGGGGTAAAAAGCTGCATTTTTGTGCGAATTGTGAGGAGATTTGGGGTAAAAGATGCGGTTTTAGGAGTACAAAAAACATTTAAAGGGGAAATTGAACAAGATTTGAGGTGAAAATGTGGGTTTTGAAGGTTTTGGGGGGGATTTGGGTGCAAATGTTTCACTTTGGGGGAGGGTCATGAGGGCAGTTGGGGTAAAAAAGCCCATTTTAGGGAAAATTTGACAGGATTTTGGGGTGAAAATGGGGGTTTTGAGGTGTTTGGGAGGGATTTGGGGGAAAAAGTTGAATTTTGGGGAAGGGACGTGAGTGGATTTGGGTTAAAAACCCCCATTTGAGGGAAAATTTGACAATATTTGAGGTGAAAATGCGGTTTTTGAAGGATTTGGGAGGGATTTGGGGGGTAAAGGTTGCATTTTGGGGGAGGGTCACGAGGGGATTTTGGGTAAAAGGCTGCATTTTTGTGCCATTTGTGAGGAGATTTCAGGTAAAAGATGCATTTTTGGTAGTTAATGAGGAGATTTGCGGTACAAAAAAACATTTAAAGGGGAAATAGAACAAGATTTAAGGTGAAAATGGGGGTTTTGAAGGGTTTGGGGGGATTTGGGGGTAAATGTTTCATTTTGGGAGAAAGTCATGAGGGCATTTGGGGTAAAAGAGCCCATTTTAGGGAAAATTTGACAGGATTTTGGGGTGAAAATGGGGGTTTTGGGGTGTTTGGGAGGGATTTGGGGGAAATTGTTGAATTTTGGGGAAGGGACGTGAGTGGATTTGGGTTAATAAAGCCCATTTTAGGGAAAATTTGACAAGAATTGGGGGGAAAATGCGGTTTTTGAAGGATTTGGGAAGGATTTGGGGGTAAAAGTTGCATTTTTGTGGAGGGTTATGAGGGGATTTGGGGTAAAAACCCCCCATTTGAGGGAAAATTTGACAACATTTGAGGTGAAAATGGGGGTTTTGAAGGATTTGGGAGGGGATTTGGGGTAAAGGTTGCAGTTTGGGGGAGGGTCACGAGGGGATTTGGGGTAAAAAGCTGCATTTTTGTGCCATTTGTGAGGAGATTTCAGGTAAAAGGTGCGTTTTGGGGAGTTAATGAGGAGATTTGCGGTACAAAAAAACATTTAAAGGGGAAATTCAACAAGATTTGAGGTGAAAATGTGGGTTTTGAAGGTTTTGGGGGGGATTTGGGTGTAAATGTTTCTTTTTGGGGGAGGGTCATGAGGGCATTTGGGGTAAAAAAGCCCATTTTAGGGAAAATTTGACAGGATTTTGGGGTGAAAATGGGGGTTTTGAAGGGTTTGGGAGGGGATTTGGGGTAAAGGTTGCAGTTTGGGGGAGGGTCATGAGGGGATTTGGGGTAAAAAGCTGCATTTTTGTGCCATTTGTGAGGAGATTTCAGGTAAAAGATGCGTTTTTGGTAGTTAATGAGGAGATTTGCGGTACAAAAAAACATTTAAAGGGGAAATTGAACAAGATTTGAGGTGAAAATGGGGGTTTTGAAGGGTTTGGGGGGTATTTGGGGGTAAAAGATGAATTTTTGTGGAGAGTCATGAGGGCATTTGGGGTAAAAGAGCCCATTTGAGGGAAAATTTGACAAAATTTGGGGTGAAAATTGCGGTTTTGAAGTATTTGGGAGGGGATTTGGTGTAAAAGTTGCATTTTTGTGGAGGGTCACGAGGAGATTTGGGGTAAAAGAGCCGATTTTAGAGAAAATTTGACAAGATTTGTAGGAGAAAATTGCGGTTCTGAACTATTTGGTGGGGATTTGGGGGTAAAAGAGCCCATTTGAGGGAAAATTTGACAAGATTTGGGGTGAAAATGGGGTTTTTGAAGGATTTGGGAGGGTTTTTCTGGGAAAAGTTGCGTTTTTGGGGAGGGTCATGAGGGGATTTGGGGTAAAAAAGCCCATTTGAGAGAAAATTGGATGAGATTTGAGGTGGAAATGGGGATTTTGAGGTGTTTGGAATTAATTTGGGGGTAAAAGTTGCATTTTTGGGGAGGGTCATGAGGGGATTTGGGGTAAAATCTGCATATTTGTGCCAATTGTGAGGAGATCTGGGGTAAAAGATGCGGTTTTGGGAGTTAATGAGATTTGGGGTACAAAAAACATTTTAAGGGGAAATTCAACAAGATTTGGGGTGAAAATGGAGGGTCTGAAGGATTTGGGAGTGGAGTTGGGGTAAAAGTTGCATTTTTGGGGAGGGTCATGAGGGCATTTGGGGTAAAGGAGCCCAATTTAGCGAAAATTTGACAAGCTTTGGGGTGAAAATTGGGTTTTGAAGTATTTGGGTGGGGATTTGGGGTAAAAGTCTCATTTTTGGGGAGGGTCATGAGGGGATTTGGGGTAAAAAACCCCATTTGAGGGAAAATGGGATGAGATCTGAGGTGGAAATGGCAATTTTGAGGTGTTTGGAAGGGCTTTTGGGGTAAAAGCTGCATTTTGGGGGGGTAATGAGGAGATTTGGGTTAAAAAAACCGATTTTAAGGGGAAATTCAACAAGATTTGAGGTGAAAATGGGGGGATTTCGGAGGGATTTTACCGTAAAAGTTGCATTTTGGGGGAGGGTCATGAAAGGATTTGGGGTAAAAGAGCCCCTTTTGAGGGAAAATTGGACGAGATTTGAGGTGAAAATGGCGATTTTGAGGAGTTTGGAAGGGATTTAGGGGTAAAAGTTGCATTTTTGGGGAGGGTCATGAAGGGATTTGGGGTAAAAAGCTGCATTTTTGTGCGAATTGTGAGGAGATTTGGGATAAAAGATGCGGTTTTGGGAGTACAAAAAACATTTTAAGGGGAAATTCAACAAGATTGGAGGTGAAAATGTGGGTTTTGAAGGTTTTGGGGGGGATTTGGGTGTGTAAATGTTTCATTTTGGGGGATGGTCATGAGGGCAGTTGGGGTAAAAAAGCCCATTTTAGGGAAAATTTGAGAGGATTTTGGGGTGAAAATGGGGGTTTTGAGGTGTTTGGGAGGGATTTGGGGGAAAATGTTGAATTTTGGGGAAGGGACGTGAGTGGATTTGGGTTAAAAACCCCCATTTTAGGGAAAATTTTTCAAGATTTGGGGTGAAAATGCGGTTTTTGAAGGATTTGGGAAGGATTTGGGGGTAAAAGTTGCATTTTTGTGAAGGGTTATGAGGGGATTTGGGGTAAAAAAACCCCCATTTGAGGGAAAATTTGACAATATTTGAGGTGGAAATGGGGGTTTTGAAGGGTTTGGGAGGGGATTTGGGGTAAAGGTTGCATTTTGGGGGAGGATCACAAGGGGATTTAAGATAAAAAATCTGCATTTTTGTGCCAATTGTGAGGAGATTTGGGGGTAAAAGATACGGTTTTGGGAGTTATTGAGAAGATTCGGGGAAAAAAAACCCGTTTTGGGGAAAATTTGAGAAGATTTGTGGTGAAAATGGGGATTTTGAAGGGTTTGGGGGGTATTTTGGTATAAAAGCTGCAGTTTTGGGGAGGGGCATGAAGGGATTTGTGGTAAAAGAGCCCATTTTAGGGAAAATTCGACAACATTTGAGGTGCAAATGGGGGTTTTGAAGGGTTTGGGAGGGGATTTGGGGTAAAGGTTGCAGTTTGGGGGAGGGTCATGAGGGGATTTGGGGTAAAAAGCTGCATTTTTGTGCCATTTGTGAGGAGATTTCAGGTAAAAGGTGCGTTTTTGGTAGTTAATGAGGAGATTTGCGGTACAAAAAAACATTTAAAGGGGAAATTGAACAAGATTTGAGGTGAAAATGGGGGTTTTGAAGGGTTTGGGGGGCATTTGGGGGTAAATGTTTCATTTTGGGAGAAAGTCATGAGGGCATTTTGGGTAAAAGAGCCCATTTTAGGGAAAATTTGACAAGATTTGGGGAGAAAATGGGGCTTTTGAAGTATTTGGGAGAGGATTTTCAGTAAAAGTTGCATTTTGGGGGAGGGTCATGAAGGGATTTGGGGTAAAAGAGCCCCTTTTGAGGGAAAATTGGACGAGATTTGAGGTGAAAATGGCGATTTTGAGGAGTTTGGAAGGGATTTAGGGGTAAAAGTTGCATTTTGGGGGAGGGTCATGAGGGGATTTGGGGTAAAAAGCTGCATTTTTGTGCGAATTGTGAGGAGATTTGGGATAAAAGATGCGGTTTTGGGAGTACAAAAAACATTTTAAGGGGAAATTCAACAAGATTGGAGGTGAAAATGTGGGTTTTGAAGGTTTTGGGGGGGATTTGGGTGTGTAAATGTTTCATTTTGGGGGATGGTCATGAGGGCAGTTGGGGTAAAAAAGCCCATTTTAGGGAAAATTTGAGAGGATTTTGGGGTGAAAATGGGGGTTTTGAGGTGTTTGGGAGGGATTTGGGGGAAAATGTTGAATTTTGGGGAAGGGACGTGAGTGGATTTGGGTTAAAAACCCCCATTTTAGGGAAAATTTTTCAAGATTTGGGGTGAAAATGCGGTTTTTGAAGGATTTGGGAAGGATTTGGGGGTAAAAGTTGCATTTTTGTGGAGGGTTATGAGGGGATTTGGGGTAAAAAAACCCCCATTTGAGGGAAAATTTGACAATATTTGAGGTGGAAATGGGGGTTTTGAAGGGTTTGGGAGGGGATTTGGGGTAAAGGTTGCATTTTGGGGGAGGATCACGAGGGGATTTGGGGTAAAAGGCTGCATTTTTTTGCCATTTGTGAGGAGATTTCAGGTAAAAGCTGCATTTTTGGTAGTTAATGAGGAGATTTGCGGTACAAAAAACATTTAAAGGGGAAATTGAACAAGATTTGAGGTGAAAATGGGGGTTTTGAAGGGTTTGGGGGGGATTTGTGGGTAAAAGTTGCATTTTGGGGGAGGGTCATGAGGGGATTTGGGGTAAAAAGCTGCATTTTTGTGCGAATTGTGAGGAGATTTGGGATAAAAGATGCGGTTTTGGGAGTACAAAAAACATTTTAAGGGGAAATTCAACAAGATTGGAGGTGAAAATGTGGGTTTTGAAGGTTTTGGGGGGGATTTGGGTGTGTAAATGTTTCATTTTGGGGGAGGGTCATGAGGGCATTTGGGGTAAAAAAGCCCAATTTACGGAAAATTTGACAAGCTTTGGGGTGAAAATTGGGGTTTTGAAGTATTTGGGTAGGGATTTGGGGTAAAAATTGCATTTTTGGGGAGGGACATGAGGGAATTTGGGGTAAAAAACTGCATTTTTGTGAAAATTGTAAGGAGACTTGGGGTAAAAGATGCATTTTGGGGAGTTAATGAGGAGATTTGGGATAAATTAACCCACTTAAAGGGGAAATTAAACAAGATTTGAAGTGAAAATGGGGCATTTGAAGGATTTCGTATGGGAGTTGGGGTAAAAGTTGCATTTTTGTGGAGAGTCATGAGGGCATTTGGGGTAAAAGAGCCCATTTGAGGGAAAATTTGACAAAATTTGGGGTGAAAATTGCGGTTTTGAAGTATTTGGGAGGGGATTTGGTGTAAAAGTTGCATTTTTGTGGAGGGTCACGAGGAGATTTGGGGTAAAAGAGCCGATTTTAGAGAAAATTTGACAAGATTTGTAGGAGAAAATTGCGGTTCTGAACTATTTGGTGGGGATTTGGGGGTAAAAGAGCCCATTTGAGGGAAAATTTGACAAGATTTGGGGTGAAAATGGGGTTTTTGAAGGATTTGGGAGGGTTTTTCTGGGAAAAGTTGCGTTTTTGGGGAGGGTCATGAGGGGATTTGGGGTAAAAAAGCCCATTTGAGAGAAAATTGGATGAGATTTGAGGTGGAAATGGGGATTTTGAGGTGTTTGGAATTAATTTGGGGGTAAAAGTTGCATTTTTGGGGAGGGTCATGAGGGGATTTGGGGTAAAAGCTGCATTTTTGTGGAGGGTTATGAGGGGATTTGGGGTAAAAAACCCATTTTGAGGGAAAAGTCAACAAGATTTCAGGTGAAAATGGGGGTTTTGAAGGGTTTGGGAGGGGATTTGGGGGTAAAGGTTGCATTTTGGGGGAGGATCACGAGGGGATTTGGGGTAAAAGGCTGCATTTTTTTGCCATTTGTGAGGAGATTTCAGGTAAAAGCTGCATTTTTGGTAGTTAATGAGGAGATTTGCGGTACAAAAAAGATTTAAAGGGGAAATTGAACAAGATTTGAGGTGAAAATGGGGGTTTTGAAGGGTTTGGGGGGCATTTGGGGGTAAATGTTTCATTTTGGGAGAAAGTCATGAGGGCATTTTGGGTAAAAGAGCCCATTTTAGGGAAAATTTGACAAGATTTGGGGAGAAAATGGGGGTTTTGAAGTATTTGGGAGAGGATTTTCAGTAAAAGTTGCATTTTTGGGGGAGGGTTCATGAAGGAATTTGGGGTAAAAAGCTGCATTTTTCTGCGAATTGTGAGGAGATTTGGGGTAAAAGATGCGGTTTTAGGAGTACAAAAAACATTTTAAGGGGAAATTCAACAAGATTTGAGGTGAAAGTGGGGGTTTTGAAGGTTTTGGGGGGATTTGGGTGTGTAAATGTTTCATTTTGGGGGAGGGTCATGAGGGCATTTGGGGTAAAATTCCATTTTAGGGAAAATTTGACAGGATTTTGGGGTGAAAATGGGGGTTTTGATGTGTTTGGGAGGGATTTGGGGGAAAAAGTTGAATTTTGGGGATGGGACGTGAGTGGATTTGGGTTAAAAACCCCCATTTTAGGGAAAATTTTTCAAGATTTGGGGTGAAAATGCGGTTTTTGAAGGATTTGGGAGGGATTTGGGGGTAAAAGTTGCATTTCTGTGGAGGGTTATGAGGGGATTTGGGGTAAAAAAACCCCATTTGAGGGAAAATTTGACAATATTTGAGGTGGAAATGGGGGTTTTGAAGGATTTGGGAGGGGATTTGGGGTAAAAGGCTGCATTTTTGTGTGAATTGTGAGGAGATTTGGGGTAAAAGATGCGGTTTTAGGAGTACAAAAAAACATTTTAAGGGGAAATTCAACAAGATTTGAGGTGAAAATGTGGGTTTTGAAGGGTTTGGGGGGGGATTTGGGTGTAAATGTTTCATTTTGGGGGAGGGTCATGAGGGCATTTGGGGTAAAAAAACCCCCTTTGAGGGAAAATTGGACGAGATTTGAGGTGAAAATGGCGATTTTGAGGAGTTTGGAAGGGATTTAGGGGTAAAAGTTGCATTTTGGGGGAGGGTCATGAGGGGATTTGGGGTAAAAAGCTGCATTTTTGTGCGAATTGCGAGGAGATTTGGGGTAAAAGATGCGGTTTTGGGAGTTAATGAGATTTGAGGTACAAAAAACATTTTAAGGGGAAATTCAACAAGATTTGAGGTGAAAATGTGGGTTTTGAAGGTTTTGGGGGGGATTTGGGTGCAAATGTTTCACTTTGGGGGAGGGTCATGAGGGCATTTGGGGTAAAAAAGCCCATTTTAGGGAAAATTTGACAGGATTTTGGGGTGAAAATGGGGGTTTTGAGGTGTTTGGGAGGGATTTGGGGGAAAAAGTTGAATTTTGGGGAAGGGACATGAGTGGATTTGGGTTAAAAACCCCCATTTGAGGGAAAATTTGACAATATTTGGGGTGAAAATGCGATTTTTGAAGGATTTGGGAGGGATTTGGGGGTAAAGGTTGCATTTGGGGGGAGGGTCACGAGGGGATTTTGGGTAAAAGGCTGCATTTTTGTGGCATTTGTGAGGAGATTTCAGGTAAAAGATGCATTTTTGGTAGTTAATGAGGAGATTTGCGGTACAAAAAAACATTTAAAGGGGAAATTGAACAAGATTTAAGGTGAAAATGTGGGTTTTGAAGGGTTTGGGGGGATTTGGGGGTAAATGTTTCATTTTGGGAGAAAGTCATGAGGGCATTTGGGGTAAAAGAGCTCATTTTAGGGAAAATTTGACAGGATTTTGGGGTGAAAATGGGGGTTTTGGGGTGTTTGGGAGGGATTTGGGGGAAAATGTTGAATTTTGGGGAAGGGACGGAGTGGATTTGGGTTAATAAAGCCCATTTGAGGGAAAATTTGACAAGAATTGGGGGGAAAATGCGGTTTTTGAAGGATTTGGGAAGGATTTGGGGGTAAAAGTTGCATTTTTGTGGAGGGTTATGAGGGGATTTGGGGTAAAAACCTCCCATTTGAGGGAAAATTTGACAACATTTGAGGTGGAAATGGGGGTTTTGAAGGATTTGGGAGGGGATTTGGGGTAAAGGTTGCAGTTTGGGGGAGGGTCACGAGGGGATTTGGGGTAAAAAGCTGCATTTTTGTGCCATTTGTGAGGAGATTTCAGGTAAAAGGTGCGTTTTGGGGAGTTAATGAGGAGATTTGCGGTAGAAAAAAACATTTAAAGGGGAAATTGAACAAGATTTGAGGTGAAAATGGGGGTTCTGAAGGGTTTGGTGTGGATTTGGGGGTAAAAGTTGCATTTTTGGGGAGGGTCATGAGGGGATTTGGGGTAAAAGAGCCCATTTTAGGGAAAATTTGACAAGATTTGGGGAGAAAATGGGGCTTTTGAAGTATTTGGGAGAGGATTTTCAGTAAAAGTTGCATTTTTGGTGAGGGTCATGAGGGGATTTGGGGTAAAAATCTGCATTTTTGTGCGAATTGTGAGGAGATTTGGGGTAAAAGATGCGGTTTTGGGAGTACAAAAAACATTTTAAGGGGAAATTCAACAAGATTTGAGGTGAAAGTGGGGGTTTTGAAGGTTTTGGGGGGATTTGGGTGTGTAAATGTTTCATTTTGGGGGAGGGTCATGAGGGCATTTGGGGTAAAAAAGTCCATTTTAGGGAAAATTTGACAGGATTTTGGGGTGAAAATGGGGGTTTTGATGTGTTTGGGAGGGATTTGGGGGAAAAAGTTGAATTTTGGGGATGGGACGTGAGTGGATTTGGGTTAAAAACCCCCATTTTAGGGAAAATTTTTCAAGATTTGGGGTGAAAATGCGGTTTTTGAAGGATTTGGGAGGGATTTGGGGGTAAAAGTTGCATTTTTGTGGAGCGTTATGAGGGGATTTGGGGTAAAAAAAACCCCATTTGAGGGAAAATTTGACAAGATTTGAGGTGGAAATGGGGGTTTTGAAGGATTTGGGAGGGGATTTGGGGTAAAAAGCTGCATTTTTGTGTGAATTGTGAGGAGATTTGGGGTAAAAGATGCGGTTTTGGGAGTACAAAAAAACATTTTAAGGGGAAATTCAACAAGATTTGAGGTGGAAATTTGGGTTTTGAAGGGTTTGGGGGGGGATTTGGGTGTAAATGTTTCATTTTGGGGGAGGGTCATGAGGGCATTTGGGGTAAAAAAGCCCATTTTAGGGAAAATTTGACAGGATTTTTGGGGTGAAAATGGGGGTTTTGAGGTGTTTGGGAGGGATTTGGGGGAAAAAGTTGAATTTTGGGGAAGGGACGTGAGTGGATTTGGGTTAAAAACCCCCATTTGAGGGAAAATT
Organism: Neomorphus geoffroyi; assembly: GCA_033558235.1. Lineage (NCBI taxonomy): Eukaryota > Metazoa > Chordata > Aves > Cuculiformes > Neomorphidae > Neomorphus > Neomorphus geoffroyi. The sequence continues at coordinate 22,989 of JAUMJM010000121.1, read as the reverse complement.
TTTCAAGATTTGGGGTGAAAATGCGATTTTTGAAGGATTTGGGAGGGATTTGGGGGTAAAGGTTGCATTCTGGGGGAGGGTCACGAGGGGATTTGGGGTAAAAGGCTGCATTTTTGTGCCATTTGTGAGGAGATTTCAGGTAAAAGATGCATTTTTGGTAGTTAATGAGATTTGCGGTACAAAAAAACATTTAAAGGGGAAATTGAACAAGATTTAAGGTGAAAATGTGGGTTTTGAAGGGTTTGGGGGGATTTGGGGGTAAATGTTTCATTTTGGGAGAAAGTCATGAGGGCATTTGGGGTAAAAGAGCCCATTTTAGGGAAAATTTGACAGGATTTGGGGGTGAAAATGGGGGGTTTGGGGTGTTTGGGAGGGATTTGGGGGAAAATGTTGAATTTTGGGGAAGGGACGTGAGTGGATTTGGGTTAATAAAGCCCATTTTAGGGAAAATTTGACAAGAATTGGGGGGAAAATGCGGTTTTTGAAGGATTTGGGAAGGATTTGGGGGTAAAAGTTGCATTTTTGTGGAGGGTTATGAGGGGATTTGGGGTAAAAACCTCCCATTTGAGGGAAAATTTGACAACATTTGAGGTGGAAATGGGGGTTTTGAAGGATTTGGGAGGGGATTTGGGGTTAATGTTGCAGTTTGGGGGAGGGTCACGAGGGGATTTGGGGTAAAAAGCTGCATTTTTGTGCCATTTGTGAGGAGATTTCAGGTAAAAGGTGCGTTTTGGGGAGTTAATGAGGAGATTTGCGGTAGAAAAAAACATTTAAAGGGGAAATTGAACAAGATTTGAGGTGAAAATGGGGGTTCTGAAGGGTTTGGTGTGGATTTGGGGGTAAAAGTTGCATTTTTGGGGAGGGTCATGAGGGCATTTTGGGTAAAAGCCCATTTTAGGGAAAATTTGACAAGATTTGGGGAGAAAATGTGGCTTTTGAAGTATTTGGGAGAGGATTTTCAGTAAAAGTTGCATTTTGGGGGAGGGTCATGAAGGGATTTGGGGTAAAAAGCTGCATTTTTCTGCGAATTGTGGGGCGATTTGGGATAAATGATGCGGTTTTAGGAGTACAAAAAACATTTTACGGGGAAATTCAACAAGATTTGAGGTGAAAGTGGGGGTTTTGAAGGTTTTGGGGGGATTTGGGTGTGTAAATGTTTCATTTTGGGGGAGGGTCATGAGGGCATTTGGGGTAAAAAAGTCCATTTTAGGGAAAATTTGACAGGATTTTGGGGTGAAAATGGGGGTTTTGATGTGTTTGGGAGGGATTTGGGGGAAAAAGTTGAATTTTGGGGATGGGACGTGAGTGGATTTGGGTTAAAAACCCCCATTTTAGGGAAAATTTTTCAAGATTTGGGGTGAAAATGCGGTTTTTGAAGGATTTGGGAGGGATTTGGGGGTAAAAGTTGCATTTCTGTGGAGGGTTATGAGGGGATTTGGGGTAAAAAAACCCCATTTGAGGGAAAATTTGACAATATTTGAGGTGGAAATGGGGGTTTTGAAGGATTTGGGAGGGGATTTGGGGTAAAAAGCTGCATTTTTGTGTGAATTGTGAGGAGATTTGGGGTAAAAGATGCGGTTTTAGGAGTACAAAAAAACATTTTAAGGGGAAATTCAACAAGATTTGAGGTGAAAATGTGGGTTTTGAAGGGTTTGGGGGGGGATTTGGGTGTAAATGTTTCATTTTGGGGGAGGGTCATGAGGGCATTTGGGGTAAAAAAGCCCATTTTAGGGAAAATTTGACAGGATTTTTGGGGTGAAAATGGGGGTTTTGAGGTGTTTGGGAGGGATTTGGGGGTAAAAGTTGCATTTTTGTGGAGGGTTATGAGGGGATTTGGGGTAAAAAACCCCCATTTGAGGGAAAATTTGACAATATTTGGGGAGAAAATGGGGCTTTTGAAGTATTTGGGAGAGGATTTTCAGTAAAAGTTGCATTTTTGGGGAGGGCCATGAAGGGATTTGGGGTAAAAAAACCCCCTTTGAGGGAAAATTGGACGACAGTTGAGGTGAAAATGGCGATTTTGAGGAGTTTGGAAGGGATTTCGGGGTAAAAGTTGCATTTTTGGGGAGGGTCATGAAGGGATTTGGGGTAAAAAGCTGCATTTTTGTGCAAATTGTAAGGAGATTTGGGGTAAAAGATGCGGTTTTAGGAGTACAAAAAACATTTAAAGGGGAAATTCAACAAGATTTGAGGTGAAAATGTGGGTTTTGAATGTTTTGGGGGGTATTTGGGTGCAAATGTTTCACTTTGGGGGAGGGTCATGAGGGCAGTTGTGGTAAAAAAGCCCATTTTAGGGAAAATTTGACAGGATTTTGGGGTGAAAATGGGGGTTTTGAGGTGTTTGGGAGGGATTTGGGGGAAAAAGTTGAATTTTGGGGAAGGGACGTGAGTGGATTTGGGTTAAAAACCCCCATTTGAGGGAAAATTTGACAATATTTGAGGTGAAAATGCGGTTTTTGAAGGATTTGGGAGGGATTTGGGGGGTAAAGGTTGCATTTTGGGGGAGGGTCACGAGGGGATTTTGGGTAAAAGGCTGCATTTTTGTGCCATTTGTGAGGAGATTTCAGGTAAAAGATGCATTTTTGGTAGTTAATGAGGAGATTTGCGGTACAAAAAAACATTTAAAGGGGAAATAGAACAAGATTTAAGGTGAAAATGGGGGTTTTGAAGGGTTTGGGGGGATTTGGGGGTAAATGTTTCATTTTGGGAGAAAGTCATGAGGGCATTTGGGGTAAAAGAGCCCATTTTAGGGAAAATTTGACAGGATTTTGGGGTGAAAATGGGGGTTTTGGGGTGTTTGGGAGGGATTTGGGGGAAATTGTTGAATTTTGGGGAAGGGACGTGAGTGGATTTGGGTTAATAAAGCCCATTTTAGGGAAAATTTGACAAGAATTGGGGGGAAAATGCGGTTTTTGAAGGATTTGGGAAGGATTTGGGGGTAAAAGTTGCGTTTTTGTGGAGGGTTATGAGGGGATTTGGGGTAAAAACCCCCCATTTGAGGGAAAATTTGACAACATTTGAGGTGAAAATGGGGGTTTTGAAGGATTTGGGAGGGGATTTGGGGTAAAGGTTGCAGTTTGGGGGAGGGTCACGAGGGGATTTGGGGTAAAAAGCTGCATTTTTGTGCCATTTGTGAGGAGATTTCAGGTAAAAGGTGCGTTTTGGGGAGTTAATGAGGAGATTTGCGGTACAAAAAAACATTTAAAGGGGAAATTCAACAAGATTTGAGGTGAAAATGTGGGTTTTGAAGGTTTTGGGGGGGATTTGGGTGTAAATGTTTCTTTTTGGGGGAGGGTCATGAGGGCATTTGGGGTAAAAAAGCCCATTTTAGGGAAAATTTGACAGGATTTTGGGGTGAAAATGGGGGTTTTGAGGTGTTTGGGAGGGATTTGGGGGAAAAAGTTGAATTTTGGGGAAGGGACGTGAGTGGATTTGGGTTAAAAACCCCCATTTGAGGGAAAATTTGACAATATTTGGGGTGAAAATGCGATTTTTGAAGGATTTGGGAGGGATTTGGGGGTAAAGGTTGCATTCTGGGGGAGGGTCACGAGGGGATTTGGGGTAAAAGGCTGCATTTTTGTGCCATTTGTGAGGAGATTTCAGGTAAAAGATGCATTTTTGGTAGTTAATGAGATTTGCGGTACAAAAAAACATTTAAAGGGGAAATTGAACAAGATTTAAGGTGAAAATGTGGGTTTTGAAGGGTTTGGGGGGATTTGGGGGTAAATGTTTCATTTTGGGAGAAAGTCATGAGGGCATTTGGGGTAAAAGAGCCCATTTTAGGGAAAATTTGACAGGATTTTGGGGTGAAAATGGGGGTTTTGGGGTGTTTGGGAGGGATTTGGGGGAAAATGTTGAATTTTGGGGAAGGGACGTGAGTGGATTTGGGTTAATAAAGCCCATTTTAGGGAAAATTTGACAAGAATTGGGGGGAAAATGCGGTTTTTGAAGGATTTGGGAAGGATTTGGGGGTAAAAGTTGCATTTTTGTGGAGGGTTATGAGGGGATTTGGGGTAAAAACCTCCCATTTGAGGGAAAATTTGACAACATTTGAGGTGGAAATGGGGGTTTTGAAGGATTTGGGAGGGGATTTGGGGTTAATGTTGCAGTTTGGGGGAGGGTCACGAGGGGATTTGGGGTAAAAAGCTGCATTTTTGTGCCATTTGTGAGGAGATTTCAGGTAAAAGGTGCGTTTTGGGGAGTTAATGAGGAGATTTGCGGTAGAAAAAAACATTTAAAGGGGAAATTGAACAAGATTTGAGGTGAAAATGGGGGTTCTGAAGGGTTTGGTGTGGATTTGGGGGTAAAAGTTGCATTTTTGGGGAGGGTCATGAGGGCATTTTGGGTAAAAGCCCATTTTAGGGAAAATTTGACAAGATTTGGGGAGAAAATGTGGCTTTTGAAGTATTTGGGAGAGGATTTTCAGTAAAAGTTGCATTTTGGGGGAGGGTCATGAAGGGATTTGGGGTAAAAAGCTGCATTTTTCTGCGAATTGTGAGGCGATTTGGGATAAAAGATGCGGTTTTAGGAGTACAAAAAACATTTTACGGGGAAATTCAACAAGATTTGAGGTGAAAGTGGGGGTTTTGAAGGTTTTGGGGGGATTTGGGTGTGTAAATGTTTCATTTTGGGGGAGGGTCATGAGGGCATTTGGGGTAAAAAAGTCCATTTTAGGGAAAATTTGAGAGGATTTTGGGGTGAAAATGGGGGTTTTGATGTGTTTGGGAGGGATTTGGGGGAAAAAGTTGAATTTTGGGGATGGGACGTGAGTGGATTTGGGTTAAAAACCCCCATTTTAGGGAAAATTTTTCAAGATTTGGGGTGAAAATGCGGTTTTTGAAGGATTTGGGAGGGATTTGGGGGTAAAAGTTGCATTTTTGTGGAGGGTTATGAGGGGATTTGGGGTAAAAAAACCCCCATTTGAGGGAAAATTTGACAATATTTGAGGTGGAAATGGGGGTTTTGAAGGATTTGGGAGGGGATTTGGGGTAAAAAGCTGCATTTTTGTGTGAATTGTGAGGAGATTTGGGGTAAAAGATGCGGTTTTAGGAGTACAAAAAAACATTTTAAGGGGAAATTCAACAAGATTTGAGGTGAAAATGTGGGTTTTGAAGGGTTTGGGGGGGGATTTGGGTGTAAATGTTTCATTTTGGGGGAGGGTCATGAGGGCATTTGGGGTAAAAAAGCCCATTTTAGGGAAAATTTGACAGGATTTTTGGGGTGAAAATGGGGGTTTTGAGGTGTTTGGGAGGGATTTGGGGGTAAAAGTTGCATTTTTGTGGAGGGTTATGAGGGGATTTGGGGTAAAAAACCCCCATTTGAGGGAAAATTTGACAATATTTGGGGAGAAAATGGGGCTTTTGAAGTATTTGGGAGAGGATTTTCAGTAAAAGTTGCATTTTTGGGGAGGGCCATGAAGGGATTTGGGGTAAAAAAACCCCCTTTGAGGGAAAATTGGACGACAGTTGAGGTGAAAATGGCGATTTTGAGGAGTTTGGAAGGGATTTAGGGGTAAAAGTTGCATTTTTGGGGAGGGTCATGAAGGGATTTGGGGTAAAAAGCTGCATTTTTGTGCAAATTGTAAGGAGATTTGGGGTAAAAGATGCGGTTTTAGGAGTACAAAAAACATTTAAAGGGGAAATTCAACAAGATTTGAGGTGAAAATGTGGGTTTTGAATGTTTTGGGGGGTATTTGGGTGCAAATGTTTCACTTTGGGGGAGGGTCATGAGGGCAGTTGTGGTAAAAAAGCCCATTTTAGGGAAAATTTGACAGGATTTTGGGGTGAAAATGGGGGTTTTGAGGTGTTTGGGAGGGATTTGGGGGAAAAAGTTGAATTTTGGGGAAGGGACGTGAGTGGATTTGGGTTAAAAACCCCCATTTGAGGGAAAATTTGACAATATTTGAGGTGAAAATGCGGTTTTTGAAGGATTTGGGAGGGATTTGGGGGGTAAAGGTTGCATTTTGGGGGAGGGTCACGAGGGGATTTTGGGTAAAAGGCTGCATTTTTGTGCCATTTGTGAGGAGATTTCAGGTAAAAGATGCATTTTTGGTAGTTAATGAGGAGATTTGCGGTACAAAAAAACATTTAAAGGGGAAATAGAACAAGATTTAAGGTGAAAATGGGGGTTTTGAAGGGTTTGGGGGGATTTGGGGGTAAATGTTTCATTTTGGGAGAAAGTCATGAGGGCATTTGGGGTAAAAGAGCCCATTTTAGGGAAAATTTGACAGGATTTTGGGGTGAAAATGGGGGTTTTGGGGTGTTTGGGAGGGATTTGGGGGAAATTGTTGAATTTTGGGGAAGGGACGTGAGTGGATTTGGGTTAATAAAGCCCATTTTAGGGAAAATTTGACAAGAATTGGGGGGAAAATGCGGTTTTTGAAGGATTTGGGAAGGATTTGGGGGTAAAAGTTGCGTTTTTGTGGAGGGTTATGAGGGGATTTGGGGTAAAAACCCCCCATTTGAGGGAAAATTTGACAACATTTGAGGTGAAAATGGGGGTTTTGAAGGATTTGGGAGGGGATTTGGGGTAAAGGTTGCAGTTTGGGGGAGGGTCACGAGGGGATTTGGGGTAAAAGGCTGCATTTTTGTGCCATTTGTGAGGAGATTTCAGGTAAAAGATGCATTTTTGGTAGTTAATGAGGAGATTTGCGGTACAAAAAAACATTTAAAGGGGAAATTCAACAAGATTTGAGGTGAAAATGTGGGTTTTGAAGGTTTTGGGGGGGATTTGGGTGTAAATGTTTCTTTTTGGGGGAGGGTCATGAGGGCATTTGGGGTAAAAAAGCCCATTTTAGGGAAAATTTGACAGGATTTTGGGGTGAAAATTAGGGTTTTGATGTGTTTGGGAGGGATTTGGGGGAAAAAGTTGAATTTTGGGGAAGGGACGTGAGTGGATTTGGGTTAAAAACCCCCATTTTAGGGAAAATTTTTCAAGATTTGGGGTGAAAATGCGGTTTTTGAAGGATTTGGGAGGGATTTGGGGGTAAAGGTTGCATTTTGGGGGAGGGTCACGAGGGGATTTGGGGTAAAAAGCTGCATTTTTGTGCCATTTGTGAGGAGATTTCAGGTAAAAGGTGCGTTTTGGGGAGTTAATGAGGAGATTTGCGGTACAAAAAAAAACATTTAAAGGGGAAATTGAACAAGATTTGAGGTGAAAATGGGGGTTCTGAAGGGTTTGGGGGGCATTTGGGGGTAAAAGTTGCATTTTTGGGGAGGGTTATGAGGGCATTTTGGGTAAAAGAGCCCATTTTAGGGAAAATTTGACAGGATTTTGGGGTGAAAATGGGGGTTTTGAGGTGTTTGGGAGGGATTTGGGGGAAAAAGTTGAATTTTGGGGAAGGGACGTGAGTGGATTTGGGTTAAAAACCCCCATTTGAGGGAAAATTTGACAATATTTGGGGTGAAAATGCGATTTTTGAAGGATTTGGGAGGGATTTGGGGGTAAAGGTTGCATTCTGGGGGAGGGTCACGAGGGGATTTGGGGTAAAAGGCTGCATTTTTGTGCCATTTGTGAGGAGATTTCAGGTAAAAGATGCATTTTTGGTAGTTAATGAGGAGATTTGCGGTACAAAAAAACATTTAAAGGGGAAATTGAACAAGATTTAAGGTGAAAATGTGGGTTTTGAAGGGTTTGGGGGGATTTGGGGGTAAATGTTTCATTTTGGGAGAAAGTCATGAGGGCATTTGGGGTAAAAGAGCCCATTTTAGGGAAAATTTGACAGGATTTTGGGGTGAAAATGGGGGTTTTGGGGTGTTTGGGAGGGATTTGGGGGAAAATGTTGAATTTTGGGGAAGGGACGTGAGTGGATTTGGGTTAATAAAGCCCATTTTAGGGAAAATTTGACAAGAATTGGGGGGAAAATGCGGTTTTTGAAGGATTTGGGAAGGATTTGGGGGTAAAAGTTGCATTTTTGTGGAGGGTTATGAGGGGATTTGGGGTAAAAACCTCCCATTTGAGGGAAAATTTGACAACATTTGAGGTGGAAATGGGGGTTTTGAAGGATTTGGGAGGGGATTTGGGGTTAATGTTGCAGTTTGGGGGAGGGTCACGAGGGGATTTGGGGTAAAAAGCTGCATTTTTGTGCCATTTGTGAGGAGATTTCAGGTAAAAGGTGCGTTTTGGGGAGTTAATGAGGAGATTTGCGGTACAAAAAAAAACATTTAAAGGGGAAATTGAACAAGATTTGAGGTGAAAATGGGGGTTCTGAAGGGTTTGGTGTGGATTTGGGGGTAAAAGTTGCATTTTTGGGGAGGGTCATGAGGGCATTTTGGGTAAAAGCCCATTTTAGGGAAAATTTGACAAGATTTGGGGAGAAAATGTGGCTTTTGAAGTATTTGGGAGAGGATTTTCAGTAAAAGTTGCATTTTGGGGGAGGGTCATGAAGGGATTTGGGGTAAAAAGCTGCATTTTTCTGCGAATTGTGAGGCGATTTGGGATAAAAGATGCGGTTTTAGGAGTACAAAAAACATTTTAAGAGGAAATTCAACAAGATTTGAGGTGAAAGTGGGGGTTTTGAAGGTTTTGGGGGGTATTTGGGTGCAAATGTTTCACTTTGGGGGAGGGTCATGAGGGCAGTTGTGGTAAAAAAGCCCATTTTAGGGAAAATTTGACAGGATTTTGGGGTGAAAATGGGGGTTTTGAGGTGTTTGGGAGGGATTTGGGGGAAAAAGTTGAATTTTGGGGAAGGGACGTGAGTGGATTTGGGTTAAAAACCCCCATTTAAGGGAAAATTTGACAATATTTGAGGTGAAAATGCGGTTTTTGAAGGATTTGGGAGGGATTTGGAGGTAAAAGTTGCATTTTTGTGGAGGGTTATGAGGGGATTTGGGGTAAAAAAACCCCCATTTGAGGGAAAATTTGACAATATTTGAGGTGGAAATGGGGGTTTTGAAGGATTTGGGAGGGGATTTGGGGTAAAAAGCTGCATTTTTGTGTGAATTGTGAGGAGATTTGGGGTAAAAGATGCGGTTTTAGGAGTACAAAAAAACATTTTAAGGGGAAATTCAACAAGATTTGAGGTGAAAATGTGGGTTTTGAAGGGTTTGGGGGGGGATTTGGGTGTAAATGTTTCTTTTTGGGGGAGGGTCATGAGGGCATTTGGGGTAAAAAAGCCCATTTTAGGGAAAATTTGACAGGATTTTTGGGGTGAAAATGGGGGTTTTGAGGTGTTTGGGAGGGATTTGGGGGTAAAAGTTGCATTTTTGTGGAGGGTTATGAGGGGATTTGGGGTAAAAAACCCCCATTTGAGGGAAAATTTGACAATATTTGGGGAGAAAATGGGGCTTTTGAAGTATTTCGGAGAGGATTTTCAGTAAAAGTTGCATTTTTGGGGAGGGCCATGAAGGGATTTGGGGTAAAAAAACCCCCTTTGAGGGAAAATTGGACGACAGTTGAGGTGAAAATGGCGATTTTGAGGAGTTTGGAAGGGATTTAGGGGTAAAAGTTGCATTTTTGGGGAGGGTCATGAAGGGATTTGGGGTAAAAAGCTGCATTTTTGTGCGAATTGTGAGGAGATTTGGGGTAAAAGATGCGGTTTTAGGAGTACAAAAAACATTTAAAGGGGAAATTCAACAAGATTTGAGGTGAAAATGTGGGTTTTGAAGGTTTTGGGGGGGATTTGGGTGCAAATGTTTCACTTTGGGGGAGGGTCATGAGGGCAGTTGTGGTAAAAAAGCCCATTTTAGGGAAAATTTGACAGGATTTTGGGGTGAAAATGGGGGTTTTGAGGTGTTTGGGAGGGATTTGGGGGAAAAAGTTGAATTTTGGGGAAGGGACGTGAGTGGATTTGGGTTAAAAACCCCCATTTGAGGGAAAATTTGACAATATTTGAGGTGAAAATGCGGTTTTTGAAGGATTTGGGAGGGATTTGGGGGGTAAAGGTTGCATTTTGGGGGAGGGTCACGAGGGGATTTTGGGTAAAAGGCTGCATTTTTGTGCCATTTGTGAGGAGATTTCAGGTAAAAGATGCATTTTTGGTAGTTAATGAGGAGATTTGCGGTACAAAAAAACATTTAAAGGGGAAATAGAACAAGATTTAAGGTGAAAATGGGGGTTTTGAAGGGTTTGGGGGGATTTGGGGGTAAATGTTTCATTTTGGGAGAAAGTCATGAGGGCATTTGGGGTAAAAGAGCCCATTTTAGGGAAAATTTGACAGGATTTTGGGGTGAAAATGGGGGTTTTGGGGTGTTTGGGAGGGATTTGGGGGAAAATGTTGAATTTTGGGGAAGGGACGTGAGTGGATTTGGGTTAATAAAGCCCATTTTAGGGAAAATTTGACAAGAATTGGGGGGAAAATGCGGTTTTTGAAGGATTTGGGAAGGATTTGGGGGTAAAAGTTGCATTTTTGTGGAGGGTTATGAGGGGATTTGGGGTAAAAACCCCCCATTTGAGGGAAAATTTGACAACATTTGAGGTGAAAATGGGGGTTTTGAACGATTTGGGAGGGGATTTGGGGTAAAGGTTGCAGTTTGGGGGAGGGTCACGAGGGGATTTGGGGTAAAAAGCTGCATTTTTGTGCCATTTGTGAGGAGATTTCAGGTAAAAGGTGCGTTTTGGGGAGTTAATGAGGAGATTTGCGGTACAAAAAAACATTTAAAGGGGAAATTCAACAAGATTTGAGGTGAAAATGTGGGTTTTGAAGGTTTTGGGGGGGATTTGGGTGTAAATGTTTCTTTTTGGGGGAGGGTCATGAGGGCATTTGGGGTAAAAAAGCCCATTTTAGGGAAAATTTGACAGGATTTTGGGGTGAAAATTAGGGTTTTGATGTGTTTGGGAGGGATTTGGGGGAAAAAGTTGAATTTTGGGGATGGGACGTGAGTGGATTTGGGTTAAAAAGGCCATTTTAGGGAAAATTTGACAAGATTTGGGGTGAAAATGCGGTTTTTGAAGGATTTGGGAGGGATTTGGGGGTAAAAGTTGCATTTTTGTGGAGGGTTATGAGGGGATTTGGGGTAAAAACCTCCCATTTGAGGGAAAATTTGACAATATTTGAGGTGGAAATGGGGGTTTTGAAGGATTTGGGAGGGGATTTGGGGTAAAAAGCTGCATTTTTGTGTGAATTGTGAGGAGATTTGGGGTAAAAGATGCGGTTTTAGGAGTACAAAAAAAACATTTAAAGGGGAAATTGAACAAGATTTGAGGTGAAAATGTGGGTTTTAAAGAGTTTGGGGGGGGAATTGGGTGTAAATGTTTCATTTTGGGAGAAAGTCATTAGGGCATTTGGGTTAAAAGAGCCCATTTTAGGGAAAATTTGACAAGATTTGGGGAGAAAATGGGGGTTTTGAAGTATTTGGGAGAGGATTTTCAGTAAAAGTTGCATTTTGGGGGAGGGCCATGAAGGGATTTGGGGTAAAAAAACCCCCTTTGTGGGAAAATTGGACGAGATTTGAGGTGAAAATGGCGATTTTGAGGAGTTTGGAAGGGATTTAGGGGTAAAAGTTGCATTTTGGGGGAGGGTCATGAGGGGATTTGGGGTAAAAAGCTGCATTTTTGTGCGAATTGTGAGGAAATTTGGGGTAAAAGATGCGGTTTTGGGAGTTAATGAGATTTGGGGTACAAAAAACATTTTAAGGGGAAATTCAACAAGATTGGAGGTGAAAATGTGGGTTTTGAAGGTTTTGGGGGGGATTTGGGTGCAAATGTTTCATTTTGGGGAAGGGACGTGAGTGGATTTGGGTTAATAAAGCCCATTTTAGGGAAAATTTGACAAGAATTGGGTGGAAAATGGGGGTTTTGGAAGGATTTGGGAAGGATTTGGGGGTAAAAGTTGCATTTTTGTGGAGGGTTATGAGGGGATATGGGGGAAAAAAAACCCATTTGAGGGAAAATTTGACAACATTTGAGGTGGAAATGGGGGTTTTGAAGGATTTGGGAGGGGATTTGGGGGTAAAGGTTGCAGTTTGGGGGAGGGTCATGAGGGGATTTGGGGTAAAAAGCTGCATTTTTGTGCCATTTGTGAGGAGATTTCAGGTAAAAGGTGCGTTTTGGGGAGTTAATGAGGAGATTTGCGGTACAAAAAAACATTTAAAGGGGAAATTGAACAAGATTTGAGGTGAAAATGTGGGTTTTGAAGGGGTTGGGGGGGATTTGTGGGTAAATGTTGCATTTTTAGGGAGGGTCATGGGGGCATTTGGGTTAAAAAGAGCCCATTTTAGGGAAAATTTGACAAGATTTGGGGGAAAAATGCGTTTTTTGAAGGATTTGTGAGGGATTTGGGGGTAAAAGTTGCATTTTTGTGGAGGGTTATGAGGGGATTTGGGGTAAAAGCCCATTTTAGGGAAAATTTGACAAGATTTGGGGAGAAAATGGGGCTTTTGAAGTATTTGGGAGAGGATTTTCAGTAAAAGTTGCATTTTGGGGGAGGGTCACGAGGGGATTTGGGGTAAAAGGCTGCATTTTTGTGCCATTTGTGAGGAGATTTCAGGTAAAAGGTGCGTTTTGGGGAGTGAATGAGGAGATTTGCGGTACAAAAAAACATTTCAAGCGGAAATGGAACAAGATTTGAGGTGAAAATGGGGGTTTTGAAGGGTTTGGGGGGCATTTGGGGGTAAAAGTTGCATTTTGAGAGAAAGTCATGAGGGCATTTTGGGGTAAAAGAGCCCATTTTAGGGAAAATTTGACAAGATTTGGGGAGAAAATGGGACTTTTGAAGTATTTGGGAGAGGATTTATGGGTAAAAGTTGCATTTTTGGGGAGGGTCATGAAGGGATTTGGGGTAAAAAGCTGCATTTTTGTGCAAATTGTGAGGAGATTTGGGGTAAAAGATGCGGTTTTAGGAGTACAAAAAACATTTTAAGGGGAAATTCAACAAGATTGGAGGTGAAAATGTGGGTTTTGAAGGTTTTGGGGGGGATTTGGGTGTAAATGTTTCATTTTGGGGGAGGGTCATGAGGGCAGTTGGGGTAAAAAATCCCATTTTAGGGAAAATTTGACAGGATTTTGGGGTGAAAATGGGGGTTTTGGGGTTTTTGGGAGGGATTTGGGGAAAAAAGTTGAATTTTGGGGAAGGGACGTGAGTGGATTTGGGTTAAAAACCCCCATTTGAGGGAAAATTTGACAAGATTTGAGGTGAAAATGCGGTTTTTGAAGGATTTGGGAGGGATTTGGGGGTAAAGGTTGCATTTGGGGGGAGGGTCACGAGGGGATTTTGGGTAAAAAGCTGCATTTTTGTGCCATTTGTGAGGAGATTTCAGGTAAAAGATGCATTTTTGGTAGTTAATGAGGAGATTTGCGGTAGAAAAAAACATTTAAAGGGGAAATTGAACAAGATTTGAGGTGAAAATGGGGGTTTTGAAGGGTTTGGGGGGCATTTGGGGGTAAATGTTTCATTTTGGGAGAAAGTCATGAGGGCATTTGGGGTAAAAGAGCCCATTTTAGGGAAAATTTGACAAGATTTGGGGAGAAAATGGGGCTTTTGAAGTATTTGGGAGAGGATTTTCAGTAAAAGTTGCATTTTTGGGGAGGGCCATGAAGGGATTTGGGGTAAAAAAAACCCTTTTGTGGGAAAATTGGACGAGATTTGAGGTGAAAATGGCGATTTTGAGGAGTTTGGAAGGGATTTAGGGGTAAAAGTTGCATTTTGGGGGAGGGTCATGAGGGGATTTGGGGTAAAAAGCTGCATTTTTGTGCGAATTGCGAGGAGATTTGGGGTAAAAGATGCGGTTTTGGGAGTTAATGAGTAGATTTGGGGTAAAAATACCCATTTTAAGGAAAATTCAACAAGATTTGAGGTGAAAATGGGGATTTTGAAGGGTTTGGGAAGGGATTTGGGGTAAAAGCTGCATTTTGGTGGTGTTGGTGAGGGGATTTTTGGGTAAAACCCCCCCAAAAATGCTCCCAAGTGTCCCCTCCCCCTCCAGAAAAGGGTCTCAGGGTGCCCCCCCCACCCCCCCCCACCCCCAAGAAGGGGTCGTTCAGTCCGATATCCTGTACTTTTGCCTCAAAGTCGCGGCAGCTTTAGGACCCCCTGGGGGGCCTCGGGGGCCTCCCCAGTCCCCTCCCCCCTTCACCTTGGAGGTATCTCCAGGGTTCCACCCCCCCACGAAGTCCCCCGAGGGTCCTCTTTGTCTTCTCCAGTGGTGGCATCGCCATCGTCATCGTCACCCTCAACATCATCAATCGTTGCCGTCACCACCACCACCATCACTACCATCGTCGTTGTAACCGTCACCAACCACCCTCGCCATCTCCGTCATCGTCGTCACCACCGTCATCTCCGCCACCACCATGTCACCACCATCATCGTCTTCACCATCATTGCTACCATCTCCATCATCGTTGTCACCGCTACGTCCACCGTCATCTCCGCCATCGTCGCCACCACCTTGTCTGTCGTCTTCGCCATCACCACCACCACCACCACCATCATTGTCACCACCATCAGCACCACCACCACCATTGTTGCCACTACCCTGATCATCACGACAACCTCACCCCCCCAGATGTCACCGCTGCCCCCGCCCCCCCTCCTGCCCACATTGGTGCTCCGGGAAGACGTGGAAGGGCGCTTCGTGCCCGGGCACGATGACATCGGCCGCGGCCAGCACCCATCGCCGGCTCCGCTCTTGCCGCGTTGGGTCTTCGCTCAACGCCCTCCACTCTTCCTCATCGTCCTCCTTCTCAAACAAGTCCCCGGCCACCACCACCGTCCCCAAGGAGGTGTCGCGCGTCACCAGGCTGGCGTGGCTTCTCGTGTGACCCGGGGTGGGCACCACCTCCAGGTGCCCGGGGTGGAGAACATAGGGGATCCCGTTGGCCAACCCGTTGGGTTGGTAGCACCCATGGCCACGACTGACGTCAAAGCCCAACACCGAGGTGGCTGCGGGGAAGAGGTTGACATTGCCGACGTGGTCAGAGTGGCCATGGGTGCAGACGACGTGGGTGATGTCGCTCGGGGTCACCCCTTGGTGAGCCAAGAGTTGGAGGAGCCGGTGGTGGTCCCAGGGTCCCCCCGTGTCCACGAGGGCGGTGACGGGGCCCCCCCAGAGCAAGGTGACGGAGCCGTCAGCACGGAAGGTCCAGTCGGGGTGGGGGACGTTGTAACCTTCTTGGAGGACACGGACACTGTAGGGGGTCCCCACCACCTCCTGCACCCACAGAGAGGACATCCTCACCCCCAGGGGCATCGGGGCGGGCACGGCAGGGGGGGCACGGGGGTCCTGGAGGGGTCAAAGCAGGCGTTGGAGGTCACTGGGGGGTCAAAGGGGGAGTTTGGGGGTCACGGGGGGGGTTGGGGGTCTGGGAGGGGTCAAACAGGGGGGTTGGGGGTCATAGAGGGGGTTTGGGGGGTGTTGGAGGGATCAAGGGGGGGTTTGGAAGTCACTGGGGGGAGTTGGGGGGTCCAGGGGGAGTCAAAGGAGGGGGTTGGGGGGGGTCCTGGAGGTCACAGAGGGGGTTTTGGAGGCCAGGGGGAGGTTGGGGGGCTCTTAGAGAGGTCAAAGGGGGGGTTTGGGGGTCACGGGGGGTTGGGGGGCTCAAACAGGGGGTTTGGAAAGTCATAGAGGGGGTTTTGGGGGTCATAGGGTGGGTTTGGGGGGTCCTGGAGGGGTCAAAGGGGGGGTTTGGGGGTCACGGGGGGGGTCTGGGAGGGGTCAAAGGAGGGGTTGGAGGGTCCTGGAGGGGTCACAGAGGGGTTTTGGGGGTCTGGGAGGGGTCAAAGAGAGGGTTTGGGGGTCACAGGGGGGGTTTGGGAGGGGTCCTGGAGGGGTCAAAGGCGGGGTTTGGGGGTCACAGGCGGGGTTTGGGGGGTCCTGGAGGGGTCAAAGGAGGGGTTTGGGGGTCATGGGGGAGGTTGGGAGTCACAGGATGGGTTTGGGGGGGTCAAACGGGGGTTGGAGGTTGCGGGGAGGGTTGGGGGGGTCCTGAAGGGGTCAAAGAGGGGGGGGTTGTAAGTCAAGGGGGGGACACGGGGGGTCACGGGAGGGGTTCGGGGTTCCCAGAGGGGTCAAAGGGAAACTTGGGGGGGAATGTGACCTCCAGGACCCCCCAAACCCCCCCTTTTAACCCCCCCCATGAGCCCAAGACCCCCCAACCCCCCCTTTTTAACCTCCCCTTTGACCCCCCAAAACCCTCCAGGACCCCCCCAAACCTCCCCGTGACCTCTAAGACCCCCAACCCCCCTCGCTTCTCGCCGCTTCGCTCTCCCTATCCCCGCCCCCGCGCTGGCCCAGCCCACACACCGGCCCCGCCCCACCGCGCTGACCGCGCCCTCTCCGCGCTGTCCCCAGCCCCTCCCGTCCTCCGCCTCCGCCTCCGCCGCAGCGTCAGGTCCTGGCAGCTCCATCCGGGCACCGGGGGCACTGGGAGGACCATCTCCCTCACCCCAAAACACGGTCCCAAGTGCCCCCCCTCCCCCAAAAAACGGGGTGGTTCAGCACTCTCACCGTGGGTTGGCAAGACCCCCTCACACACTCACAGCCCCTTTGCACACTCACTGGCGTTACCAGGCCCCCCCTCGCGGGCACCAGTCAGAGGGGGCGGGGCTGCGGGCGCTGCACTCCCGCGTCCCCGCGCTGTAATCACCACACACCACTCAACACGCGCGCACACATCAGTACCGACCCCACTACCGACCCTGTTCACCTCCCCCGCCGGGGGCGGCACCCCGACACACCCCTGCCACGGTACGGCGACAGCCCCCAACCCCCGCCTAACGCACCCACCGTGCCCCTCGCGAAGCGGCCTCCCCTCCCCCGCCCCGCCCCCCCCCTCCCTATCGCCGCCTCCTGTCCCCCCCAACCCTGCTCAGCGCTCCCGGCGAGCCCCGCGCGCCGCTCATTTGCGTAAAGGGGCGTGGCCCGCGCTGCTTCCCGCGCTGAAACCGCTGCGCGCCAAACTGTTCCCGCGCCGAAGCCTTTATTGGCCCCCCTCCCCCCCCCCGCAGGTTTGGGGGGCTCAGAGCGCTCCCCTCGCGCAGCACAGCAGGGGCAGCAGCAGCTCTGCCAGGGCGGGGGGGACGCTGGGGGGGACACACATAAAGGGGGGGGGGAGGTCAGTGGGGGGGGGGTGCAGGGAGAGCGGGCACCCCCAAAATGCCCCGCCCCCCCCCGGACCCACCTGCAGAGGCCGAAGAGGAGCCAGAAGGCACCGAGGTCCCAGGCCTCGAGGGACACCAAGGTCAAAGGCAGCGCGGCCCCTCCGTGCACCCCCAGCGCTGCGGGGGGGTTAAGGGGAAGCACCCCAAAAAATGGGAGACCCCCCACCAGTCCCTCGATTCCCAGAGCCCCCCCCCCCAAGACCCAGAGCCCCTCGAAAAGAAGGGCGCCCCCCCTTCCACAGCCCCCCAATTCCCAGAGCCTCCCCCAAAAGGCAGGAGGGACCCCCCCCTCCCCAACACCCCGAGCCCCTCAAAGAGAGGGTGTCCCCCCCTTCCAACCCCCCCCAATTCCCAGAGCCCCTCCCAAAACCCAGAGCCCCTGGAAATGAAGGGACACCCCCTCCACAGCCCCCCAATTCCCAGAGCCCCCCCCAAAACACAGAGCCCCTCGAAAAGAAGGGACCCCCCCCTTTCCAAAGCCCCCCAATTCCCAGAGACCCCTCCAAAGGCAGGAGGAACCCCCCCAATTCCCAGAGATCCGCTAAAAGAGGGGACCCCCCCCTCCACAGCCCCCAATTCCCAGAGCCCCCCCTAAAAGGCGAGAGGGACCCCCCCCAACACCCACAGCCCCTCAAAAAGAAGGGCCCCCCCCCAACACCCAGAGCCTCCTCAAGGAAGGGGGAACCCCCCCCCATTCCCAGAGCTCCCCGAAAAGAAGGGACCTCCCGTCCACAGCCCCCCAATTCCCAAAGCCCCTCCCGAAAGGGCAGGAGGGAACCCCCCCCAATACCCAGAGCCCCTCGAAAAGAAGGGACACCCCCTCCACAGCCCCCCAATTGCCAGAGCCCCCCCCAAAGGCAGGAGGAACCCCCCCCCAATTCCCAACCCCCCCCAAAGGCAGGAGGGACCCCTCCCAACACCGAGAGCCCCTCAAAAAGAAGGGACCCCCCCCCTTCCACAGCCCCCCAATTCCCAGAGCCCAGTGCAAACTGGTGCATTACTGGCGCGCACCGGTTCACATCGGTGCACACTGGTACAAACTGGTGTCCCCCGCCTCTGTACTTGTGCAAACTGGTGCGCACTGGTTCATGTTGGTGCATGCTGGTACAAACTGGTGTCCTGCTCCTCTCTACTGGTACAAACTGGTGTTCCCCTCATCTCTACCGGTGCAAACTGGTGCGTTACTGGTGCGCACTGGTTCACGTTGGTGCACACTGGTACAAACTGGTGTCCCGCTCCTCTCTACTGGTACAAACTAGTGTCTCGCTCCTCCCTACTGGTGCAAACTGGCTTCTGCTGGTGCCCCCCTGCTGCCTACTGGTTCGTAGTTGTGCAAACTGGTATCGCACTGGTACTGCGCTGCTCTGTACTGGTTCGGACTGGTTCGCACTGGGGCGCTGCTTGTGCCCCGCGCTCTCACATTGGGCAAACTGGTACCTACTGGTGCCCTTCCCTGCCCTACTGGGTCACACTGGTGCCTTGCTGGCGCCACCGCCCCTGGCCCCGCCGCCTGGCCCCGCTGCATTTTTGTGTGAATTGGGAGGAGATTTGGGGTAAACGATGCGGTTTTGGGAGTTAATGAGATTTGGGGTACAAAAACATTTTAAGGGGAAATTCAACAAGATTGGAGGTGAAAATGTGGGTTTTGAAGGTTTTGGGGGGGATTTGGGTGCAAATGTTTCATTTTGGGGGAGGGTCATGAGGGCATTTGGGGTAAAAAAAACCCTTTTGAGGGAAAATTGGACGAGATTTGAGGTGAAAATGGCGATTTTGAAGAGTTTGGAAGGATTTAGGGGTAAAAGTTGCATTTTGGGGGAGGGTCATGAGGGGATTTGGGGTAAAAAGCTGCATTTTTGTGCGAATTGCGAGGAGATTTGGGGTAAAAGATGCGGTTTTAGGAGTACAAAAAACATTTAAAGGGGAAATTCAACAAGATTTGAGGTGAAAATGTGGGTTTTGAAGGTTTTGGGGGGGATTTGGGTGTAAATGTTTCATTTTGGGGGAGAGTCATGAGGGCATTTGTGGTAAAAAAGCCCCTTTTAGGGAAAATTTGACAGGATTTTGGGGTGAAAATGGGGGTTTTGGGGTGTTTGGGAGGGATTTGGGGGAAAATGTTGAATTTTGGGGAAGGGACGTGAGTGGATTTGGGTTAAAAACCCCCATTTTAGGGAAAATTTGACAAGATTTGGGGTGAAAATGCGGTTTTTGAAGGATTTGGGAAGTATTTGGGGGTAAAAGTTGCATTTTTGTGGAGGGTTATGAGGGGATTTGGGGTAAAAAACCCCATTTGAGGGAAAAATTGACAATATTTGAGGTGGAAATGAGGGTTTTGAAGGGTTTGGGAGGGGATTTGGGGTAAAGGTTGCATTTTGGAGGAGGGTCATGAGGGGATTTGGGGTAAAAGGCTGCATTTTTGTGCCATTTGTGAGGAGATTTCAGGTAAAAGGTGCGGTTGGGGAGTTAATGAGGAGATTTGCGGTACAAAAAAACATTTAAAGGGGAAATTCAACAAGATTTGAGGTGAAAATGGGGGTTTTGAAGGGTTTAGGGGGGATTTGGTTGTAAATGTTTCATTTTTGGGGAGGGTCATGAGGGCATTTTGGGTAAAAAGCCCATTTTAGGGAAAATTTGACAGGATTTTGGGGTGAAAATGGGGGTTTTGAGGTGTTTGGGAGGGATTTGGGGGAAAAGAATTTTTGGGAAGGTACATGAGTGGATTTGGGTTCAGAAAAAGCCCATTTTAGGGAAAATTTGACAAGATTTGGGGTGAAAATGCGGTTTTTGAAGGTTGTGGGAGGGATTTTGGGATAAAAGTTTTTTTTTCTAATTTCCTTCGGATGTCTTGCCATGATTTAGCCACAAAGTGTGTTTTCAATAGAGCCTCTCCCCCAGGGGTAGTGGGGTCTATTCCTGCATACAACTGCAAGTTTTTTCTCAACCTTTCTAACCATTCTGTAGGTGTTTCATCCTTTTTCTGCTGCTCATTAAGGGCCTTACTGATGTTCTGCCCTCTGGGAACTGATTCCCTAATTCTCTGGATTATAATATTTCTCAGATCTTGCATTTCAATCCAATGTACTGGATTCTGATTGTCCCAATTAGGCCTTTGTAACGGCCATTTAACCTCTGCTGGCGGTCCTTGTTGGTGCTGCTGATCCCATAATCTCATTCCCGCCCGCCTTATCATTCCTCTTTCTTCTACACTAAACAATATTGCCATAATGGCCTGGATCTCATCCCAGGTGTAAATGTCGGGGCCGAGGAACTGATCCAGCCTCTCAGCGACCCCTAGGGGATCACCTAGCAGGCTTCCCATTTCCTTTTTAAACTCCCGCACGTCCCCTGAGTTAAGGGGGACAGCGATGTATCCTACCCCCGGCGCGGGACCTGGCTCTTCTTTACTTATGCTAAGGAAGTTAGTTGGGCCTGGGCTCCTTCTTGCTTATGCTGAACGGTTTAATGAACAAACCTTTATCTTTCACAGTTATGAGGGGATTTGGGGTAAAAAAACCCCCATTTGAGGGAAAATTTGACAACATTTGAGGTGGAAATGGGGGTTTTGAAGGGTTTGGGAGGGATTTGGGGGTAAAGGTTGCAGTTTGGGGGAGGGTCATGAGGGGATTTGGGGTAAAAAGCTGCATTTTTGAGCGAATTGTGAGATTTGGGGTAAAAGATGCGGTTTTGGGAGTTAATGAGTAGATTTGGGGTAAAAATACCCATTTTAAGGAAAATTCAACAAGATTTGAGGTGAAAATGGGGATTTTGAAGAGTTTGGGAAGGGATTTGGGGTAAAAGCTGCATTTTGGTGGAGTTGGTGAGGGGATTTTTGGGTAAACCCCCCCAAAAACGCTCCCAAGTGTCCCCTCCCCCTCCAAAAAAGGGTCTCAGGGTGCCCCCCCCCCCCCCCCCGGCCCCCCCCTCAAGAAGGGGTCGTTCAGTCCGATATCCTGTACTTTGGCCTCAAAGTCGCGGCAGCTTTAGGACCCCCTGGGGGGCCTCGGGGGCCTCCCCAGTCCCCTCCCCCCTTCACCTTGGAGGTATCTCCAGGGTTCCACCCCCTCACGGAGTCCCCCGAGGGTCCTCTTTGTCTTCTCCGGTGGTGGCATCGCCATCGTCATCGTCACCCTCAACATCATCAATCGTTGCCGTCACCACCACCACCATCACCACTATCACTACCATCGTCGTTGTCACCGTCACCAACCACCCTCGCCATCTTCGTCATCATCTTCGCCGTCAGCACCACCACTGTCACCACCCTCGCCATCTCTGTCATCGTCGTCACCACCGTCATCTCCGCCACCACCATTGTCACTACCATCATCGTCTTCACCATCATTGCTACCATCTCCATCATCGTTGTCACCGCTACGTCCACCGTCATCTCCGCCATCGTCGCCACCACCTTGTCTGTCGTCTTCGCCATCACCACCACCACCACCACCATCATTGTCACCACCATCAGCACCACCACCACCATCGTTGCCACCACCCTGATCATTACGACAACCTCACCCCCCCAGATGTCACCGCTGCCCCCGCCCCCCCCTCCTGCCCACATTGGTGCTCCGGGAAGACATGAAGGGCGCTTCGTGCCCGGGCACGATGACATCGGCCGCGGCCACCACCCATCGCCGGCTCCGCTCTTGCCGCGTTGGGTCTTCGCTCAATGCCCTCCACTCTTCCTCATCGTCCTCCTTCTCAAACAAGTCCCCGGCCACCACCACCGTCCCCAAGGAGGTGTCATGCGTCACCAGGCTGGCGTGGCTTCTCGTGTGACCCGGGGTGGGCACCACCTCCAGGTGCCCGGGGTGGAGAACATAGGGGACCCCGTTGGACAACCCGTTGGGTTGGTAGCACTCATGGCCACGACTGACGTCGAAGCCCAACACCCAGGTGGCTGTGGGGAAGAGGCTGACGTTGCCGATGTGGTCAGAGTGGCCACGGGTGCAGACGACGTGGGTGACGTCGCTCGGGGTCACCCCTTGGTGAGGTGAGCCGGTGGTGGTCCCAGGGTCCCCCCCGTGTCCACCAGGGCGGTGACGGGGCCCCCCCAGAGCAAGGTGACGGAGCCGTCAGCACGGAAGGTCCGGTCGGGGTGGGGGACGTTGTAACCTTCTTGGAGGACACGGACACTGTAGGAGGTCCCCACCACCTGCTGCACCCCCAGAGGGGGACGTCCTCACCCCCAGGGGCATCGGGGCGGGCACGGCAGGGGGGGCACGGGGGTCTTGGAGGGGTCAAAGCAGGCGTTGGAGGTCACTGGGGGGGCAAAGGGGGGGGGGGTTGGGGGTCACGGGGGTGTTGGGGGGCTCAAACAGGGGGTTTGGAAAGTCATAGAGGGGGTTTTGGGGGTCATAGGGTGGGGTTTGGGGGGTCCTGGAGGGGTCAAAGGGGGGGTTTGGGGGTCACGGGGGGGGTCTGGGAGGGGTCAAAGGAGGGGTTGGAGGGTCCTGGAGGGGTCACAGAGGGGTTTTGGGGGTCTGGAGGGGTCAAAGAGAGGGTTTGGGGGTCACAGGGGGGGTTGGGAGGGGTCCTGGAGGGGTCAAAGGAGGGGTTTGGGGGTCACAGGCGGGGTTTGGGGGGTCCTGGAAGGGTCAAAGGAGGGGTTTGGGGGTCATGGGGGAGGTTGGAGTCACAGGATGGGTTTGGGGGGGTCAAACGGGGGTTGGAGGTTGCTGGGGAGGGTTGGGGGGTCCTGAAGGGGTCAAAGAGGGGGGGGGTTGTAAGTCAAGGGGGGGACACGGGGGGTCACGGGAGGGGTTCGGGGTTCCCAGAGGGGTCAAAGGGAAACTTGGGGGGGAATGTGACCTCCAGGACCCCCCAAACCCCCCCTTTAACCCCCCCCATGAGCCCAAGACCCCCCAACCCCCCCCTTTTAACCTCCCCTTTGACCCCCCAAAACCCTCCAGGACCCCCCCAAACCTCCCCGTGACCTCTAAGACCCCCAACCC